>OZ012660.1:47309508-47909508 GCA_963942545.1 Oxycera nigricornis | reverse complement strand
GAAAGAAAAATAAATAAATGACGAAAAAAGCACGGTTTAATGACAAAAAAGTAAGACAACAATAAAATGACGTCAGTTTTTGCAATTTGATGGTGTTGCTATCTTGTCTTGGGCTGCCTTTTTATTATCTATTTGTGTGTTTGTTTGTTTGTTGAGTGTGGCAAAACTCGAATAAAATAATCAGAATGCTTGTGTTGGTGTATATGTTTGAATTTAGAACTTGAGGTAGAGTGCATGGAAATTTGTTTGTCACAGTCACATACTCGTATATCATCGAATTGTTGGCAACATTTAGAAATTGCATTCATTCATCAATTCAACGAATCTATATCGATGCGCTTCTCTGTTGAACCACGACTGGATTGTGGTATATCCTTGTAGTGAAAAAATGGGATGTCTTTATAAAAATTTGAAACTTCTTGAAGCAATAAAAGCGACAAACGATCAAACAGTCACGAATTTGATCATAAAGTTTTGTTATATTGTTTTTAAGATTTGCGAAAATATAATGAGTGTATTCTTTATAAGTAAATAAAAAGGTACCTGTGGTTAAATTTTATATACTCTTACCTACATAAACTTCACAATCTTGAATTTGCTATTCTGTCTTTGAGTAAAATTAACATACATTAGTTTGGAGTTCTTAAATAAATAAATCTTACATAAAAATCGGACACAAAAAGTGTGAAAACAAAATATCTCACTGAAAAAATCGAAATATGTTGAAATTAAGAAAATTCTTTATCGTTCGGAGCTACAAAATCTATTGTTCAGTTTGAATGTCGCAAAATATAACGTGACCATTCCCATGGATGTTTGGATAGTGGTTCGCGATGTTTTTCCGAGATACACTTCAATTTTTCAGGCATGAATTTTTCCTAGTTGTCCATCGTAACTAACGTGCAACAATGCTTATGAATATTTCTGTATTCTTGGTGATTATTTTTGTTCCTCTATTGGCTTTTATTTTTGTTTCTCTATTGGCTTTTGCTCAGTGCTTATGATGGTTTATGTTAGTTTGTACGAACATTAATTTAATTGTTTATGTCTTTTATTCTCTACGGTGAACTTTTCAATACGTACTATAACTTCGGGACATTAAATGCTGAACAAACTAGGAAGCAATTTAATAGAAATTTGGTTTGCTTATCTAACTTCATTAAAAAAATCATGATGAAAATTTCACTTTAATCAATATTCCTTATTTTATTATGAAATAATCCAAAAACATCAGCCAAAATTTTCTTAATTAATAACTTCGAAAACGTATCTCCTAATATATTTCAATGAAAACAATTTAGTGACTTAAATCTTCGGCAATAGCAAGAAATTCTATACTACATCTACTTATGTTCATAAAAAAGTCAACCGGAATAGTAAAATATCTATGAAAATTGCCTTAAAACAATTCAAAAATGAAGAAGTGTTTGCAAAATTTATTATTTGTAGTTGATTAAAAATGTTGTGAAAGTTTACAAAATATTGATATAATTGTTAAAACAGTAGTTAAATGTTTTCGGAAAATTACTTGAAAACACAAAAATATTTATTATTAAATTTTCTTACGATAAAACTTTCTCAAAAAAATTCATCGGCCTCGCAGTACCTGCGAGTGGCATGTTTCATTGAGACGATTGTAGATATTATCTTCGTTTTAATATTTTCCTAATACTAGTGCAAAGTTAAATGGCGTACATATGTATTTTTCAAAAAAATTAAGGCCCGTTTACCAGCTAACTGCGAGAGGCATGGTGCAAAATATCGCTATAATCCAGACGATATTTTAAATGAGGTGTGAAGTAACAATCCGCTTCAGGTCCTTTCCTTTCTTACTGGTACTATGTGACAGGCGTAATGTAACAATTCGTGCCTTACCCTCTTTGAAAAAAGTAACAATGAAATTGTGGTATCGTTTGTTTTGTTTGTTTGAACGTAGATTCGTCAAAATTGAAGACAAGTAAAACTGAATCTTGATGATAACATCATTTCTCAATTGTCCCCTTGGATGACGTCAAACTATATGGCCGTTGTTCCATTGATCCTGTTGCCATTGTTCCCGGTTTCTACCTATTTTGCAAGAAATAAAATGCATCATTTGTTGGATCGTTCCGTTTATTCAAAAAACTTATTAGGTACATAAAAATTGTTTTTTATGTTCTACTGTTATCTTTCATATATCCTTTTTGGAAATTTAAAAATATGCCAAAAATAGTGCGTGGCGATGGAAAGTTCTAAATCTTTTAAAAAGAGAAATCCACAAAGATTAGATTAGTAAATTAGTATAAAAAAATTGAGGCGACTAGTGAAAGCTTTTCATTTTTCGATGAAAATTAACAAAATGGCGGTCATTTTTAAACTATGTGCGGCATGATGTGATTTAATTTTTTCCCTAAAAAAATTAAAATTTTCAAATAAACAAAAAAAAATCCATATGACGCACAAAATGATGTGATAAATAGTGTTGCTAAATTTGTCAAGGTTAGTTTAAAAACTCTTTGTTTGAAATTTGCCATTGTTTGGAAAAACGACGTTTTGAGAAAAGATTTTTACGGTGTTCCTTTGTTTATTTCGTGTGTTCATTGTTACCCGAAATAGGAAGTTTCCTGATTCACAGTACAAGATGCAATCAATCGTTTCGAAATTTTAAACGAACGAAAATTAAGCCTATTTAAACTAATCCAAAGCTGACCTAGCAGAAACAATTTTTTTATTCATTGGAGGATTGCAATTCTTTAATTGAAAAAAACTCAAAGCTTTTTGCCATCGCACAAATTTAATTTCAAACAAATTTGATCACGTTTGTGTTACTCACGTAATAGCTAACTAGTGCTTACTGTAACTTTTAGCAGTTTCAGCACATGCCTAAACGTTTTGACAAATGTGTATGAAATTTGAGCTCTAGTGGTCTGCAATGAAAAACAATTATATAGGCGCATGTTAGCCTGTGTTGTGCTTTATTGAAGTAAAACTGGAAAGATTAATGCCTTAATATTTTGAATTCCTAACAAGTCATGAAATACGAACACATGAACCAAAGTCAGCAAGCTTTAATAAATTAGCTAAAAGCTAGGCAAATGAATTTTCTACCTACATTTTAAAATCTCTTGTTGAAAAAAATAAGAAATAAAAAAATTTTAATTCCACATCTCACGTAAATTTATGTTCAATTATATATATATATCAATTTGATCTATGATTGATTTCAGCGACATTTGATGATTGATTTTGATTTTGATGAAAGTTTGATATACGTGAAACGTTACATGCCTAAAAAAATTAATATAGTGTCTGTATACCTTTTTTGTCATTTGAATGTACATATTGATACAATCATTTTCAGTTCGAAAAATTGTATAAAAACCAATTGCTTGGACTGAAAGTATTTGCATTTATATTTATTTATCAAATGACTAAAAATTCTAAAAGTCAGACTCAATTTTATTTTTTGGATCTGTTTTATATTTGCTTCTTTTGGACGGATTCCCTAAAAAATACTGTAATTAAAAATCAACAGCTGTGATTTATTCAAAGTGCTTTCAAAGTAAGCTAATATCAAATCTGCTACATATTTAACATTACGATAAGATATCGGCTGTTCAAATAAAATTAAAAAAAATGTTATCTGACTTAAATAAAACAACCTTTCTCTATATCAACAAAATGACTTAAAATCACTTGTGTTTCTTTGCATCACTTTACAGATGTACCAACACAGATGCCACCGTTAACACCTGGAACAAACAAGAAACTTGCTGAAGTCCTGAAGGCATCGTTTGCATCATGGGAAAAAGAAGTTCAAAATTGCAATATAACCAAAGGTAAGTGCATCCATGTAACGTAATAAAGCCTGTAAAAGTGGACTCGGGTAACTTAAGTCAAGGCTCAATGATAGAACGGCAACAATGACAATCACAACAACAATGTTTGAGAATATATGTACATATATGTATGTTTGTAGAAAAATGCACTGCATAATCTGAAGCTTAATATGTTGTTGCATTGACTTTTTCATTGTGTCTTGATTTTTTGTGTTGATGATGTTGTTGTTGTTACTGTTGTCCATCTCCTCGAATCTTCCCCTCTCCTGTTACTTTAATGCACTTACCATCGAGAGTAACAGGTAGTTGTCTTAAGAACCAGGTGAGATTTATTTGTGGAAAACAGAAAACAGAACTTTGAATAAACGGCGGAAAATAATATGAATGAAGAAAAAACTGTAGGCAATAATACACTAAACCGACAACGATGGTCGACAGACCACTCTTGGTGTATTTTTCATTGCCACGGATGGCTAAACACTTTGTTCCGAATTTGTTGTAGGTGCAAGTGGAAAATGTTGGCTATGTGGTTCTGTTTGAATGTAGATATTTTTCCTTGACGTTTTCGCACTTTGAAACGTTCTGTGCTAGTGCTTAGATTGAAGATAAACACACTTTTGCATTAATTAAATTCGCTATTATTTTGAAGGTAAGATAAAAGTAGAATATAGCAAACAAAGAAGCATTTGCGGTCGTGATTGTATTAAGCAAAACTACTTTTTGATCTAGTGAATCATGTTATGGAATTGTACTTTATGCAAATGCTTATTGTAGACACAGTGGCTAGTCACTTGCATTGCTATTAATTAACCTTCAATTTTTCAGGTCGTAATGCATATTTTGCATCATACGTTTTTGTCATCAATGAGATTTTCTTTTGTCAATATAGACATTACTATCCTCATCCTATGTAGGATATTATTGTGAAATAGGCGTATTGCTCATGCGATTGTGTGAACTAATTCTTGTATGACTTAGTCCTTTGAGTTTCCTTTGCCTCTGTAAACGTTTTGATAGTCGGTTACATTATTTACGAAATTCTGTTCGTGACCATTAGATAAAATTTGGCTTGTATCTTCATTATGTGGTGATTTGAGATAATTATTTTTTTCATCAGTGAAATATCTAGGCTATGTGGTTTATCTTGTTTGACAAGACTTATCATCGTATTAAGGGATTTACCCTCTTTTAGCAGTGTAAAAAAGGGGTGTTTTCAATAATATTTTAGATAGGTTTAAATTATAAATATAAGTATATTCCCAAAATACACAAAAAAATTTTTCCCCCATTTATGTGAGTTTTTATCAATCAAAATGCTGTTTGAAAAAATGTCGAAAAAACAAGAAGGGGTGTGCGCTGTTGATGAAATTTTCGGGATAGTTGGTCTAACAAAAAAATCAAAAGTTTTAGGTTGAGTATGTCAATAGCTATAGCGGGAATAGGGCGATTTTTGATTTTTGCAAAATTGACAAAATGGCGGACATTTTTCGAAAAAATACGAAACACATGCGTTTTTTCATCGTTTTTGGCCAAAAAATACTTTACATCAAAATTTTTAAAAACCCCCTATTTTCGCTATAGCTGTTGTCATAAAAAATGCCTGGTAAAAATTTGGTGAGAATCGGTTTAGTAGTTTCCGAGATTTCATCAACGCGGCGTCGAAAAACGTTGTTTCGAGAAAAACGCGGTTAAAGTGAAAGTTGCCCAAAAATACAGTTAGACTAGATGTACTAAATGGCTCCTCTTCGAAATATTGATATGGACAGACTTCACACCTTTTCTGGAGACTCAAACTTCTTCCACAAGGCGTATAGTTTCACCTTCATCAAAATTTTGTACCACGAATTGCAAAAACAAGTCCACTTGCTGCTTCCTGAAATGATAGTATCTTCTTCTATGTCCTATGCCAGAAACTTTTCTACTCGTAAAAATCCAACTTTAAAAATTAAACATAGTCCAGTTTTGCATTGTTTTTTAATAATCGTTACAAACGAAAATTCCTTTTATGATGAACATAGAAAAACCTGGGAAAATACGTTAAGTCTGATTTGCTGATTGGACCTCAATCGTAATGATTAGCAGCTTGATGGACTTTTCCCAGGTTCCAATTCTGCATTAACATTTGGAAGTTAAACCTAACGAATTCCTAGATCGAATCATTGTTTTCATCTCAAATTCATCCTGCACCAAAGTATCAAATTGTGAAAGATGTCATCGGTATCAGTCGCTACACCCATTAGTTCGTCTTAGCAATAAAAACACCAAAAAGAATTTGATGGACCCACCGTACGAGTCCTTCCATCGTTTGCATAGTTTTTGCAGTGAAATGGTGATTTTTTTATTGTTTTTCCCCTTGATTTAATACTGTATATCGTCGTTACTCCAACTGTGGTTTGCAACCCTCTGCAGGTCATCAGCAAGAATAAAATCGGTCGCATTCTGTAAAAAATTAGGCATCTATACAAGAAAATCATTTTATTATGTAGATAATGAGTTTCAAGCTTTACTCAAGTATTGCACATACTCCTTAACACATAATCGGGTAGCGTAAGTTTTTTTTAGTATTATTTATGAATTTTTAGGTTGCGAAACTAAAAACATTGAGAAATGGTGTTGTAGATATAGCATTTCCTCTTTCAATTCAGACGTTTTCCGAATCAAATTGAACTGTTTGACGCCAGTTGATTTTGAAAACGTGTCAATTTGATCTAGAAAATCACCAATTTGATTCGCAATATACGCAATGTGATTCGCAAAACAACCAAATTGATCTGGAGAACCCCTATAATTGAAGGGGAAATGCAATATATTCTTTCGGCATTTATACGTCCATTACAATATTCCATGCTTTATAAAAGCGGCTTGATCAAATCATATATCTAGCCTTTTTATCTAATTCCCCAATTTCCCAATATTTTCAGTTTGTCAGTTGGTCACATCTTCAATTACTGAGTTTAGATCCTCATTCAAGAAGCTGTTGTATTTCGCCCGTTTTAATGTAATGTTTCACAATGATAAATTCTCAGGGTGGAAAATTTGTAATTGTTTTTAGGAACATTTTTTCGTGAATATTGTTACTTAAAATTTCTGCAACTGTATGTAAACCAGAATGTTTACCAAATATTTGTTTTCTATTTTATTTAAAGTTGCTATTGATAATCCGTTTGAATCCAGCTTCCCATTCACGATTAACATTTGATTAACTTTTATGTCACATCTCATGTTTGTAATTGTATTTGATGTTATTATCATCAATCTCTCAATTAGATGTTCCTTGAAAATTAGATATGATTGATTTGCACATTGATTAATGTCACTTCACGATGAAAATATTGTCTGTTCGATTCATATAAAACTTACATAAATATGAAACGATTTGCTTCAAAGTTGGTAGGCTTTTTTGAAATCAGATACGTTTTGCTGGAGCACATATTAACATCTGGGTTTTTCTTAAATTAAAATTAATTAAAAAATAAAAATTAATTAAAAAAAATCAAAAACAAAATCCAAATTAAAAGTTATAAAAACATTTCAAAAAATTAACCACCACAAAATAGTGCATGGGGAAATAGTTTGTCGAAATACAAATGTGACTATAGCACTTTGCACTAATTGAATCAAATGCTTCTATTTCAAGCAATCGATTCATATAAACAGCTCAGAAATGAAATTTAAAATCTCAAAAAAAAATTACTATGAAAAATAGTTTCACGAAATTAACTCAAACGATTTACATGCATGACACGGAAAAATCATTTAAAAAAACAAAAACATCATCAAAGTGACAATATTTTTTAATTATATTCACTATAAAGTTTTTTAAAAAAAACAGCGAATATCTATTGAAAATCTTTGAAGCACTTTTGTAATTGAATCGCAAAGAAATCATTTTCCCGAATAAAAAGTTCATTGGTTCTCGCAAAATAATTTTTGAGACCAAACTATTTAGTAAGTTAGACGAATTTCTTGTTTACTCGTAAGTTCTCAAGTATTCGCTAGACATTTCCATTTTGACTAGGAATTTATTTAATTTTGTAATATTAGTAATTTTCAAACAGAAATGTGTATCGATTAAATATAATAAACATTTCCCTCTATGCTTCCTACGGAAATATTATGGTAAGACTAAGTATTTAATTTTTAAATTATTTTGTATTATAAATTCTGCAAATAGTAATGCTATTATTTCTTCTTGATAGATCCTCGTCAATGGACGGCAGAACATGTTAGCTATTGGCTAAAATGGGCAATTAAAGAATTCTCTTTAGAATCAACTAATATTGAGCCATTTTTAAGGATGCGTGGTCGTGACATGGTGGCGTTAGGTCGTGAAAAATTCCTGGCAATAGCGCCCCCGTTTACTGGTGATATTCTTTGGGAACATTTGGAAATTTTGCAAAAAGGTAAGTTGAATATGAATTTTGTTGCTTTGCTGACATGTGGTTCATAACCTCACCTAAAAATGACCTGTTTTGTAACTCTTAGCAATAGCAAGATTTTGTACGCTATACCCGATTTGATCAACAACATTATTATATAATTAATTATCCCAAAATTTTTGCTAACAAGCATTGATAAATTGAGTGACTTTCCTATTCTCATACTAGAACAATACTTGAATGAACTTATTATATTAGTCAAGAGAAGCCATAAATCGAAATCACTTCATAAAATCATGTTAAGTAGCCGAAAGATAAATTGATGCATAAAAGATTAGAGATGTCCACCATGCGGTGGTACTTTGCTGCTTGGTCATACTGTGACTGATTCTTAAAAACGCCCGCATCTTGGTCGTGTAGGGTGGTGGTAGCGAAAATGAATAATACATTTGGAGAATAAGTCTCACTCGTATTCATTGAGTGCAAGTAAATCACCTATAAGTGGCTTCAATTGAAAACAATCATGGCACGATGATAATGTCGCGTCGAATAAATTGGACTTGGATTGGATAAACCCAATTGCAAGTTGTCCTGTTATGACTCGAGAGTAAGCGCTTGTAATCTGTTTTCGTTTTAAAATATTGTAAGATGGAATTACAAATGCTTGGAACTCGCCTTTATGTATATAAAATATTTTATTTACATATATAAAATAAAATATAAATAGTCTCCAATAGTACGATATATTTTCTGGAAACAAGCACTTACATATTGCTCATTTATCGTCCTTTTGAATCTTCTCAATTCTCTCATATCCTTACAGTATCTTGGATAAGCATTCTTCTTTATAGTATTGAAAAGTATTTTCGAACATTTCAATAAGCAAGTATTTACTGTTGACTTGCATCTTTAACACCTGCTTAAAGGACACTCGACGGGACAGCAGCATATCTAACCGGAAAGGAAAAATTTACTGAACGTTTTTCATATCTTCGTTTTATAGGGATGTTGAATCTATGTGTTCCAGCGTTCGTCCTAGAAAATTCAATGATCAATAATCATCAAATTGAATTTGGCCTGTGAGTTTTATTTAGCCTAGTTTCCGATGCGTCCCAAAGGAAAGGTGAAAATTGAATTTGAATGGGACAGCATTCAATAAATAAATCGCAGTCCGATGGATATGCAGTACATTTTCGAATGTGTTCTTTATTGAAGGAAATAAGACTTCAAGAGCATTTTGAGCTGACAAGAAACATTTTTTTTGTCATCATTGTGCATCATTAAAGTATAAATAAGTAAATATCAAACGATTCAGTGACTATCTTGCTATCCAAACATGTGTGCCCTAAATGTATACCCTAAAAAATTTGTTACAAGTTTTCCAATTATTATTGTTTACCATTCAATTGTAGTTTAATTCAGCGTTGTCGATATTTATACCGGAAAAATTAACATATTTACGATTATTTATTGCAGAATGCGAAAAACCAATGGAAGATTCCCAAAACAATTCATATGATGCTGTGTGTGCTGACTACTTAGGTAATCAAAGATTAAATTCGAGTCAATTAGGCCAAGAGTATTCTAGTGATAAAATCAATAGTTATGCAGTTCATCAAAGTGGTAAGTACATAATATTCATATCCCGTTTAACTCTGCGACATTCGAAAAACAAGTTCCTTGAACGTAGCCTCCACGTTAAATAAGATTGGACGCAACAACCTAATTGGGAATATCGCGTGTTGTAATACATCCTGTAATTTAGGGTTAATTTCTTTGCTCTTTCTCCAGATTATAGAGGCACTATTGTTGATGTTGTAAGATGATTGATTGAATGGTAAAAAAAGTGTTAGTTTTTTTTCTCGAATCATTAGTACATATTGTGAAATTGTCAGCGCCAGAGAGTCGAAGGAAATGACATTTTCTGGAAGTAATTGAAATATGTCCAAATAGTAGTTGCCTAGATGTTTCATTGCTTTTGCAAATATGTATCATAAGAAGTATCCGGTTGTTCAAATTGAGTAATCTTTCGCCACAGTTTGAGTTTGAAACCCGTAGGACGATGAACATAGAACCGAATGTTTGGAAAAAGTTTAGCAACCAAAAGGACTAACATTTTAATGACCACAGTTAGGTATATTCGACTTTTTTTAATCGAAAACACTTATTATTAAGTATTCAGTTTTTTTATTTTAAATGTAAATAACTACTTCCGTAGTACAAAACTGTGATCCTCCTCACATATTTAGAACCTGATGTCACCTAATATTTTATTGTTCTGAATTTTTATAAGCTGATTAGAAAGAAAAATTTCGCCATTAATCGAACCGAAAAATATATGGCTTGTAAAAACTTTCAAAATTACATTATTAGTTGGTGGATGTCATGCTTTTGAGAGAGCCTGTTAGGGTTGATAGTGTTGCAGGACATTTTATGCTTTACGGTCATGACTGAGTTGACATCCGTCAGATTATTATTGAATGCAAAGTGATGATGTTTTATCGTTTTCGAACGGAATGATTGAGTAGTGATCCGCCAAAGGACCCCCAAAAATCCCAAACTATTGAACATCAACTTGAACGCCATGTGAATGTGTAACTTTAAATGGTAGATGAGTTGATGATAGCGAATCCGTGATACGAAGGGTGTTGTTTTGATACTTTTCGACGGCATTTAGTGAAGAGGGCACTAACGCCATTACAGGATTTCTAGCAATTGCTTAATCAAAATGATATTGTTGAATATACGGAAATCCGGGATATTTTTCTATGTGCTCTGTTTAAATTTGACTCACATGCATCTTTTCAAGGTAATTGCAATAAATGTTATTATTCGCAAATCTCTGTCGCAACAAACAAGATTCAATTTCAAAATCACAGCAGATTCCACTAGTTTCTGGTACACTTACTCTGGTTATTATGAATTATGGTTACGTAGGTGCTATTGAGGCCAAGGTGGCAACGCATCTGAAGCAATATCACTTTCGATTGACATCAAAATATGAACATGCTTCAAGTTTAATGTCATTACTATGGTTAATTACTGTAGAGCAAACTACGAATGCAATGTTTCGCCCGAATTCCGATAGTAATTGTTGCATGTTGTTTGCGAACTCGATTTCCACTTCTTGCGGTTGTATCCTTGAAGCAATGGCGGCTCAAAAGAAAATCGCGATTTGACGTCAACTTCAAGTTCATATTTTCGAAAGCCCATAGGAAAAATTGAGCTGTAATTACTTCACACATTTGACTATACGAGTCATGATCAAACATACATGCAATAAAGTGGTTGCGTCATCCAGCGAGGTGGTAGCGAAGATCTTCAAGCCGCCCCACTCGAGTGTGTGCATCAGCAAAGACGCGACCATGTCTTCGTCTTGGCCGATGCTGATGATCGCGTGTTTTGGTCTAAAGCATATCTAGGCTACTGTCTTAGTGGCACAAAAATTTCCAGTACTATTATTTCGCCGATTCGGATGAAGGAAGATGAAGAAAAACAAAAGATCGCTCTGAAAACAGGAATGATGAAAAACTGACAGTTTGACCAGTAGACGGTGAAAGATTTCATTTACGATTGATTACGTTAGCTGGGACACAAAGCTATCATTATTGCAGTCAGGTATTTCGAAATGGAAAACGCAGAAAAAGGCTTGCTAGTCGCGGCAGTAAGGCCCTGGAAAACAACAAGCGGGAGTGATCGCATCCCGAGGAGGACTCATTAATGAGGGGCATGTCGCCATCAAAAGTTGTTGAAACTTACCATCGGGCGGAGACATGATGATTCGATGCGCGGAAAATAAATGTGTTCATGCTTGAAGGATTTTATGACCGCGCCATATTTATACCCTCGGTGCCTCTAGAATCGCTGAAACATTGTTTGAATATCGGTGTAACCGACGAATCAAGACGAGATACGTACGGCTATACATAAATCATAAGTGCTGGGTTATCTCAGGAATCAATTTGATCTTATTTCATACTGTAAAGGAATCGCTTGTTTTGGAAGTAGCTACCAAATCCTTAATGTTGATACCGAGACTAGCACATATCCTCGGAATTGCAACTCAAGTGAATTCTTGGATTCGAGATGATCGAATTCATGGCAGACACAAAAAACGTATTGTAATTCAAGATGAAGCGTCGCACGTGTTCCAATCAAAACCCTATAGAAAATGCATATGGAGTACATTTCGACAACGTTGGATATATTGTCATCGACACAGTGCCACCGCTGTCGCATCATACAATGTCATTAGAAATTCTACACATGGTTCTTATGAAATGTTCATATAGCATTTTATGTCTGGTGCGTCTGCGTATGTGCGTACGACTATTGTGTATGATGCCCACAAAAATCGTCTGCAATTGCCACTATCGTCAATAGGTGGAAGTTCGTCTGGCACACAGGTAGTAAATCTTGCCAGAGGAAGAATTGAACGATTGGAGGGCAAGTGTGCAATACACACACAGCCACATTCATGGTGTATGAAATGGATACTCACTTGGGTCGGGATCAAATCGGTAATCGCTTCGATGATCAACGAAAAAAGAACAATATGGCATGAAAAGAGTGTATGTGTGCATGATGGAAAATGTCCATGGTGGAACCACTTCCGGTGCCACCAGTGTTGATGTGATACTACCTTCTTTTGATTTGTCATGTTACGTGAATGGGATATTCTATATCGATCTGATCATTTGACCGTCAGCTTCTCGAAGATCTATTGTTTTTGGAAGGAAGTCACATCGTCATATTCGTAAATATGAACAATCGCATTGGAACGCCCTCAATTATTAAATGTAGGTATGTCATATAATTCATATATTGTTTGGTAATATATTGCTAGTCAACGATGAGGTGCGATTGAATCGAAAAGTGATTACATTTGTCATTAAAAAACAATGACGTTCGCCACCTAGCCAATCCCTTTAGCCCACCAATGCTGATAAGTCAAACAACAATGAGCAAATAATTTAATGGAATTGAAACTGTCAAAGAGTCATCCGAATAGCTCAAAATATGTTTCGAAATGAATGAATGAATGAATGACAGGAAATAAAAATAAAATTAAATTGTTTTAGATAATAGCTGATTAGGGTGCTAAATGCCTTTACTACGAAACCAGTTAATGGAGCAATAAAATGTTGAATAAGGAAATCTATTGGGTGGGCGTTTGCCAAAAATTTCAAAAATGGTAGCCGTAGGTTTGCAGAGATATTGAAAGCATAATCAAGTAGATAGTAAACGGGTTTACTATAATGTAGGCATACAAATTTGATTTTCTAAATAAAAATGCTAGATTACATAGTAAAAAAGCTATACTTTTTGTTCGCGATCAAGTTGAGTGTTTCATAACAATTGTCACTTAGAAATTTTTGGTCGAACTAAAAGCCACAAACACAAATCGAAATAAAAATAACTTGAACGTATAGTTTTTTCGACGTATGTCAAGTCAATAATTGCAAAGCATCACATTATTTAATGTTTAACTATCTTTTTGATATCAGACAATCTACACCTAATCTGATACATTTTTTTTTCGTCGTTGGGAGATGGAAATCTTCAAAAGATACCGAGTTGCTCCTGCTTCTCGGCATGTCGGATTTCTACCGACTAAAACCACCTCCGTTTCCTCCAGAAAATCTTTACTCCATAATTCATCGCTTGCACTGTCCTTGTGCAATTTATTTCCTGAAAGCTTGTTCATTTAAATAGTACTTCCCAGACGATGTATATCGGTATAAGGGATAGTACCAGTATCTCAAAAGTTTTATTCAGAGTTCAATATATCTAATTTTGTTTCACATTTGTAGCAGGAAAAAAAATATTAGCGTGTTTAAAAAAAGATATATACACTCAAACTTGTCAATAAGAGACTACAACTGGGGATTTATTTTTTTCTCTTATTCACAGGATTCTCTTAATCGCAGGGTTAACACTTTTACATGACACATCATTTCTTATATACAGCTATATATTTGTACACATGTTATAACGAAAAATATACATAAATAAATTAATTTCAAAAAAAACATGTTCCTTTAACCTTTGAATATTTTATTTTAAGATTGCTTTGTGTCTCGTACTTTCTGGTCATGAAATTAAAAAAAAAATTGTTGACATTTCAGTACAACCAAGTTACACATGCATTGAATTTTCTTGAAAATTTGTTCAATGGTGGTTTGCTTAACCAATTTTTTCGTCATATCCTCCTCCATCAGAATTATGCACTCGGATATTTTATTAAAAAGCAATGTTTCACCTCTAATAAGCGATAAGGTTTGTAACTGATTTGTTATTTTCCCTTTCTTCGGATATTTCGATTTTTTGCTTAAGGGCCAATCGTTTACGATTTGCTTTTTGTTCTTTTTTACGTGGCAATGACATTGCGAATGAATTTCACCAACGCGTCTGTTAATTTCACTCTAGGAAATCGACGGTGACATTATGGAAGAATCACATTAACTGAATAAAACACAACTTTAAATGATTTCTTACCTTTTAATCGACTACAGAAGATTTCACCTTTTTAAACAAATGGAAAACAATTTAAAAGCACCAAATTTTCTAGAAACTAAGCACACAACGGAAACACTGAGGAGTTGCAACAACTGAACAAAACGCGTTTTTCAATCGATTACGGACCAGCCAGCAATCACATATGCATTTAGAAACGAAAACCGTACAGCGACAGTAAAAAAGTTGCATCGTTTTTTAAACGAGACTTCACACCTCAAGACAAGACGTTTGTGGGACGACAACGTATAGAACACAATCAGCAATGTGTGTCGTCTTTCCCCCGAATTTAGTACACTCATTGTCCTTTTGCATTTTCTTATTGAGAGGTTCCCTTGAAATCTCTTATTGGCGGTATAATTTGTATGAAAAATCGTATGATGGTGGATTTGATTTATCATTTTTTCTCTTATTAGCAGGATTCTCTAATTGGCGGTGTCTCTTATTGACAAGTTTAAGTGTATATATATAAAAAAAAGGAAAAAAAAAGAAAAAAAAATTAAAATTAAATTAAAAATTAAAATTAAAATTAAAATTAAAAAAAATGATAATAAAAAAAAAATTACCGTTCTTTATTATTCAAATTGAATTTTCAGTAAATGTTTACGTAGCATGATTTTAAATGTCATTATGTTACGCGCTTCTTTTATTGTTTGAGGTAGCTTATTGTAAAAATCCTCAGGCGCTCTGTCCTAGCAAATTTTATTAAAATTTCATTTGCGTTTCTCATATTGTAGTCGTTTTTTCTCCCATTTATGTCTAGTTTCGTTGTTTTCATTTGTTCAATGTGTAAATTTTTAAAAATGAATTTTCCTTTTTCCATGTGAATCAGTCCGTCTACATTAAGTTCTTGTGCTGTTTTATATACTTCAGATGTAGCGGTCATCCTTTGCAAGTTATATATGGTTTTGTATGCTTTAGTTAGTCGTCGTGACATGCTCATGAGGTTATTTTTGGTAGTTTGGCTCCAAATTATAATCATGTATGTAATTCTTGAAATTATGTATGCATTTTTAATTTGTATTTTATTTTTAATTGAGAAATAGCTGAAACGATGGAGCAAACCAACGATAGCTGCTATTTTTTTCCTCATACCATTTATATGCGGTGTCCACGTTAGTTTTTCATCGATTGTAAGTCCATATGTTCTCCATGCAGAAGTATATACATACCTTTGTTACTAAAAATGGAAAACAAAAAATGTATTCCAAATTTTGAAGCTATATATGTAATCAATTTATATTATTTCAGTTTGTTAGATTTTTCGCGATTGAAACTGTCAACATAAAATTTAGCTTTGAATTTTTCAATTCACACATATCCTAACTTTAATTACCCTAGTTGTTTGAAAAGGGTTTCACATCCTTTGTTCTTTATATCCTGGTGTAAAATACTATTACATCCTACAATAGTTCAAGTTATCGATTAACAATGCAAAATGAACAACATTTATTCGAAAAGATTTTCGTTTCTCCTTCTGCAATTTAAACTATTCAAAAATTGGAAAGTGTGCAAGCAAATTTATCTGGATTATGAATGTTAGAATCGCTTACGTTTAGATTAACTTGATTTTGAAATTAATGGATGTTGACGAAATGTATTTCCTCTCGGTTGAATGACAACACAAGCAAATAAAACAAATCAAGTTTCAATACTGAACATTGTTTTCAGGACCTCTGGCTTCCCATAAGTGTAGTCCAAAAAACATGAAGAAACAAATTTCAATTCACTTGGTAGCAGTTTTACCTAAAAATTCAAATTACTCTTTAACGGAAAATTCTCAGTGCAGATCAATATTTGGAAGAGTTGTTTGAAAAAATCGAACATTGGAAGATAGTTTGAGTTTATATGCATTCTCTATCGAACATCAGTCTTTGATTGCTCTCTTATAGACTCAAATTGTGATTAAAGCATTAATTTTTTTCTTAATCACATAAATGATTTGAAAAATCAGCAGACAATTGATTGCATAGACAATTTTTCACGATAAACTATACTTTCCACTGAACATCTAAACACTCCTTTTCACTCTTCGCTAATCACCATAACATTAACAATTCTATTTTATCAATTGTAAACTATATCTTTCCTGTGAATAAACCAATGAATGATTGAATGATTCTTGGTTGAAACAACAGCAGCACCTTATTCGCCCTAAAGAGAAATATTAATGATTTAATGCCATCTAAATCTTGATCTGAATTCAATCGTATAAATCTATTTTAAATGGCCATTATAAATAATATGCTCGATAACCTCAGGAAATGACTGCGAACCGGGAATTTTTTTACTTCTTAGTTTGCTACTTTAAGACAAGCCAACATCCGCCCGCTCCTAATCGTGCGAATATTTTATCACATGTGAATGAAACCGTCAATATTTCAAAAGTTGATTATAACGGTGTAGACTTTAGATTCAAATATATTGAATCAAATTGATAAACATAAAAACGTGCATTCGTGTGGTAGCACCAGTGGAAAAGGAGATATTCTACAAACCTTATAGAATAAATTGGTTCAATTTTGTGTGAAATCATTCCTATTTAAGTGAATACAGATTAAAATAAAAACACTTCTTTGTGGTATTATTTCACCGTTTAGAGTTCTTATTGAATGGTAATTTATGACGACTTTTATCTAACCGACAATAATATCAAAAATTATCACTGTATTTTAAAAATGTTGCAGAAGAGAAATGGCTAATTTTCAAAAAATTCAAGTACCTTCAAAATACCACAATGATGAGATTATCTCTTCAAAGATAATTTGGTATTTAGATAGCATCATTTTTTTACCACAAAAAATCAAGCGAATAAAAAATAAGAACATTTTTTAACCTGTTCTAAAATCTTATTCTCAATAACCAAGCATAAATGGTAAAACAAAATTAAAACACGCACATACACAGCAAATAAAAACAATATTCAGATAACTTGATGGCGTCAATACGATAATTAAATAGAATTTCTAAAGTTCTCAAGGTTTGCACCGTGCCCGACAATATTCATAAATCTGTCGAATGATTGTCACTCAATTAACAACTTGCATATAAATGTCATTTTACAACATTATCTCCATACTCATTAATAAATCAATATGCGTGGCTTTTATCCCCAACATAATTGGAATGTTCTTCAGATTCGACGATTTAAAGTTGATTAGCACCTAATCATCATTCTGAGAAAGTGCGGCGATAAATTTAGCGACGTTTGTCCACATATGAATAAGAAACATGCCACCTGTTGTGTTGAATAAAAGTTTCTCTAAATGGGCTTCTGTTACAAGTTTGGGTTTGCACTGAAGTCTAACGGTGGAGCAGCAGGCTTTTGTATTAATTTAATAATATGAAGTTGTATGCGATAAGTGGATTAAATTAATGAAGACATGAGTGATCCCAGCCTTGTTTGTAAAAAAACGAATTTATATATATATATATATATATATATAAATTCGCCACAGTATAACGACATTTATATATATATATATATATATATATATATGTATATATATATATATATATATAAATGTCGTTATACTGTGGCTAGGATATATATATATATATATATATATATATATATATATAAATGTCGTTATACTGTGGCTAGGATATATATATATATATATATATATATATATATATATATATATACATATATATATTCGTTATACTGGGACTAGGACTCGTAGTGAATTTATTGGTATTTAAGAAATCATGTTTATTATTTTTTAGTACCTTCAGCTTATGCCTTGAAGTAGCCCCTTTTAGAATTTTGTTCAGTCAATCTAAACGCAGCATATATAATTTATGTACGCTTTTCATAAGATACATCTGCCAGTTACATCCGTGTGTAAGTGAATCGTGTACTATTACAACATGCTAAGATCTCTGTACGATAAAAATTTTCTCAATTCTATTAGCACACATAAAAACTTGATGACGAGTTGAAAACCATCATTAAAACTACATGTAAATCAAGTTCAAAAAACCTCTCAGCAAATTATATGCATCTCCCTTATTTGTATTCCAACTTCATCGTTACACATATCAATTATCACATGTATTTGGTAGCAAGCGACTCCATTTACATATGTATCGATCCATGTTCGAACATTATTTAATTGCCTCCTAAAATGCTGAAGTTAACACCGCCACATCACCTGTTAATTTGAATGCCCAGTCATCGGTGCTGACAAGCCACAAAATTGATATAAATCCGCCCTAATCATTGGTGGTTTCTCACTGGTATTGACAAAAATGTGATGTTTTTGTCTTTTAAAATTGAGCATTCGAACTGATTAAAGATATCTATTGAATTATGCACATGTTCTGAAGCTTTTCAAATACATTTTGGGCTTCTTGAATAGAAATTGATGGTGGTGTTTCAAATTTTGGAAGTCACTAATTCGATTGAAATGTGATACTAATAGTGTTCATAGTGTTGATGCTTAAATCAGTGAAAAGAATTGAAGCTATTTGAATTTGAAAAGTTATGCTAATAGCTACTAATCGCGTATTAAAAAGATCGATACACAGGCTACCAAAAACCTGTCAGTATTATATAAGCACCACTGATGATTATCTTTCACTAATGAAGTTTGGTTTCGATTGATATGCATGTAACATATAGGATACATTCGGTAAAGCTTTGGCAGGGCTTTTGATATTTTTTATGGAATACTCCAAACAAGTCCAAATTTAGTCAATATTCACAGAAGTGCAAAAGTGATTGAGTTATGGGTTATTTTAATTTTTCTATAATATAAAATATGTGCAAATATTTCCCCCAACCCCATTTTGGAAAATTAATCGTTAAAGTAATATCTACTGCTTTTATATTAACGTCTACTGACTAATTGTAAGTCCTCGAATAAAACTATGAATGGTAGTTCAATACATGCATTCTGCAAACCCTTTCTTTATAGTTGGTTAAAAAATTTACATAATCTTCAACTTCAACGTCGATAGTTTTCACAAAATCTCAACTGAGAAACCTTAAGCGATTCAATCACACTGACCGACTGATTCTCGCTCCTGGTTTCTAATTTCCAAATAAGAATACTTTAATACCAACAAATGAAGTAGTAATGATTGACTCGCTTGAAATGTCGCATGCCCCGCGATTCTGAATTTGACACCGGCGCTCATTTTTTCATGGGAAACGTCAAAAACGTACTATGTGCACTATTCCGTGCCTTTGACATATGCTTTGAACGGAAAGGGGAGTGAAACTTATTCAGAACTGAAATGCGAAAAACATTCATAAAACTTTGTCGCGCTAGATATCGCAGGATATCCAGTTCATACTCAAAGCGCGATGCTTCTCAATCCCAGAAAGAATAATATAGAAAACAAAAGTATTAAAATTTACTCACCCATCATTCCAAAATTGGCCTCTACTCTGTAATTCGACATGCACCAGCGCCAAACTGTAACGCTCCATAGTTTCTCAGTGTTTTTAGTTTCGCGACACCCTAAAAATTCATAAAAGTACTAAAAACCTTACGATGCCCCATTATATAGTCTTTAGTATTATTAGAGGAAGGGGTGGTAATTTGGAACCCTACTTTGTTTTTTGACTATTGTAAGAAAACGATTTCATTAATCATCTTGAAAAATGGCTTTATATACTTCAAAACTTATTAACTTTTATATTTGGAACAAATTAACAAAATAAAACATTATAGAAAATAATTAGCTTTATTGACAAAATGAAAAAAATGTGTTTTGAGTTTTGGTGCTGGTATTATGGAACCCTACTTGCTACTTGTCTTTTCCCTCGCATACCAATCACTTTAACCACTTTACTCTGTACGATAGATAGCTCGGTTTCGTCAACGTTAAAAATTCTCTCTGGAGGAAAATTATGTTTTTGGAATTTTTCTTCAAGGATATCAAAGAACTTGTCCACTGCTTCTTTATTGAAACCTTGAGCCCGAGCATTCAAAGTTCCTGTTGATGATCGAATGGAAAGTTTGTCTTTGTGGCGTAACAAGAAATGATCAAGCCAAGCTCGACCTGCTATGTTATCTCTAAATGGATGTTCGATATTATTTTTTGAAGCCAACTGATAGGCCATTTTTCGAACATCTTGAATTTGCTTTCCATAATGAAAAGGTATGACACAAGGCTTTCTTCAAGATGAGATGTCAGGACAGGTTTTCTTCCTATAGTAGTTTTTACAACCTCATCAGGAGGCTGGTCGCTGTGCACAAACCTTTGCAAAGTAGTTTTTGGGACATTATAAAGTTTAACTACTTTTTTCAAACCCATTTTCTTTTCTCTTACTGCTTTTACAGCTTCCATCATATTATTGTTGGTCCATTGTTTATTTTCACCTCTGGCTTTGGGGACAATTGAGTTCGAGGCATGACTGGAACTAGAAAAAAATGAAGATGAATACATTGCGGGTAATTTGGAACTCGGTTCCATATTACCCGCACCTATGGGATTCCAAATTCAAAACCTTAATAAATTAACAAATAATCAAGAAAACCAAAGCTAGTTAAAAGATACATTGAAACTTACCTATGACAATCTGAACTTGTGCATATAGACTTGCTATAATACCCACTGACTTTATTTTAAACTAAAACAAAAACTTTTTACAATTTTTTCAAGGGAACGAAAAAAACATTTGCGTTTGCCGTTAAATTTCAACTGCGTGTGACAGATAAAATTCGATGCAAAATCGGCACTAGTGGTAGCAAATATGTTCTATGGTATCAGTACAACGTAGTTATATAGTTTTTTGATAGATGTCACTGCCTGTTACCGAGATGTTAAGGGGTTCCAAATTATCAGCAGGTTCCAAATTACCACCCCTTCCTCTACTGATATTCAAGCTTTAATTAATCTTAAACTTGACTAAAACTTTAAATTCATTATCTAATAAAAATAGTTTTTCGTATAGTTGCCTTACTTTTTTGATAGAATGCGACCCACCTATTTTTGATCTCGACCCCTCATAAGGTCGGGACCCACAGTTTGAAAAACGATGTTGGACTAACGAAAGGGGGACGAGAAAAGGACTTGTGAGCCCCCGTCAGGTTAACACCCACTAAAATGTTTTGTTTTCAACTAGGGAGTAAAATTTCCGTAGGTTATTCCTCTGTGGAAGCAATGCTAAAATCCTCATAGTTAATAAATTCTTCGAGTCATAACTTTCCACATATCAAGCACTAGCTACACCCACGTTTCTGGCATCCTTTTTTCGTTAAGGGTACATTTTCGTTCTGAGGGTCTTACATTGTGTCTCACCGCTTTGCCAAGCTTGATATCTTCAGATTAAGTGTTTCTACTTAATCACCGCGTCACATTTCACGCCTTGAATAGAAGATGCCCATCGTCGAACACTCGAAAGAACAACACACGAGCATATATGCTATTTGCTTGGACTGTTATCAGAGAGCGTTACGCGATTGGTCATCCACATCCGGTCCGTGAAAATACTAAATGTTGACCGGATGTTGGCGCATGCAAGCAAAGCAGTGGATGGCCAAGTCCAGTTTCATGCAAAAGAGCTGCGCGCCCAAGCTGAGATGTATAGTAATGAGCATAATGTGTGCAGCATGGACTCAAACAATGATAAATTCAACTAGACATGCCCATGGCTATATTCTGCATGGACCTTATTATCTCATCCACACGTGTGCCAGGCTATCTTGCTGCCCACCTACCTTTCCGGGAGGCGCGGTAGATGAAAATTTCGTAAGCTTTGTTTTTTTCCAACGAGTGTTCCTGAGGTTTGAGCAAATTGAGTAATGAAGTAAATAAAAAATATGGTACCTATGAATTGTTTTCAATTAAAACTGCATCATGGTAAATGTACATTTTCAAAACGATATACCTATTTTAATTCGTAATTCACCCTGTCTTACTGTAATACCTTTCATGTTGAGCACACACTTAAAATAAAATCCTGGTAAAGAAATTCGTTTCAAGCTTCTAACATCAAGACATACAATACAAATCGCAAAATTGCGAAATTAACTGATATAAACACTACTTGAAATACTCAAAAATACCATTAACAAAAAGATATCTACAATTTTGTTTAATTTCACATATGTACGAAAATATCTGTATCTTTTCTACATACCTGAAAAAATCCCCAAAACGAATATAAGTCCCCCACTTCGCAACCTTCGTGGTCAGTTTCTAAATTTATTGACTTTGCTTGAAAGAAAGATACAAGAATCGTGAATAGGTGACTGCCAATAAGCGCGTTATGTGTAAAGTAATCTGTGGGAGGATTAAGATAAATGCTACATTATTGCAATACTTGCTGCGCCAATAAAATCCAATGGTGCTTGAGTTTGGTTTCACCATCCCACCGTTGTGTATGAACAGATTTTATAAACAATTGGCAAACGATTGGTGTTGGCTGATTGAAAAGCGATAGGCGGAGTTTCAGTGTAAAATATCTTTCTTTATATTCGATTGTGTTGTATACAGATCTTTGAAAATTGGATAATGGTGTTTTATGGATAGGGTAAGAAAATTAGATAATCACAATGATAGATTTTTTTTTGGCAGCAGCGTTCATTCAAATTGAAAATATTGTGTGGAGAACTTATGAACTGCTTCAAAATCAACTGTGTTTTTCTTTAGTAGGTAATGGCTTAGATACAATTCAATATCGTTATTAACGATAAACGTGTCCATAGTAGCATGGTGCATCGAAAGCCAAAGATAATTCCATTCAATCTGATATAGTCAATAGATATCTTCAATATACTGCATAAATTGCAATCCCTGCTCGTTTCTATAAATATTTTTCCTAAGAAATACTTGCAACAGTAAAAATCAATTCCAAATGTTGCAACCTTTCTCAAGTTGATATAGCACGTGCTTTGCGTACAACAACGATGCATTTTTCAGACATCAAGGGTACAAAATATAAAAAAGAGAACTCTTTAAATGCCCACGAGGCAATTCCAAATCAATTTCTTTGAAGAAATCTGACTGACACCATTTTGAATTTATAATTCTATTATCCCTTCAACGGCATTACAATTTGCATCCCTCCTTTCATGTAATTCCTGTAGAGACGACACCTTAAGGAACAACTGCTCGATAAAGACCATGTAATCCTAGTAAATTGTCAATTCATTAGAATGCACATCACTTGAAAAGAAATGAAAAAATAAGCAACCCTCTCACTTCTCCGCACTAAATGCATGTAAGTTTGAAATCTATCAGGACGATGGCACTCCGACAGGATAAGTATTTCACCCAGTCGTCGAATGCCGTATTCCTTTCTAATAATCCAATTGTCGCTGTAAGGCTATTCAAGAGCAACACGTGGTCACACCCTTCAAATTTATTATTCCCACTTCCGGCCTCACAACCATAGGTATGTTTTTCCCGTACCTGTGCTCTTCCGCACATTCAACCGTGGCCAAGATAGCATTGAAGCAACTTTCGCTTGCCGAGGGGACAATCGTTTAGATACCCTCCAGACCTTTTCAGGGACATTCATTCGTTAAAGATATTATACACACATAAGTATGTATGTGCATCGAATGAATTCCAATGCAAGATTCTCGTCGAATGGTTTCATTGAGCATTCAATAATAGTGAGATGAGACTTTATTGTGGATGACACAATAGATCTGCTAAAATGTTGATTGTGAAAAGACCTGCCTCCACGTACCGAAATGCGCGTATACACACAACTTAAACTGATCCGATTCGTCTAAACAAGGATAAATCAGATTTTTTTTCGGAAAAACTTGATCGGAACAATGTAAAAATAAAAAGATTGATATAAAATAATGAAGAGAGCCAAACCCAACCAGTCTGCCTTCAAATGTGATGAGGATGGCCTGATGTCTGCAAGGTCCTTCGAAGGATTGCATTGAAGCTGTTTGCATGGTAGTGAAGATGTTCAGCGACCCGCGCGGCTTTTTAAAAAGAAGAATAACAACCAGATATGCTGTATATATGCACTATAAAATCAGGGTTTAAAACGGAAATGAAACCAGATACTTGTCGATCTGGGATTAAGTAGAATATGAAGAAGTTCAGAGGGAAGAAAATCAGCTCGTATATCTATGTATGTAGATTGCTTGTTGTATGAGTTTGATGTAATGAATATTACCTTAATCGTAAAATATTGATGAGTTTCTTGCAATATAAATATTGCTTATTCTAGTAAATTCTCTTATCGACTAAAAACAGAAAAAAGTTCTCGCTCCAATTGGGCCAGGTAGGAATTTTTTAAATTGTATTAAAAAGGTAATAAGGTGCTTATAAAGAAATTGCATCATGTCCAACATCCGGCTATGGCAGATTTTGCAACTTTATGCAAATCTAATGAAAGTTTTAATTTTCTTGCAACTTTCATTGTCATTTCTGTAGTTAAGAGTTTTATGAAAAAGACATAATTCAATTTGCTATCACGAAGATGTAAATATTTCACAAATGATCCATAAGCTAAAAAACTCTAAAAACTATCCAAAAATGCAAATAATAGATACCAGTAAACTGCAATAATATTCCCTTAAAAAATCTTGAGAAAACACAATTTTCCCACGAACTAAAAAAACTCCGACATAGTAAACTCGCACGCACTCAAGCCCAATTACCTTCCCACTTGTTGTTTGACTTGTCCGTTTTATTTAGCGTTTACCCTCACCAGCTTGAAAAGATATATTTGAAATAATTATGAGGGTGACAATTTTCTCTTGTCGCCCTACGAATAATATTTCTGAATTTTTTTTACTTATTTTTCGAATGTAAAAAAAGACACCCTCGCTTCATTGGACAATAAATAAATTCACTTAGTTCATGCATTACATTGTTAATGTCATATGTTTACGACACCTATCCTGAATAGTCGTCAATTCTGAAAGTATCATTAATGTTCCTGTTATGTTGTTGCTGGTTTTATTTTTAATATTTTCCCTGGTCTTTTGTTCACATGGGGTATAAAACAAATGCTTGAGCGTATTGCTTGAGATTAATATGCATCAGAAAACAATGTTCGGTTCTCATGTCAAAAGGGAAGGGAAAATATTGAAAAGTATAAAATATGCGATCGGGAGTTGCTTTTTTTTGGTCCTTTTACCTTTTTGGAATAAACATTCGGTGGTACACCGGCATTTAAAAATATATGCAATATCGTGAATGTCGCGTTCTTGTATGAAAATTGACCTGCATCTCCTCTGCGCAAGTTGAAAAGGGGAAGAAATACGGACTGTTTAAATGATGACCACACTGATAAAAAATACCCTTGTGCATTTCGCGCGATGGGGTGAAATGGTGTTGGATCGTGGGAAACTTTTGTTTGACATGATCATGAAAATTGAAAAACACCTGTGTAAGTTGCTCTTTAGCATTTAAAAAATGCAGTTTGTAATTAAAGTAACTTCAGCAATGATGCATCAAACCATAAGGGTGGACTAATGTAATTTCTAGTCCGTTATAATTAAAGTTAAAAGTCAGTTAGATAGGTAATTTCAAACATGTATTTTCTTAAGTAATTTTCTTGACCCGTATTTATTGCAAATTTAAAACAAGGCTCATTCCAAACACAATGTTCATAGCTAAAAGGCTCCCTCTAAATGAAAGTTATGTCTAACAAATTGAATACAACGATTTTTCAGTGTTAATATTCTCTTTTGGTCGATTTTTAGAATGGTTTGTGATGTAAACTTCAAACAATGTTCATTCAGTTCATTTATAGGCTGTTTTTTCTTCCCGATAAATTGTTGAAATGATAGGACATTCAATAAATGAAAATTCAATAGGAAATTCTTCTAAGTATAAAAAGTAAATTCTCAGGTAATTTCGCAATTTTGCCTTTTCGTTGACATTTTCACAATTCTACACCAAAAATTGCATTTGAACGTTGTGGTAGGTAGTAACAACTGCAACAAAAGTTTGTCCTAATTGCCGAGAAATTTACATATATCTATAATATACATATAATATACATTTGTATTTCCTGCTTCTCTTGAGCTTTACTTGCTAAACCGCAATCACTTATAACTTGTCCAGCTAAGCGTCCTAATGTTGCTTTCTTTTGTTTGGATCTTGTTTTCAGACAATTTTGGCGTTATTTAGGAAATTTGCCAATCATATTTGCCGGAAAAAATGCTATTTTGGTTTAGTAATTCTCAGGTAAACATTCTCTACTTTAAAGTATGAGCACCAATTGAAAGCGAATAATCATTGTTTGTTTCAAATTAAAACAACTTCCATTCAAAGAAATTCAAATGAAATCAACATATTTCCGAAAAAACAATAATTAATAATACTCAAATGAGTGGACGCGAAATTCACAATTTCCAGATCAGGACAAGTTTCATGGAATTGTAAACAGTAACATTGCTTATATGATTTACAATATTCAGAAGGAGACGTATACGTAGGAGATAATGTATACGTTGTACTAAATAGCTAGTTTTAATTGGAGATGCAGTGAATATTGAAAATAAATATGTCGCGGTTCTTGTTTTGACAACAGAGCAGATTAGACTTTATGGCACTCATATATTGGTTATATTCCTTAATTTCCGATCAAAAGAATGTACATAATTTTTTAATCAATTTTATTAAGTAGTTATCAATTCTTTCTCAAAGCTCTGCACTTGAGTGTTATGTTTTTTATCTTTTGCTTTGCTGATTATGATTCAAATCTTCAACCTATGAAGTCAATCAATAACCATGACAATGCCTCCCAATCTTCATTATTAGCTTATCAAATTTCGAAGCAAGCTTAGTTTTTGGCATGTTCTTACTTATTTATTTTGTTCGCTTAAGCTACCTTCTTCCATGTCGATTAGACACACACGTACTATAGGCCTGTATTATTTAAAGTATAACACAATCACCATCTGCCTTCCTGAGATAAAATAAAGGAATTTTCAACGAGCGAGAACGATTAAAGTGCCCGTGTAAATATAAGAAAAAAATAAGCTTGAACTTCAACAAAAACGACAAGAGGAACCTGAAGCGCTAAACAAATGCTCTTAAGGCTCCTCTTCATTTCTTCGTTGATGCCATCATATCCTTCAGTTCCTTCCATCGACACATTCACGCAACGCCTGGTGACTATCAGCAGAGCAAATGCTTACTGCAATGTTTTGATGAACGGACGGTACAAGAATCAGTAAAAAAAATCACATCCGCTCCAGGCTATCACAGGCAACTTCCACTTGTTCCGATCCTGTTTCCTTGCCCCCTACACATCATGAGAAAATTCAGTGATAGGCGGATGGAAAGGTAAGGATGGTCGTAAGTTACGAGTGATGCATTTTGCAAGGAAAATCTTGGGTCCCAAATATCGAGATTTGGAGTTGAGTTAAATTTTTCTAATTCTTGTGGCTGAGCAAGAATGAGTGCTACTTCCACAACCGCGAATAAAGTGCCAATTTTTAATTACTGCCACGATTCATATCCGGAGTCGGCGACCATCCCCTACATCTTTACCTGGACTCTGTTTGAAGTCCTACACACCATCCACATGCTCATAAGTTTCCTATTTGTGTGGTTGTTGTTGCTTAGGGCCTATTAAGAGACACCATAGCCTGAGTGAGGGACAAACGGACGCACACTATTCGTCCCTCTGTTGCTGTACACATGTGCGATCGAACATTAGACAGGTGGTTGTCTCATAGGAAGCTATATTCCATTATGAGAACGCAATCCTCCAACGACCGGAGAGTTTTTATTGAGTTTGTGCATCTAAAAAGGCCAACAAATAAGGCAAAAAATTCTCTTAAATAACCTCCACCTGTCCGATGTGCCGAGGCAGAGTTCAAAAAGGTAATTATTGTTCGCTGTCTACTTTGCCAGGAAATTTGTATTGGTAGTGATTTTATAAGCTTTCCAAACTTATTAAATTAGAAATCATAATTGAATTGCGTCCACAAAGGACCGTTGATTGTTATCGAGAAGCTGTTTTTAGATGAACCCAATAGTTTTAGATGAATATTGAGCATTGGCAAGCTTGATCCCAACGAATGTTCAACAATGGCACCATAGGTTTTTCCAATGCATGACTAACCTGAATACCAACAAAGTATGCCTTCCTACAAAACATATCAGCCCCCTTTAGCCCGAATCATTTAATCCTTTTTTTTCTTTAGATTAAATATTTACGCAGACACATCACAGCCAATGAAATTTATTCCAAGAAGGCTTTATCAGCTTCTGAGCACATATATATTTCAAGGGTTAATTCTTTATCTTAAAGAAAAGACTTTGCAAGAGTCAGTTCTGCATAAGTGTTTTTAAAAAAGAAAAATAACGGGCGGTAGGAATTTATCTTCAATAATAATCATCAATTGGTGATATCTTTCTCTAAAGTTTGTTTCTTGGGTAGAATGGATTAGTATATCACAAAAAAGATATGTTAAACATGACTCCATGCGTGCTTAGCGCTGAAAACTAGGACCTCGTAGTATAAGCCTGTACCCAAGAGATTCTGTGAATTGGAATTATAAAATAGCCAGAAACGAGCGTTGCAAACATTTGTTGCTGTTTTTTTACCCAAAATGAACATGCATAGTGCCAGACGTCTTATCGCTTTTGAGTAGCGAAACAAACTAGCGTACAGTATTTTATCAAGATTTTTTAAATGTTCATAGCAGTGTGTGAATTAATTATAAATGTTATTTGTTGTTGGCATTTTTCTACTGATTATTGTTTATAAAAATATACCACAAAAATTATCGACATTTTGGCATTCTAAATTGGACACGATAAGCATTTTGAAAATGTTCCCACTCTTAGTAGGTTAGCTGGGCAAAGAATGTGTGAGTTTTAATGGGGATAATTGAGTATGCATTATGAAATGATACTAGCGAGTGAATGCTTTTGAAGATAATCAGGAACAATTGACAGTCAGTGTCATTGACTGTTGGAAAATGCAGCTAGTATTTCCAAAAATGATACATGGAAAAAAATAATTTATATGAAATATGCTGACACGCTCGCTTATTAATACATATCATGGCATTTAAAACAGAGAATCAAGTAGTAGGAATGTGAGCTACCTACTGTATATTTCCTCTATAAATAAAGTTTAAAGACTCGTAAGAAGATGAATGATACTTTTGATTCCCTACCGTTTCCGCAATCCATGGTCGTGCCAAGTATCTACCCCAACGCCAGCTTATCCTGGAAATTCGTTTTTACTGCAGATTTGCTGATTTATTCCGTGTCTTGTTTGATTGTAATTCTAAAGCTCTAATCTATATCTAAAAATTTTCACCGAATTGAAGGTAAATTCTCCTTATGGTGAATTCATTTTGATGGTTTTGTAATCAAGTGTTGGACTTTAAACCATGTACTTTTTGAAGCTTATAGATTCGCCAGTTGTTTGATGTTTGCACAATTTCTAATTACATTACGCAGTAAATGTTCCGTATCGGTAAGTCTACGATTATGTAAAATCGTCTCCAAAATTTTACACATGTTCTTCTCAAAAATATGCTTGGTGAAAAATGAAAATCTGCTGTGCTATGTGAAGTGCATTATTGTTGTATGATAATGTATTAAGTTTACTTTCTTTACTTACTTTCAACAGGAAACTAAAAGCATGGCGTAATGAGACTTACTATTAGTCAACTCTAGTTGTTAAATGAATACAATACATTATTTCTTATCGCGGTAATAAAAACAGAAAACCCAAACCACATCCTTTTAACTTTGCTGTTAGAGTTGCTGTAAGACTTTTCAACGAAATTCCAATAAAATCATCACGGTCTTTTTGTCATTTCCACAATTAGTCAATACTGGAAACTTTGTTGAAAAGTATCAATTTGAAAGAAGTTACTTAATAAAAAAAGCTTTAAAGCCAAGTTCTAGATTTTAGTCAAAGAAGATTCGTGGTTTGCAATAAATTATTCAATTTAAAGAAACTATCGGTCCCCTTAGTTTTCTTTCATTTCGTAAGTGCGTATTTTCTATTCACTTTGCAATGCGGAAGTATTCAAGTTTTAGTTTGTTTATTGGGCTTAACAGTAGCTAAAAATCGTTTTCTGGAAAATTACAAATTTGAATGCTGATCGCATCACTAGCTTCGGAGACTGTTTCAATTTTTGTACTTTTATCAAAGTCGCGAAGTTTCTATTCTATTCTACCAAACTGGATTTATAACTTAGGTACTTGAAGGTACCTAAATGTTGATATCATCAAAAGGTGGGATGATATCATTTGCCATTTGCCTCATGCACGCTCTTTGCGCTAGTGGTCACATATTATTTGCAAAAATAAGGGAACATGCACCATGTTAAAAATTTCGCAATTTCATCAAGTAGCTTCTATAAAAATAAGAGAGAAAAATAAATTTTACAGCATGCGACCCACCCTTTGAAATGTATTTTCTTAAAACATTATCAGTTTCTTATTCGCGGTGTATACATTACCGATGTTGACAGTTCACACATTGGTAAAAACTAAAACTTCAAATCGCATCGCCGTTAATAAGATATCACACTTGTGATTTTGAAAGATCAAAGGTAACATATATTTTACATACATTGGCATATTCAGCTCAAAAATACAAAATAACTAACTGTTTTTTAACTTTCTTAGTTGCTTTACTCTGTTTCTTTTTTAATGTGTTTTTTTCTGGAGTGTCAGTTAATTCAGCTGCTTTCCTCTTTCTTTTGATAGCCGTGCCCATCTTTCTTGGATCTGCCTTTGGGTAAGAACGGATAAATTTAAGGCTTAATTAACTTCCAGTATATGGGAAGTTCTTGTAATCGCCTCGAAAATCGAAATTGAAATTTTCAACATTTCTTTACGTTTTGAGGTCTATAGAGTATATATAAAGTGTTTTTAGAAAGGGAGATGTACGTGTGTGTGTGTGCGTTCGTATGTACGTTCGTGGACAGTTTTTTCTACGAGCATAACTCACGTAAACAAAGTCGTATCGAGGTGTGTTTGAGGTGTCAATCGAAGCGTCTTTGCAATCTTAAGAGCTGATTAGTTTTTGGGATACTTCGGTCGGGGGGTTTGTTGTTTTGCCCCTTTGAAGGTCATTTCTGTCATGCGTTATATCTCGCGAACCAAACATACGATTTGCTTGACTAAGGTGTCAATTGACGCATATTGACATTTTTGTTAACCTATCAAATTTTGAAAAAATTGTTGGAGCCTTTTTTGAATTTAAGGAAAAAAGTGCAAAACATTAGGTTTTTTTAATAAACACTAAATTTTTAAGCTGATTTACGGAAGACAGTATTCAATTTTTATAAAATTTATATACTTCAAGCATGGCTTGTAAAACCAACATCAAAACTTTTTCTCGTGATTACGTAAAAAATTAAATAAAAAATAAAAAAAATTTACAGGCATCATGATCTTCAAGGTCATTTCTGTCATGCGTTATACATATCTCGCGAACCAAACTTACGATTCGCATGGTTATGGTGTCAATCGACGCGTATTAACATTTGTGTGAATCTATCAAATTTTGAAAAAAAAATTGGAGCCTTTTTTGAATTTAAGGAAAAAAGTGCAAAAAATTAGATTTTTTTAATAAACACTAAATTTTTAAGCTGATTTACGGAAGACAGTATTCAATTTTTTTTAAAATTTATATACTTCAAGCAATGCTTGAACAAACGTCATCAAAACTTTTTCTCATGATAACAAGAAACATTAAATTAAAAATAAAAATCATTAACAGTCAGCATGATCTTCAAGGTTATTTCTGACATTAACTATATCTCACGAACTAGATATAATATTTGCATCATTAAGGTGTCAATCGACGTGTTTTAACATCCTCTTGATTTTTTTAACATTTGAAAAATTCGTTTCAGCCGTTTATTCAATTTAATAGAAGAAAATGCGAAAACTTAGGGTTTTTTTCATAAAAAATATTTTTTTAACCAGATTTACGGAAGACAGTAATAAATGTTTATAAAATTTATACATTCCTATCAGTTTTTGAAGAGAGATGATATGATAAATATTAATTCATTCCTATTACTGCTATGAATACCTCTCATTGTTATTACTTAAAGTAGTAGTATTTTCAAAATTATTATTGTGTTTAATATTTTGAATGTTTATCTAAATATCACTGGGAAGTTGACCATGTGGACCTCAAGCGTCGCACTTCGCGGCTTGTTTCTGAAATGGATCGAACTGTAAGTTTTGTTTGTAGCTTGTACCGAGCTCTCTTTCGTTACAAATGATAGCGAAATCTCATCGTCACTAAAAATGTTAGTATTAAATGAGAAGATGCCTGCCTTTTGGAAACCATTTATGATGCTCTCACTGGTCTGAACTGATAATAAAGAATTCATCAAGAGAGAGTATGGTTTTTCCGAGTTATTACGTAGTCAGGTATCTTGCGAAGAAGCGCAATACTTCGCGAAGGACCCAAATACTTGAATATTAAAATGTTGTAACTTGTGGCTGAAATGTTATAGAAATGATAACATGACGGCACCGTTCTGTTTAGCTAAATTTATTGTCTCCACGTACAAGTGCGGAGAGTGATTATCTAAGACTAACAAAAGACGATGCTCATTATATGGTTTTACATGTTCTATAAAATGTTGCATAAACTGAGAGAATTTTGCATCTCTAACCTACGTCCTGGCATTACCTACTCATATATAGTCAGGGAGACCCTCGTTAATGAGTTTTTTGCTGGGAAATATAAACATAGAAAGTACTGCGTTTCCAGGAGCAGATACATCACTTATCATTGTAACGTTACTAACTCGTTCCTCAGAAGTTAAAGCGGTGACGTTACGTTAACCTTTGCCAGCTACAATTTTTCAAAACAGTGGACACTCCTGTTTCATTCACATTCCATATTTGCGACGCACTAAATCGATCAGCTAACTTGTCAAAAAAGACTTTGAATTATGATCATTAAATGAAGTTGCCTTACCAAGGCTTGTTGGTTCCGGCTGCTGAATAAATAACTAAAAAGAGAACCTCGTGTGGAATTTCTTTTATGTCCGCATCCTGAAAGAATAAAATACACATTTGGTTTTTTGTTAAAATCTTGGAGTTGATTGAGCCATTATCGTCCAACTTGCCCCAAACAAAATATTTGAAATAAAATTAAGTTTACGAAAAAACCGCTTGAGTAAGAACCAAATCCTTGTTATAGATTAAAAGAGATTTATAAAATTTTATCATTAACGTGATCCTAAACGGATTATTTTCAACGTATACAGAAGAATTTTATCCGAAACAATTTTTCATATTTTCGTAGAAAAACAAACAAAGCGTGCTTGCACTTCACTCGTTTGACAAGTCGCAACTGACGGTCGTGCGGTGAATTCCAGACTGCGTCTTTCCACTATTTGCAGAGTTAGCGTGCGGTGCATATTTTATGAGATATTTCGATTGCCCCATCTACTCCCTATGCTCCACTAGCTCCGTTCTACTTTACCTTAATTTTTGCCCGAGCCAGCAATATCGATGAAAACTTGAACATTGTGGAGCAATAATTCTTAGAGAAAAGCAGACCAAAGCGCACATCAAACGATCCGCACTCCAATCTGCACACGCATCTATATTGGTACGCCCTAGATGTAGCGGTTGCTATGACGATTGAATCGCAGCTATCATCTCATGTCGCTTCATACAATGCATTACAAATTCGAAGTAAATTTTCTGGTAATAACGCAAACATGTAATTTTTTTAAACTTTGGTCTGGAATCAAAAGTTAAGGACATAACAGATCTATGGGCACTTTTGACACCTTCATTAATAATGATGTCTACGAGTCTGTGCCAATTTTCAGATTTGTGCGAACTTTTCCTAAACTAAGACTTTAGACTCTGGTTTAAAGTTTTGCTAGAAGTTCTATTGTATTTTGTGTTTAGAGTAATACCCATTATTAATTAAATTTCTAGCATAATGATTATTCGGAATGTTTTTCACATGTATTTAAAAGTAATTAAGATGCTTCTAATTATCCTCAATGAGGCGTGGCCCATGGGTCCATACTTGCTCTCTTCGGGCCTGCTTTCTAGCGAACTTAGCTCGCTACGTAGCCTCGCTGGCAATGAATAAGTATGTCATATTTTATTCGGGAACAACTTGATGCAAAAGATAAACTTCATCTCAGTGTAAAAGATACAAAACTACTTACGTCAATACAATATCATCCCCAATGCATCGAAGAACAACCGCGAATACCATCACACATCATCCGACGTTGGAGCGCTCGGAAAGTTCATCGCGTGGATTGGAAACTGGATTTGCTCAAAGAGCTCTTCCAGCTGTGCGTCGAAGAAATGAAGTTATGAATGAAATGAGCGACTCGAGTGCCAGTTTTACTGGAAAGAACGCGACTTCCATTGCGAGTTGGTTCACTCCGAGCTGAAGTTGTGTTAGTGTTGCTGCTGTTGCTGCTCGTCGCATCACTGAATTCATTGGCGGGTGAATTTTCTCGAGAGGGGGCTGGCTGTTGGTTGAGTGAAGTGAGTGGCTTTGATGGATTTCGAATTGCCTTTTGGCTCGTTCAATTTTCTCAGTGAACCGAATTGAACGGCGACCGATACTTGGCTTGAGAATCAGTCAGTAGTTTTCGATGAGCGGATGTCAGCGGTTCAATACGATTTGGACGTGTGCGTTTCGAAGCGACGCTCGAACGACCGGAAGTTCTAGTTAAAGATACAACAAAAAGATACTTTAGACCTCTCGATTCAAATTGGATGGCAAAAAAGTAAAAGACGTATGCGAACCGGACAGGGACCAAATAAAAAGTTTCTTTTGTTGCAGCGGTTGTTTAGTGCGTTAGCGCCGCTCTTTCCGCTGGAGTTTTGGATCGCGGAAAGGGCAATCAAGTTACCGAAATTATTTAACCACGGTCACAGATGACATTGTTACAATGTGTGAATTAGTGAACAAAAGTGACGATAACTTCTCAATTGGCAGAAAATGTGAGCGAAGGGCTTCGACGTTAGAATCCGAGCTTAGTAACTGCCACTGTAAGAGATTTTCAGTCGTGTCAACCTGATTGGAGGGCGCCCGGGTGCCCTCCTGAGTCTTAATTGCGCCAAGATTCTACACAAAACTGGAGTGAGGGTTGAAACGAGTCGCCACACAAATTACCGCCACCACCCCTACGCGAACGGCGCCAATATCGCTAGCACGAGGCTGGAGCCGCCCCTTCGGTCATCAACAAATTTAGCGTGTAATAAAGGATTGTTCGATTGCGACACGAGTGCCGCTATCCTCAGTAATATTAACAATAATAACAGTAGCAGCAATAACAACAACAACATCAATAATAATAATATTGAAAATATTGAGGGAAGTGGTGCGTTATTGAATCCCAGTGAAATGGTGCTACAATCTTTTGAAAATTTCGCGTACAGTAGTGCTGTGGCGAACAACGGTGCTACGACGGGTGGTGGTGGTTCGGCTGTTGGTGGAATTGGTGGTGGCAACATTATGAATGATTTGATTTTGACTCCCTATGCTGATTATGCTCCACACCCTTCGAATGGTTTTTACACAGATATAGATACGAATTTTTATAGTCAAGGTAAATTCATTACTATATTATTGGATACTTATTTAAATTTAATGATGGTAACTGTAAATAAATCCAAACGAATGAAAACGTGGTAAATTCTGAAAAGTATATCCTAGCCAGTTCAACGTCAAATAAAATAGCTTATACTTCCGGCCTAAGTTATTGTTGAAAACTGAAAAGTTAATTTTATTGAAAAAAATGAATCACTATAGAAAATCACCGAACATTTATTTTAGAAAATTTGATTGTTTATCAATTGTGATAGACAATCAAGTTTGTCGAATTCTTAATCGAAAATACGATATGGATTCTGAAATAAATAAATGTTATGATCTGCCGTTCTTACGAAACCATCTGCATTTTATGAAACAGTCTCATAAGGGTGCATACATTTATAGATTTTTTATTTAAATATGATTTTGTATGTCGTTGGAATTGTACTTCACGTTGGAATTGTACTTTCAATCAACAATTAAAAAGCTGTTAAAACCAATAGATGTACCATAAAGATTTATAGATTTTTTTGAAATAGTTCGCGCGGTTCTCATAAAATTTGAATAACAATCATTATTAATAAAATTTGTTGCTTTCGTTGGCGCAAAGGCTTGTTTACAAATGTATTTTTTATTGTAACATGTATTTTGGATGACGTCTAACGCATTGACACTTTCGATCGCATGTTATGTATGTTTGTTAAAAATTAAATGTAAATTTACAGATGCATGAATAACAATGATTTGATGCAATGTTAAAGCATCGATCAGCCTTGGATTTCAGGCGATAGGTATTCTTATCCAGTTTCAAATATATATCAAATATCTTCTGAAAGGCTAGATGATAAAATCAATGGGGAAATGAAAAAAATTGGTACATACGCTCCATGCTATTCACGATGCAAAATTTGGTATTAAGAGGCACTACCTATTGTAATCTATTGGCATCACGTTTAAAATCGTGCTGAAAAGAATTGGAAACCTATTTGTTTCAACTAACATCATTTTTGTGATACATATAAATGAAAAGCTTTCAAAAACACAAAACTGTCAACGTACTACATTTTCTGTTTCCAATTGGAAAGATCAATTAAAAATAGTTATTCTCCGTTCCATGGTTAACATGGTATAGAATATTGTCAATTGACTGTAAATGATAGAAAAAAATTGATTTATTTCAAAAGAAAATATTCAATCCCATGAGTCAACCCTTTTTTATTTGTAGCTGCTATATGTTTTAAACAGCAGTTAGTTGCTATTGGTTCATTGCAATTTGATTTGTTTGAATCTTAATGTCACTTGCAACATCGGTTTATTTTCTTACTTATAGTCTAACAAACATTTCACACTCATTATACATACCATGCTACAATTAATTCTTCAAGCCTAATCTCACAATTGAAAGCAATACCATTTAAAAAAATGAATGAAACCATTCTTAATTTTATTGAAATGTGTTCAATTTGAATGAAACTTTCTGATTTGCGGTAATTGAATAAATACAAAGAATGTTTAGTATCCTGTGCTGATTGAGAAGATTTATAGAAATTTGCAAAGTATTTTAGTATGTATGATAGGTATATAAATGTAGATAAATATCCACGACTGAATCCATTTTTCCGAAAATCGTTAAAAATATATCCCAAAAATTTATTTTCGCAAATTTATAGAGATAGATTTTTTTATGTAATATTGTGTTGACTTTTTGTGTCACAAAAAAAATGTTCGAAGAATTAATTAAAGACTGTTTTTTTATTAGTTCAACTATTTTGAGGAGTTTATTTTTCACGGAAGATTTTGATCATTTTATTTTAATCTTTGAAAACAATAATCTTATAATCGGTTTCTTTTTCATACAAATTTTAAGTAGACATTGAAATTTTTAAATTTTTTTCTTTTAATGGAATTGCTGTAACATTTTCTTTTCATCAATTTTTTTGATGATATTGGTGATAGAAATATATCCGTCTGTGTTGCTTTCCAGGAAATCAATAGACACACTATTGATTTATCTACAAAGGATTCATTTCGTGAAATGGACATAAACTTTTATCAAAGTTTGTGTTCACGGACATGTTGACAATAAAGATGATATACCTCTTTGACCAGTTTTCGTAATAAGTATTGCAAAATATTTAAGTCAGTGTCGCATAATGCGCACATAGCCTCACAGGAAATGCATTAAATCTTTTATTCGTAGCATATCTACACATGTATGTGTATTTATAGTAAATCTACCCAAGAACAACACATAGCATTGGTTTTAGTTCACCGCTCCAATTCCCTTTGGTTTCTGTTGAAATGATCCGCCATTTGTACGCCTAATTTAAATGTGAATCGAATTCACCGAGACCTGGAGAACATAGATTTTTTTGTTGCTTGAAGAGGTCAAACGAAAAATTTCCACTTTTCAGTCGTGCAGCAAGGTCTCAACAATGCAATGATTTATTACAAATGGAATGATTGCAATCTCTCTGCGCCTGTCTCTACTTTTGCTTGAAAACTATAATTGACTTTGGTAGCCTCAAAAATTGTCTGCCCAAGTCTATATCCAACCTTCAAATAAGTTATATGTACGTTAATTTTAAATTATATTATTGTTCTTCGTTTCAACAAGCATAGCAATAATGCTAATCTCGCTTTTTGTTGCTGCTATTGCTGAGTACTGTTGTTGTTGGTGCTGTCCACGCGCTCATCTAAGCGTGACACAACTAACAGTTTTCCAGTAAGAATACAATAATGCTGTTTGTATTTATACATAGTATATTTTTTTTTGATTTTCGTTCAATCCAACTTTAATGCATACAATCCTTCCACATATGCTCGCACACATGCGCGATTGAAACTTCACGCTGACATTATTTGTATAGTAGCAGCCTCTGTTACACACTTAATAGGTGAATGGATGAGTCAGTCGCGACTTCCGGTCAAATAAAAGTGAAGAAGTGTTTTTTTTTTAATTAAATCAAACGCAGCAATGAAAAAGACTCTTGGCACGATGAACGAGGCGAAAAAAGAATTGGACGTGATGGAAAATGTCAAGGCTGTTTAATCATTCAAATGTCGTACCTACCATATTTCAATTTTTCGTTCGTCTTGTGATACGAACTTTTGGCATAGAATCTATGATGAATCTGATGAAGGCTTGTGTATATATTTTTGGCATATAGGTAAATTCTTTGTTTCACTTGTATTTTAGTTCAAGCAAAATATATGTAACTATAGTTAATGGATATCTTTCTCCTCGAATGTTTGAATTGAAAAACATAAAGAATGACAAACGTGAAATTCTTGCTGTTGTAGAATCTTTTTGACCGACGGATTCAAAACGTAAAAAGTTTCTTATCCAGGAGTGATCGAATTAATCCTTCAAATCGAAACACCATTAGAGGTTGGTATAATGGTATGTGGAATGTTCATTGTAAGAATTCGTTGAGTCAAAAATGTAAAATTTAGGTTCAACCTATCAAAGTAGATACCTACTGCTTCATCTTTTATAAAAGAAATTGATCAAGTATATGTGTGAGTTTCTGTTAGTCATTTTAAATGTTTAGTATGTATGATTCCATAAAACTTAAAATCCTTCTTGTGAGACATCCAGGATCCGTAAAAAACTCCGAATAGTTCGTAGTGAGAACTTTCAAGAAATTTTGTATCTTCATATTGTAAATCCCTAAAACGTATTCAAACTATTTATAAAGTCGTTCGATAACATGCTCCATGGTATGAATGGCCAACAATCATTTTAAAATGACGGATTCAGTCTTTAGTTCCCTTGGGTACACTGGTCCTATCATAGACTTTTATCGTAAAACAAATTTCTCGCGAGTTTTATCCAAGCAAATCATTTTTGTATAGTCATTCAGAGCTATTTACTTAGTCACTACAGTACTAAGCATTATGTTCAATGTCGTGTTTTCATGTGTTCGATTGGCTTCTTCATTTCGTATTTCAAAGTCATGAGAACATGTTGGGTAGCAGAAACACCAAACAAGCTCTTATCAGCCTGAAACCGGTTGTAAAGACCACAACTGTTGCAACTGCAGCCAATAAGATAACATTTTGTGCGTTACGTTGCCTTGAAACTGATGTTTTGATTTATAACAAATGTACCATAATCAAATTCGACTGAAATCAACGAGATGGTGGTACATATTATTTATCATTTATAAATAACAAAAAAATATCCAAAATAAAGTCTAAAAAGTATTTTGAATTGTTCATTCATTCAATCATGAAACGATGTTTACCACGAAACGTCATCTCTCACATTCGTAATAATGTTACAGAGACGAAATTGTTACGGTTGAATGTTTGCAAATGTAATATTCACGGGTGAATGATTATTAAAATAACTATGCAACACACATCAGTAGGCTTTCGTAAGTCGCTTGGCATATGTTATGATCCCATCATCGGTCGAAAGGTGGAAAGAAGTATAGAAAAAGATACTAAAAGGAACTACACCAGCATAAGGGTAGCATATTGAGCAGTTGTTAATTGTTGCTGAAAAAATGCTTGCAGAATCGTTCTCATGTGGAAGCATGCAAGATGATGCAACTGTCACGATTAATTTTAGACTTCTGTTCCATTGAAAGGGATGTTTAAAATGTTGGTATTCATATTTTCGGAACACGTTTATCTATGTTAAAGATATTGAAAGACGCATTCCGTTTAGACTGCATTGTTTGAAATTGGGAAGATAAGCTCGATGAAATCATTTAATCTAAAGTAATGAAATCCGATCAAATTAATTTTTCTTGGTTATAAAAAGCGATCGTTAAATAACATTCAAGAAACCTTGATGAAAGGTTAAGATGAACTAGATTATACGCAAGTTTCAATGAAACTGTTAATACAAAATTCATCTGAAACGTTAAAACATATTTGACTTTCATGTGAAAATATTTTTGGTTCGGTTCTGCTGAGGTAATCTCAAATAAGAGGCACATCTAGCTTTAATAATTCAATCTTGAAATTGAAATGGCATTGAAAGCAAAACTTTTCTTATTTTGGATCTACAAATATTCCTTAATGTACTAGATACGTTAAGATTGAATCTTGTATTGAGTGATGTGATGCCACATTGCCACAAAACATGTGTTTATGATTAACGCATTTGAAAAAATTTCGAAGCGTTTAGGTAGTATGGGGATAATTTTGTTTGACAGAACCTTTGTAAATAAATGCATAAAGCACTGGAATTTCATAAAGAAATTCAAACGAATTCAGATTGAGACACAGTTTTTAAAACTGCCTCTCAATTCAAAATCGTGCGGGTAAACAAAGAAGATTTCAGCCATTTCATTGCATTCTTCAAATACCAAAGGAAATATGGATGACAATTGATTTGAAGCTGGTTTTTTAATTCAAGCGTATTTAAATTCGATTTATTTTTCTAGGAGTGGACAAATTATTGTTGCGAGCACCATCTCAAACCGACGTTTTCCCTCTACTTTACGTCTGTAGCTTAAATTAATTTTAAATTAGAATTGAAAGCATTATAGTTGTATGAGACATTTGATGCTATTTCGGGGCTCCGGGTATAATAAAAATTTCCATTTGCAGCACTTCTAACACCAAAAGAGTCACTAGTGAATTTACGAGGCGCTCACATGTTCGCTTATTTGGGGTCTTTGATACTCCATATGTATGTCAAGTTCACTTCATTAAAATGAGGAGAAAATACTCAAGCCGTGTCACTTTTTTCGAGAATATTACGATCAATTGACGACATGAATTTGAACCGCCCGAAGTGAGAACAGTAGTCTGATATTCTATGTCTTCATCCATGATGACACCATGCACTTTACAGTCTGGCAAGTATTAGGAGCTAAGAAAAAAGATTTTTTATGTTCTACACTTGTTCAAACGATTTAATTTCGAACAACTTGAAAGAAAATAAATTATATCTTAAATAAATGTCGATGTGTATGAGTGAAAATCAGAAAAAAGTGCTAATAATGCAAAAGTTCCAAAGTGACCTAAATCAGAAACAGCTCAGTAGCTAACCGTAAGTGGGAGTTAATTTTTACAGGTCAATAAATAAAATTATGCAGCGAAACGTACAGGCTCATCTGAAATTATTAACAAAAACTGTTTTTCCTTGTTACGTATTCTTAAAACATGATCTAGAGAATTAAAGAGGATCGTAGACATTTGTTAGATAATCCTCCAGTAGTTTTTTATTTACGTCATACGTTATGCCTTAGAAGGCTTTTATTATCAACAAATAAATTATTTAATCAAATTTATGACAATTTTTTCGAAATAAATGTGTAGTTTGAAAATATTTTTTAAAAACATATAATTCCCTGTCCATTTTCGAAGGTGTTTTATCCGCAATAACAATTCAACTATTTTTGAATTAAAGCTTTGGAAAGCAATTTTACATAATTTAACATTTTAGTAATTTGCTATCATTTGTTTTTGATTTCATACAAAGCATGTTTGAAAATATTTTTAAAATTATGTCTATTATTGTATTACAAACGTTTTTCTCGCCGTTTACATTTTATCTTAATTATGTTGTGAAAAAGAGATAGCATGTTGCGATTTTATTTTGAAGAATAGAAGGGGAACGGTTTATTGTTTGAAATGAGGATACTACCTAAGACCTTCGAAATAAGTTAATAAAGCACATTCCTGAAGAGAAATTTGCATCGCAAATATTCATTGAAATTACAGTCAAACCTTTCATACAATTTTTTTCCCTAGATTCTGTATGTTACAATATATTCGCCCATGATATTTTCCTAAAAGAAATTTTGGAATTTTTAATTTTTGAAAATCATTTAGGAAATATTATTAGAATAATTTTTCTTTTCTAATAATTTTTATAAATTGAATATTATCATTTCTTAAGAAAAACATTATTATCCATTTTATTTTATTTAATTTATTAAAGCGAACTCTTCCAAAAAGTTTCCTTCTTTATTTTTCTGTCGTAATTTATTTCGACACTACTTAGATTATTTTTCCATATAATTTTACGTGCAAAGATTTTTTTTTGAAATATTCTGATTGAATCAAATTTTTTATTACGAAATTTGTTGATGTTTTGCATGAGGCTTAGTTTTTCTGTACCTAAATTGAAACGAGCAATTCTTTTTGCGAATAATTAAAGAATAATTTTTTATCAAAATTTTTAATATCCAGAGTGATTCAAAAAATAATTATATTTTTCGTACGATTTCTTTTTGTCTTTATTTCATTCTATTTTGTACCATACTTCTTGCTAAATATGCGTTTATATGAGTTAGTCAGTGGATGGTGCTTTAATTGAAATTTTCTGGTACAAGTTAATATAAATAATATACATATTCAGATTACCAACACATTTGCAGAACTGGAATAGACTTTGCTGCCTTGTTTGGTTCCTTGGGCGTAATTTTTTCTAAGGCTTAAACTACTGAATGCAAATGTGGATTTGCTTCAGTCAACATTTTATTTTTGATAGACGCAAAAAAAGTAAATAGCGTTGAAAATGAATGATCTGACTATATGCTTGTGGCTTCGTTATAAAAGATATGGTGAAAATGGCAATCAGAATTCAGTTTCAATGAAGTCGCCTGAATACCAAATACTAATACATCTCAATAAAAATTATTATCGCTAGCCTCTTTATTGGAACCTTCCCAATTTTCATCAGGAACCCAACCAATATTCTGAATAAACTTTTGATTTGGGATTCTAAATGTTCAATTTGGAATGGCAATGGGAATAAATTGAGGCAAATACTTTTTTTGTCTATAATTCATTGTGTACTTTATTAAAAAATCAAAATTTCCTTCGAAAATAGTTTCGTCTGGTATTTATGGCAGGATGGTAATCAGATTTTTTTGCCCTATTGATTAGATAATATTGCAAGATCCTCATGTCGTTAGTGTCCTATATTACATGCTCGTCTTCTTAAACGATTTCCCATAAATCTGACCCGAGACAGTTTATAAGAAAAATATAGGTTTGCTCCGCCTGTAAACGCCGCACAGAACGTAGAACAACCTCTGAAGACAGGTGTGATTTGTTGAACTATTTCGATAAAATATCTATAGAGAAAATGGAATTACAATTGTATTTGAATAAAACTTTGCAAAATTTGTGAAGGCAAAAATTTTGTAGCATGATCTTCCAAATCGTTAGAATTTCAAACGTATCAGATACATGAAGCTATCAAGTGACTAAAGTTGCTTGCTACCCAACAGACATGTTCTATGTCGACTTTTAGTAAAGGCAATAAGAACAACAACACGTTCAAATTTAAGGATAATAGTTTCCAATATTTTTCGATGCAGCCCTTAAATTTAAACTTATTTAAATAATTTCAAACAGAAATCGTTTTTTTTTTTAAGTTTTAAGATTGAGAAACTGTTGTAAATTGTTGCCAATATAACGCAGCTAACTTTGTTTGACAAGTCAATTAAATTTTATCTTACTTGTAACTTATCAACGCCCAAAAGATTACTATTTCTGAGAAAAAAATCGAGTTGCTTATAAGCTGAACATTTTTTTATCTTCGCATTCTGTTGCCCTTGGGACAATCTAAAACTTAACTTGGTAATAACTTTTTGGAAGGAGTGTATCGCATTAACTCAGTAAATAGTGAAATCAATTAAGTAAAGACCTTGCCTCGCGTCTGGTTACATTTTACTTGTCGTTGCACTTGCAACCATTGTCGGTGCTCGATAAATTGTCTTATCTTTGAATTTCAACTCGTTAGCCACGCACTTATGGGTAAAACGCTATAAAATTTATCTCAAGGATAGTTTACATGTCGACCAATCCAATTCAAGTCGGTTGGAATGCCTACACACGAATCTTCAATGTGGGGAGCGCGCGCGACGACTTAGTCATTTGCAATTATCAGCGCGGGCAATTGAACTGTCGCCGATTAATGGAAATCGTCATACGAGCTCGGCGTCCGGAATCGTCGATCGCAGAGCTGCCCGGCGAATCAATGGCTAAGCCAATCGTCCTATTCCGTAAACGTGGTCGTCGTGAAATGCAGAGCACGTATGCGTAATGACACGCGCTGCGTATGTGAATGGACGGTAAATTACGCGCAATTGAACGCTGATTAACGTCCAGTCGCCACTTGGCGGCGGTTGACGACTGCTCCCAAAAAGGAATATTCGGCGATTACATCACGTCCAGCGACGACGACCCACGCAATTTGCAAGGATATGGGAGGGAAACTCCAAGCAGCGCATATCTGTGTTGATTGCCTCCAGTTCAAGGTGCACACCATGAAATTGCTAGTGGAGAAAGCATCTACGGAGCGCTCAGGAGCTATCTCAGACGATAAATCAACTGCACCGTGCCTGTGATGCCCGCAATCGGCAGCCCGACATCTTATTCCAGCGCAATCGGCTCGCTCTCGCTGTCGCGGCTTTGGAGCCCACCATCGCACCGTGCCCCGGCTGTTCATTGATCCATTCAAGAGAAGGGGCGGAAGTTGCAGGGCGCAACGCGAGACCAATCCCCAATCGGCATCTCATCAGCGGCCGATGAACGCGCAGTCGAATCGGATGAATGGACTCGAATCCGAGTAATGAACGTCTATCGGGATTGGCTCATTGATCGCATCGAATCAGGCTGGCGGCCCCGCCCTCAGTGATTTTAATCTCGTTTGATTCGCCCCGAGTCCGCTCGTGAAGGTACATACGTCCAGCGAAGTACATAATGGGAGCGGAAAGCCCCCGAGACGTGGATTATGCGCGATTGGGGATTGAAATTGCGGCTTGAACGTGAGTGCGACAATTGCACGTGGCTGCGCAGCAATTGTTGAGTGGGTTTGAATCCAAGATGTGCTATTGTTTACGGAGAAGTGAATGGTATAAAAGGGATTGAATAATGAATGGCAGAATGTTGTCGACATCATTGAAACTGGGTCCCGAATTTAAACAAACCCGTGATGCCCTTGTCATAAAATTCAGAAAGTGAAATTGAGGCCTTCAATCTTGAAAAGCAATTTAATTTGTTAACAACACCAATTTCTACATATGTATGTATGAAGTGCTCGCAGGATATAATGTTAGCTTAGTTTTTCACTTTTAATACTTTAGTGTCTAGTAGCTTCAGACAAGAGTGCATTCATGATTTGTTTTTATTTCATTACATCATAAATAAAAATAAAAGAAAGTGCTCAAATTTCGGCCACTTTTTTAAAGGGATCTAGCTTCTTTGAAAATAGACCGCGGAGTACTTTTTGTTAGTAAGAATGTACATAATCCTTAGGTTAAATTAATATTTTTTATTTTAAAACCTGCATTTAAGAAAGTTTGAAATCTAGTTATTTCCGAAATCATGCAACCGGAAGCCTAATTTTAGACGCTATGGGTGCGTCCTAATGGATACTAAATGTAAAATCAAAAATGTGTTTTGTCTTATACATGAGATGATGTTTTTATTGATTTCAAAACATGATTAGATAAATCATAGACCGTGAATAAATCATCAAATTGTCCAATGAAATCTGACAAATATTGCAAAATTAATCATTAATCGAAGCCGAAGGGGAAATGAATTCAATTTGTTTGTTTGTGACATTTGCACAAAAAGGGATACATGACTTCGCTGATATAGTCTGATTTCTTGAATGAGTGGAGCATTAACTCACATGTCTTTTTAATCGAATCACATATACGAAAAGTTTTTCAAGATCACCAAATTATATTTTAATTTTTATAAATAAAGTTTGACAGTCGAAAATTGCATTATATTACGCACGTGTTGAAATCGCAACACGAGCGTTATAATCCCAAACTAGGGCGCTATCTGAAACAAGAATTCTTTCCTCTATGTAAATGCAATCAAACTTTCAAAAAGTTTATTGAGTTATCAATCGAGGCTGATTAAATTTTTGTAAACTTCGGTCTGATAGTTTTTTTGTGTTGAAGTCCTTTTTGTCAACGAAACGTTGTGTTGACGTCGTTAAAGTGTCAATCAAAATGTAATATAATTTGTATGATTCTATTAAATTTTTGATAAATTAAGTACCACAGTTTTCAATTTCCTTAAAATAGAGCGAAAATAAGGTTTATTTTTCAAAAAAATCATAATTTTTTAAAACTTAAAAAAAAAAACATGAAAAAATAAACCATTGAAGGCTTTCCATAAAAATTCTATATACAAAATAAAATGAAAAGTCTTTGCCATGTCTGTTAAGTGAAATTCTTTATTTTGTCGATTTTCACACTATTCAAGGTTTTTCTAAGACACAAAGTTGGCAGTCAGTGTAAAAAAGTTGCATCCAGGTTAATTTGTACATTTGTTTTGTCCCTGAAAAATGGTTAATATATAAATGAAACCATTTTAGAATGAGTTCATTAATTGAGAATCACTATGAATACTAGTATACTATCCCTTAATTTCACTTATTTGGATGATTTGAACTTATTTTCAATAGGTAATTTCAAAAACACTAACCACTGATTACGACGAATTTCGACGTGAAAATGTACATTGCAATTTAATGCAATTCGTATTTTCGTATAAACTTTGTTACAATGAAATTTTGGACTAATGAAACAAACAAATCTTTCAAAATGTTTCAAAATAATATTTTGCTATTTTTTTGCGAAACGGATTAATGAAACAAGAAACTATCCTTATGATATTTCCGTGAATAATATTTTGGATATTTCGTCCGCATTAAAACGAGTCTTGTTTTAATGAAGTTTTACTGATAACACGAAAACTAATTTGTAGGTTTGCTGATTTTTTGCTGGTTGAAAAAAAAATATTTGTGAGCAAACAAATCTTTGAAAATGTTTCAAAATAATATTTTGCTACTTTTTTGTGAAACTGATTCATGATACAAAGATTTGTTTAAACAAACTATCCTTATGATATTTCCGTGAAAAAAAAAATACATTATTTCGTGGGTAGCTTATTTTCTGCAGCGAAAATTTATCGGTAGTATGAATCTATTTTTTAAGTTCCCAGTTGTTTTAAGCATAACTTTCTAGGAAAGCGGAAAACTCGTAAAGACTCTTTTCCAGAAAAATTTGATATTAAATGAAAATTCATGAATTAAATTTAGAAAAATATAGGACAAAATTTCTAAACACGTTTCCAAGCAAATAAATAAATTGCCAAGAACAGTAAAGCTCAAATAAATATTTTTCAAAATCATAACCATTGAAAAATTTGAAAAAAATGCGAATTTGCGCCGCTGCTTTTATAACTATAGTTTTCAGAAAAAGTTTCATAACTTTGGAATATTTGATGAAAAAAACCCATTTCACTCCTATGTTTACTTAAACTCAGTACGAAAAAGTCCGAATGGTAGAAATAACGCGGAAGCTCTTTAAGAGGTTACACAACTTTAACACTCGGCAATTGGGTACAAAAATATCACAAAATTTTGTTGTAGCTTTCAAATATATGAAAAGAAATTCTTTCATAGAGAAACATGATGTTTTTTTTAAACAACTAGAAGAAGAAGAAGAAAACAAACAATTCGTGATCTAAAAAATCTTTTCTCCCGATGGTAAATCATGGGATTTTTCGATTTGATACCGCGTTTATATTTTATTAATTTTGAAAACACATATTAGAAAAAAATTTAGTTTTCATTTCAAACGGCAGACATGACATCTACAAAAAACTAGCCACAAAACAAGCAATAACATTTTTAAATAAAATTAAAATAGATTTTATTTTCTTAACGAAATATACAAACTAAACTCCAACGTTAATTAGGATTTTTTTTAAAGATGATTCAACTTGACTGCTTATATCTTCACATTTTTTTAATGTTTTTAATCATGTGTTTAAGAATTGTTTATCAAACTAGAATGCCTTTGTTTGATATTATTGTATGTCTTTAAAAACTGCGTCAATTTTTTTTTACATCGACCCATTTTTCCCGAGAACCCATAGCCTTGGCTCTCTGAAATAAAAGTGGCTACTTAAATAAAATTTTGGGAATGACTTTAAGTAGTTGTCAAAAGTATTTAATGGAACTCCGAAATTTACAAATAGATACCTTAATTATTATTATATATTTTGACTGAGGCTAGTGCTTCGGTCCCATTGAACAAGGTCGAACTACAAAACCTGATGTACCCATCTTAACTTTTCAACAAAAACGTGGATACATAGTACTTGTTGAAAGTGACTCTGGTTCACTTAATTTAGATTCGTAAATCCGTAAAAGTATAAGTAAAGTAACTAGTTTGTTTACTTGAAGATATAGTGCAATTTCCTCTATTTTTGAAAAATTTAACTGTTAAATGCGTTCCTCAAAGAAACGTTTCAATATTTCAAGTAGAAGTGTAATACTTCTTTATTGAATCGCATGCTATCAAACGAAGCATTACTATAAATCGGCCAAGGCATTTTTGGCTTATTACTATATGTACGCCTCGATATTTTGTTCAAAAGTAGTGTAAATAATTTTAGTTTAGGCTTAAAGATTAAATCAGCCAAATTTGTGGTATCTCCTTTATCGTTTGATGCCAGAACTACTGTTTTTTCTTCGTATCTTTTTAGCTAATTTCGGATTTAGGCCAATGACTAAGTCTAAACTTTATCCGAATGTAATGCCTATTTCTACTCTTGGTGCCCACGCAGGCTAGTCCATTTCATTTGGATAGCGTCTAAAATAGATGCTCCTTTCATTGTTTCCGTTAAGCCTTCCCCCTTTTATATTTACTGGATTCTCAAAAAACGCATAATTTTTTGATAGTTGAAGAGTTTTAACAAAGACTGGCACTTGAAATGGCGGAGCCAATTTGTCCGCACACATGCTCGCCGCCGAGCACATAAAACCGTGGGAACAGTGCGGAATCTATGGTCAGGCGGCGTTTATCTCGATCCAGTCGTCCCCGTCTCAAAGTCCACCGCAATTTCGTTTGATGGCTCGCCATTGACGCACCTTCGCGTTCACCTGTTCTCTGTGGCAGTCAGTGTTACCGTCACAAAACAATCGTCAGCCATTTAGATATACAAGATACATATTTGAATGCCTTTGAATTCACGGCAAACAGACAACTCACTTTGGTAACTCAGTCAACTCGCCCACCTCTCAGGTGTGTGGATGGCTCAAGCTATCATGCTTGCGTGTCTAACTGATGTGGAAAATTGTTTTTGTTAGAGGAAAATCACCTGTAAAATGTTCGTCAGGGGAAGAAACTGCGATGCAACATGCAAGACTTTCGTTTGCTTTGCCCAAGATATTGCTCATTTATATGAATGGAAACAGCGGCCGGGTGACAATGCGTCAGTTCTTGTCTTTGATGTTAGCACTCTCTTCTTTTACGACAATTGTTTAGAGTCGTTATGTTCATTTCGGTCGTTATCTGGGTTTGATTTGTTAGCCCAATATTTGTACAGGCCGTAGTTGAAAAGTGCGAAACTGTTAAACGCTTATAGACATATTAACGAGATTACTTGTGCATGTGGAACATTGCCGAAGAATGTGCAAGCTCACTACACGCAATAAAAACAGGGCGGTGAACTGAGCACATCTCAATTTATGGAACGAATGACCAATTATTGTCTAGCTAGTTTCAAAATTGTCACAAAATAATTAGAATATCAATCGAAAAAGGCAAGCTACGAACGTGATCACTTCAGCAGTCCATTTGTGAGTGAGTTGGACTCACAATGGTCATTAACATGCAATAACCATCAAGCACATGACCAAAGCATGCGTCTTGCATTTAATTTTTTTTATGATAATGAAAATATGAATGAAATGTTCGAGCGTTTATTATCGTTGCCTTTTTTGATGTGCCGGAAACCCTTCTATGATTCAATGATTGGACTTGCTAGTTTTTTTTTCTTTTTTTGGGAAATAGGTGTTGAAACCCTTTTGAATATGGAGAACCTTTTGTAATGACCATGTTGTTATTGTTCTTTGCAGGTTACAATACTCCACAAGAACGTAGTGATAATAGCCCGCCACCACCGACACAGTCTTCGGGAAACAATTCAATGTTGCCGCCAACAAGTATACCGCAACAACAGCAGCAACACACCCCTGGAAGCGGAGGAGGTGGAGGTGGTAGTGGCGGTGGAAATAGTGGTGCTTCGCCCGCAGGCGGACAAAATCAAAACAGTGCCAATTTAAATTACATGCAAATGGCCATGCGAAATTCGGCAGTATTCCATCATCCCACACAGCTGAAGGAGGAACCACCGAACACAGGATATACAAATATGGGTGGCCAAGATGATATTGTAAGTGCCTTGTTTTCTCAATTATATTATCGTAGTTTAGTTCCATGTGACTGGGTTATATCCTTTTGAAGAATAAGTAGAAGAGTGTACCTATGCTATCAATTTTTTAAAGGAGCAAAATCTGATCAATCTATTTATGGTCAACATATATATGTTAAACATATCTATATTATATAGATTAGTCCAAGCGTTTTAAAAATTATCTTTACATTGGCTTTCAGTCGATGCCGAGCTATGAGGTGAGAAGCAGAAGTAACAATGATTGCTTGACATTTTTAGGGTTAAAAAAGTATTTAGCTCAAGGAGATACAAAGCTTTCAGACACATTCAACAATGAAGAACATGAATAGAGACTGCTAGACGAATTCCGTCTATCCTCTTATTAGGGGAACTGTTGAATAGTTTATTGAAAACTTTTGTCCTATACATAAATACATATTACATGATCTGGACATCAGTAATTTGTTCAGTCGCCACCAGAGTCAGTAATTTCCTGGCACCTCCGAGGCATACATTCGACGAGATATATTCACGAGGCAGGAACCTCAAAATGCGTCGAAGTTTTTAAGACAACTGCTTCTAATTGCAGACTTGTCTACCACGCAGCTTGTGCTGAATAAACGCCATCACATTCTCTATCAAATTCGCATCAGATGAATGAGGGGGCTAATCGAGCACTTCGATGCCAAACTGCTCTTTCCACTGAATACATGGCTTGCTGCGATTTTTAGAGTCGGTTATCGTTTTAAGGAGCCAGTCCTTATTCTGATCAATGTACCAGCTCTTGACAGTCATATTGTTTTACATCGTTACACTTTTGCTTCAATTTTGCAGCTCATTAACAATACGTCAGATGAGAGTTCGATGAAAACATGTTAATGATCATCTTTTCCAGCTTTGACGAAACTTTGCAGATGAAGCCGCGTTCTGTAAAATCGTCAACATTTTTAGTTGCTTTATATAGCTGAATCCACTTGCAAATAAATGTCTTCAACTTCCCCATGTACTTGGCATCAACTTTGTATGCCACTTTTGGACCTTTTGGGTACGTACAGAGGCGTATTTAAAACTCACTTTTGCTTTTTGCGAAATTGACGACAGCGAAATGTGCTAACTGAAACTTTTGTTTTATTAGTCAGAATGAATGAATGTGTTACTACTTAGTAATTTGTCCTAGATTTCTATGTGGGTGACTTGCTCTAGTCTTTTCTGACGTCTTTACATTCACGAGCCAACGGTCAAGTCTTATATTTATTCTTGGTTAAGTTACTCAGGAAAAGTTCACTAAACAGAAGTTGAAGGCAACCACCGACAGCTCGAAAACCCCAGAAGCAAAAGTTCTCAACCCTCTGACTGTGTCTCGAAATTTCAAGCAGAACAGACAGCTAATCTTAACGACTCCAGTAAATGCTATACCTTCTAGATCGACTTTATACCCAGTGGATCAGAAATGACGGTGGAAATTCTTTTTATGACATCTTTATACCTCAACCTGAATTGGATTTCTTCTCTACCGAATACGAAGAAGAATGTAATGTATATTGTTCCGGCCCGAAATCAAAAACTTTAGACCGTTACAAGCGAGAAACCTCAATATGAAAATGGTGGAGAAGAAACTTAACTTCCCTTATACTTATGAGGAGAACAGACCCGATACTTATAAAATCTTATTGGAGAAACTTAGAAGAGCCACTATTCGAAAATATCAACGATTTGCGGAGAGTGAAGAATTCTTAATCCATTTTCATAGCAATATTTATACTGACATATTAAAAACACTAGAAAGCTCTTATGTCAAAACATATCTGTCTTATTTTTTACATAGTAGGCCCCAATTCTCAATGATAGAATAGGCTAATTTTAGTCTAAACTACGAAATAATTTTACCTTTAATTCAGATTTAACAACAATTTTATTATCATTTCAGCAACAAAATTTCTCGGGACTATCGCATTTGGGGCACTACGATGAAAATGAATATCATTCGTTACCATCGCAGGATCACCAAACACAACCGTCACCGTATTTAGATAACAGTCCCGACTTTTATCCGGGCGTGATAGACAACAAGTACAGCACTTACAGCCGAACGAGATATCACGAATATTCTGATTTCAATCCGTACGATGCGCCACCGTTCCAAACAGTACCTGGTAGCACACCTAATCCCTCAGATCAATGGGGCACGCATCCTGGACACAATCCTGCGGCATATATGACGACAATGGGGTTCGACAAGGCCCTGTTGGGCAGTTATCCGACCCAAGGTGGTGTACCCTGTTTCACCGGCTCCGGACCGATACAGTTGTGGCAATTCCTTTTGGAGTTACTTATGGACAAGACATGCCAGAACTTTATCTCGTGGACTGGTGACGGCTGGGAGTTCAAATTGGCCGATCCGGATGAGGTAATTAGTGAAATTCGTTTATAAATTACAGAATGCAACTAAAGACACTTCTTGATGATTTTCAGGTGGCTCGAAGGTGGGGCATTAGGAAAAACAAACCAAAAATGAATTACGAGAAGCTTAGTCGGGGTCTTCGCTATTATTATGATAAGAACATTATCCATAAAACTGCCGGCAAACGTTATGTTTATCGTTTTGTTTGTGATCTACAAAATCTAATAGGGTGAGCATTATTCAAAAAATATTCGTAATTATTGAACTGTGTTTATGTGTGTTGAAGACTCTGACAAAATGAATTGAGTTTATTAGAGAAAGAGTGCCGTAGATTACTTAGCGTTGAACGGATCAAATTCAAGATTCCTGGTTTTGAAATCATGTCGATTTTCATCCAACCAATTCGCTTTTGCTTCCATTCAAAGTAAATGCTTTGAATAATTAAATATTTATAATTATTTATAAGTCGAAATCTAAGTTTACCATGCGTCTCTATTTTTGAAAAAATGCTTGCATTTCTCTGTCCACTACAAATTTTCAAATAGCGTGCCAGGGAACACCGATTTCAAAACAGATGCATTCCACGGAATACAAAGATCAAACCGAAACCATGCTTAAGCCATTTAAAAGCCATTAATTCACTTAAATTGTTTTAGAAATCGTACAACAGTTTCCTATAAAATCTCGTACAATATATTTCTTGAAGTTTCTTGTTCTCGATGATATTTATAGAATTGCTTTGCATGATTTCTTTATCGAATTTTTCTTTCTGTAGAAATCCTTGCCTTCCTTTGTACAGGAAAGGATATTCGTGGTGCTTATCATAAGAAATAGCTCCCTGAAAGTTTCTGAGGTTATTGTCTTCAGTAAAAGCTCAGACTCTTTCGGGGATGTATTGTCTCGCAATTGCGCTTGTCGCGAATTATTGCATATTATTGTTTTGTAGGAATCCATTTATTACTTTAACTCGAAGATTGTTACTGTTACATATATTGTTTACACACTAGCAATGATTTTGTCATCCCTCTTGCGGCGATTGAATTTCATATTTTTTACTCTATTTGAAAGTTATTTCGTTCTTGTAATTACTATTCTCGTTGCCAAGAATAATTTTTTCTTAGTATATTTATTTTCGATTTTTTCGAGTATAATTTGCTTTGCAAATAAGAAGTGACCGATTCAAAGCTAATATTTCCACAATGAAATACTTTTCAGAATAAGCAAAAAACTTATAGTTTCCAAATTACAGCTGCAATCGATAAGCAATAAATGTTATTTAAGAAGTGCAATGTTCCTTGTATAATTAGTACGCGTTTTTTTCCTATTATAAAGTTTAAGATAATAGGAGAGATTAAAATTTGGACATCATATATTAATGAGCACACCAGCAAATATTTTCCCTGATATAGAAAATCCGTAAATTTTATGTTTCAATTGCAATTATATTTGATTGAATTTGCTTTGGCCATCGCCGTGTTTTCATCCATTCTTAATGAGAAGACATATTGTTCTCTTAGATTTATCAGGACTTGATCCAAAACTGAGTAATTGCAAATCGGCGAATGGAAATATCAGCTTCTGTACCGACACCTTATTTTCACAAGTGATTTTTAAAGAAATGTATCATACTTGGAAAGGCTTTTGCTTTAATTTAAAGTGGGAAGCATTTTTAAAAAAAAATCCCGACGAAAAATAGAAATTTCAGGGCAAATGGAATTACCAGTTTTTTTTGGTAATTCCTCAAATCATTTCAACGAATATTTTTCAAAGTAATTCTTGCAGAAACTATAGGAGAGCTTTTTAAAATTTATTTTATTGGATATCAATGGCAGATTAGTTTTGCAAACATTAGGTGATCTCAATTTTTTTGGAAAACACATTTTCGTTAAAATTTTTAAGGAAAAATATTCGTCACTAATACTGTCAATAATCAAAAGTTTCCACGTAATAAATTAGCCGAGGTATTGTGCTAGCTAGTTGGGTTAATCCTCAGCTTCCCTTTTATATTCATTTGATTTTTTTTTGTGAACTAGTTTTACATTTTTACTAGGACTCATAGTGCCCGCCGCAGTCACAGAAATCATAAATCATAAATATTGTAATTCCCTCCATTGAAATACTGTACCTTATTTATCGACAACTGGACTAGAAACACAAATAAGGACTATGGCCTCATTCGGCAACGTATCTAGATGAAGCAATAAATTTATAAATCATTCAAATGTTAATGTTTTACTTCAAAACTGCGATTACCTAACTTGAAGGTTAAAACCCAATAAGTATGGATTCCTTAAATGAAAACCATGCAATACCTGCAACTTATCTATTAACTCATCGAAAACAAAGCGCACCATAAAAATTGATTCATTCATTCAAATAATTCGTACATCTCAATAAATTCATATTTTTTATGAGTTTATACAGTTAGGATAACCAGGGTTTAACCAGGATTTGCGGAGTCTTGAGGTCTTATTTGAGTCAAGTACCTTATATATAATGATAATTAACAATAATGTCTTCCATTTATTACTATGCATATTATTACTATCATCATTTTGCTCAATTTGCACGAACTTTTTCTGTTAAAATTTTCAGAATCTTTGAAAAAAAAATCTTTTATGTAAGAAAAGTATGATTTTGAATTTATTTATGATGTTTTTACGAAAAAAAATTAGTTGCAAAAGTTTTCACCTGAAATGTTTGATGTTTTTTTCACTTTAACATATTTTATGTATGACTACTTTGTCATTAAATTTTTCATTTAATTTTTTTTCGCTAAAATAGTCTGAACAGTTTTTTTTCGAGAAAACAATATTTGTTACCGAAAATTTGTGGCAAATTTTTTGTATTCATTCGTTCATTGAAAACAACGAATTAATGATGGCTTAGATATACGAGGTGTGTTCAAAAAATAACGGGAATTTCAAAGTTTCGCGGGTTTGGAGAGTCTAATTGTCAATTTTTTTTAAAAATATCTGGTCATACATGCCTCTGAAGTATGATAAAATTTTCAGCTGTATTCATTGTTTACTTTGTCTGTGGCAGCCGCTAAGGTTAGACGTGTTTTTAAGAGCTCGGCGATTTTCGTTGAATTTTGAACAAGAACAGCGGCGAATGGAAGTTGCTCAGGAGTCACTTAATGAAATCAACGACGATGCAGAATTATTGAAACGTGTAACAGGTGACGAAACATGGGTTTACGGATATGATGTTGAAACTAAAGCTCAATCGTCGCAATGGAAGCATCCTGGCTCGCCAAGACTGAAAAAGGCTCGACAAGTGCGTTATGCTTACTGTGTTCTTCGATTTTAATGAAATATTGCATCATGAATTCTTGCCACAAGGTCAAACGATCAATAAGGGGTACTACCTACAAGTTCAACGCCGTTTGCAAGAAGCAATCCGAAAAAAACGCCGCATTTGTGGAAAAACAATTCGTGGCTTTTGCATCACGATAATGCACCTGCTCACACTTCGTTGCTTGTTCGTCAATTCTTGGCTAAAAAGAATACTGTAATGATGCCGCAGCCTCCATTTTCGCAAGACATGGCACTGTGTGACTTTTTCCTATTTCCAAAAATAAAGAGAACCTTAAAGGGCCGTCGTTTTGCAAGCATGGATGACATTAAAAGCACATCGCTGAAAGAGCTAAAGGCTATCCCAAAAATCGAGTTTGAGAAGTGTTTCGACAATTGAAAGAAGCGCTGGCACAAGTGCATAATATCGAATGGGAACTATTTTGAAGGCGACAACATTAATATAGACAAATAAATAAATATTTTTTTCACAAAACGAAAATTTCCGTTATTTTTGGAACATACCTCGTACTTCACCGAATCACATTGAAATACTTTAACTCAATTTTTAGACCTAATTTATATGAAATTTCGAAAAAACTTTTCCCAAAAAATAGTCTCGTTGAATGATTGTATTATTAATTGTAATGTATTATATATTATATATTATATATATTATATTGTGATGTATTTTTTTCGATGAAATTGATTCGTACAAGTTTTTAGTAGAAAGTTTGTTCTCTGCAAGTTATTTTTCGCAACAACACTAAATTGTGTTTGTTGAACTTTTTCCATAATATCCTATTTCGTTAAATTTACTCCAATAAATCATTGTTTCCTGCAAAAATGATATGCAGTTACAAGAAATAATCTTCTGAGCCAATTGTTTTGGTATCTTATTTAGCTGCTTCTATTTTTTTAACGGAAACAATATATACACATAGTATTAATGTTATTGTAATTGCCTAAACAAAGAGTTTTGTTAAATGGAGTTGTTAAGCGCGCTCTTGATACTTTAGCATCCTGGGAAACCAGAAACGCGTACGCTATGCATTTTCATAGATTAGTAAATTCTGATATTGTATGGCATTGGTGTGGATTATTTTCATTTACCTATAGAAAAGTATTAACCATTATATTCATTGAACAGGTCCATTTAAACTGCTTGTAAGAAGCAAATTTTTTGTGATGAAACATATTCTGAAAATTCAAAAAATAGTTGTTCTATAATTTCTTCGGAGATGGTTTCAAGCGTTTGCTATTTTGTGAGAAATATCAGATTTTTTAAAAAATTGATACGACCCTAATTGTCAGCTGGAAAAATTTAAAAAACGTGAAAATTCGAAAAATGGTGCATGTTTGAAAGCAACTGTTCGATTTTTTTTATAATATTTACGAAATTTTCTAGTGAACAAATTGTAGTTTTTAAAAACATTCACAGAACTTTAGGTTCGCATTGTAAAATTTTTTTCTAAGTTTATGATAAACTTCAAAATAAACATATCCACTTGTTTTTAAGGTATCTTGTATGAGGTTCACCAAAAAGTGGCCTTCTAGAAAGCGCATGTAAAATTTGCGGTATGTTCTTAAGCCGAACGAAGATCGCTAGCATTCACAGATTCTTTGGAACGACTGCAAATTGCGAATATTTAAGGATGTTATTCGACACATGTTTAACGAACGATTCATCAAAATCGCAAAATGACGTTGTAAATATATCACCCCCTTCATTAACTTCCCAGCATACGGAAAGTTTTTGTAATTGCCTCAAAAATCGAAATTGAAGTTTGCAACATATCTTGACGTTTTGAGGTCTTTAGAGTATATTTGAACTGTTTTTAAAAAGAAGTCTGTATGTGTGTATGTACGTACGTACGTTCGTGGACAGTTTTTTCTATGAGCATAGCTCACATAAAAAGTCGTATCGACTTTGTGGAGGTGTCAATCGAAGCGCTTCTGCAATCTTAAGGACTGATTAGTTTTTGGTAAATGTTAGACTGATTAGTTTTTGGTAATTTATTGTTTTGACCTCTTCAAGGTCGTTTTTATCATGCTTTAAATCTCGCAAACCAAATAAATGATTTGCATTTTAAAGGTGTCTAATTTTGAAAAAAATGTTGTTTAATAAAGACAAGTTCAAAAATTGGGGTTTTTTCCTAACAAAAACTAATAAACCTGATTTGCCCAAGACAGTAATCAATGTTTATAAAATTGATATACTTTGAACAGTTTCTATAAAAAAACCAGTAAAAGTTTTATTTATGATTACAACAACAAAAAATCATTAAAAGTCTCAATTTAAAAAGGGTTCGTACAAATGATATTACCTGATATCTCTTATCCTAAAGACATTGTTGTAATGGCAATGAAAGTTTATTATTATTTGTATAATTTGAGCAGATTTTCAAAACATTTCACAATGTGTCCTCCTTCCGATTGATCCGCGTTAATATTCAATCAAACCAATCCATTTACCCCGCCTTATACACCAAAAGCCTTACGTAATCAATGGACGCTCCCGCCGATGATATGAATAATATGAACTCATACCAATTACTGTAATGAATACCTCTCATTATTATTATTTAATGTAGTATTATTTTCATAATTATTTTTGTGTTTAATATTTTTAATATTTATGTGGATTTAACTGGCCGTGTGGACCACAAGGGTCGCATCTCACGGCTTGTTTTAGTTTGGATTCATTAAGGTGATATTCTGTGTCGATTTCGTTTTTCTTGTTCAAGTCTTTAGAAACGAGTGCAGGTATAATCAAAAATGTCGGAAAGTTTTTGTTCAAAAATCCTTGAACAAAAGAATGAGATCTATTTTGAATCAGTTTTATCGTCACAGATTGAGAGACTTGTAGAACTTCTTAAAGATCAGCGAGGATGATTTTGTCTCGTTTTTCGGACTATCTAGTACAGTCAGGCGTGTCAGTCATTTATCGAATGCTTCATCGCATTTACATAGAAAATGCTCTAATATTTTCTTATTTTTCTGCTTTGTTTTGTATGTTATCAATTTATTCTTGCTTTTGCAGCTAAATGTCGTTTTGATCAGTTTTCGATAAAGGTTTGTAAGCATATCGCGGTGTTATATAATCAAAGTTCACTCCTAAATAAATACTGAAATCTCGTTACATTCAATGGTCTTTTGTAAAGTAGGTTTGAATCTGAAAGGCATCTCTTCTGCAATTTTGACTTGAGTCATGATATAAAATATAAAGGAGCTTTGTTCAATTTTATTTAAAAAGTTTTGAGTTATTTTCTAAGATTAAGTCTTCACTCCGAATTATCATAAAAAACTTAAACATGACATATTTTTAATCTTTTCAGCTATTCTCCAGAGGAGCTGTGTGCTAAGTATGATTTAAAAACTGAAAAGAAGGATGACGAGTAAACTAAACAACCATCCTACACGCATAGCAGATGTCCAATCATCTGTTATAAGTTTCGTACAAAATATCTGAAGCAGAATATATAAACCATTCAAATTTAATCGATGAAGCTAGTGACGTATGCAATCATGCAACAAAAAAAAAACATATTCAAAAGTAGTTAAAATTAAAAAAATATACCTAAACATATAATGAAAAAAAGCAAACCAAAAATTGCAAATGCGATAGAGTCACAACAAAGATAATAAATTCATAAATCGAAATGTGTTAACGTAATAATTAGTAATGCCTATACATACGATAGAAACTAAGTAAGAAAATTTAATTAAGAGGAAAACTAAAATAAAACAACAACCAACATCAACAATAAAGAAATCTATGAAGTATGTTGTGTACAAGAATTAAATTTAAAATTTAAAAAAAAATTAATTGATTTAAAACAAATTTAACATTGTTGTCAACGCCTTAGGATCGTTTTCTTTCTAATTTATTTCAATTTATGTGAAGAACAAATTATTTTTGTTTGTTTTTAAAATAATTATGTATGATGAATACTTTGTAATTTTTTCTAATTAATACTTAGTCGTTTCTTTATATTGTTTAGTCTTGTAAGTTTATACATAAACGTCAATGAAAAAAAATCAGCAAACAGTGACGATTGTTTTGTAAAACAAATGAAATAGGCTTTGAAATTACCGTACTATATATCTATATATCTTTTACTGAATTTGAAAGAAACTACATAGACAGTGTAAGAATGTGCTTACTAAGATTGACTCAACAAAATGTTATAGACGATATAGTAAATTTGTTTTCTGTCTAGCAATCCTTCAATGTGTGCATGAGTGCTTCCCTCAGTTACTCAATAAATCAAATGCTATTTAAATTTGAATTTGAAGCTACAAGTAAACAAGTTGAAATTAATAAATCAATAGACAGAATGTACTATTTTCCAAACTTTATATATAAATTAAATATCTATATGTACATTAAAAGTAACACATGGCAGTTTTATTGATGAAGTCGAATGTGTGTGTGTTTTTTTAAAGAATTGAATGATACTATTTATCGTGCGTTCGTCGCTAATGTACTATTGTAAATAGTTGATCCTGACACAAACCACCACAGAAATATTAATCTTTTGAGCGAGGTGTTCTCAGGCATACCCGTGGGCCCGCAAAAGACGATGTTGTGAATCATTCGTAGTGAAGAGCATTAAATTTGAGAGCAATTAAAAAACGCTCCTCAATAGTTGCAAGTCTATATTTTCGAGCTGAGACATTTCTATTTCCGAAGTATCATCTTGGGTTCTTTGTAAATTTAGTCAAATAATTTATTTTACCTAAACTGTAAGAAGCATAGATGTAGCAGCTCGAGAAGGCATGAACAAACAAAATATTTTTTTCAATAACGTCTGCGTGCGCTAGACTAGAGATATATATTTTGCGAGGTAACTCACCTTTTTGTAGTGTTAAAAAGAATACGTTGGAATTGTTTCGTCCAAGCGTAGAAAGTAAAACAAGAGTGTCTATGTCCCGAACAACAATTATTACGGAATCCAAAAGTTAAGCGGCTTTCAGAGCTGAATTGACTGAATCTGCGTTGCCAACTTCTTCTCAATGCTATAACATGAAAAAAGGTCTGTCCATTCACAAGAAAGCAATTAAGAATAAGTAAAGTACAACTCCTTCTCCTAGTACCGTCCGTAAATCAGAAATTAACCGCTGATTGATGAGGAAAAGTATTGCAGAATAATATTGCTTTCAGTAAAATTAAATAATTGGGCTTATATCTTGACAATAAGATTTCTATCGTTTTCAGGACTAAGTAAATTTTTTGTATTACCTAAAATTTCTTTGAGTTAACTCAAGAAGGGATAGTTCTCTCCGTGAGCCGTTTTTGGTTGAAAATGCATTTTTCGCGTGACTTATCCTGTATTTTTCGAAACGAATCGTCTAATGGGATTGGGTATTTTCAGGATTTAGTGGTTTTTAGTTCGTACGAATAATTTTGCTTCATTTTATCAAGAGTAAATCTAATGAATAGAATCGAATAAAAATAACACAAGGTAAGGTATCTATTTTTCAGGAAAAAAAATTATGTGAAATTGAAGGAGATTGGCAGTGTTAACAATAAATTGAATAACTTAAAAGTTAGAAATATTATTCTCTAATTAGGTTTTGGTGGTTGTGCATTTTTTACGTTACAGTAGTAATCTATTGCATTGTAACTAAATAAAAATAAAAATATTTTCAAGTCTTTGAAATATTTTGTGAATACTTCAGGTTTTTTAAGTTAATGGAGTCATTTTGTAATAATTCAAAAATAACTGGTTCCACCGCTGTTTTTTGTAGTGTTCGCTGTACAAAAAAAAACATTAACTGGCTATAAAAAATCAAAGAAATCATGCTTGCTGATTCTTCAATAAGTTGGAATTTATTGAGCTAGTTAAATTCTACCATAAAGTTATTTCAAAGCGCGTTAATATAAATAAGCTTGGTTAAAAAATTACCATCTTGTTAGTCTCCATCCGAGAACAAACCTTAAAAATTATGCGGTTCAATATTTGCCTTCGTTAGCTTACTTTTCTTCTGCATGCATTTTGAAATTTTGTGATGATAATATATCTTGAAGTGGCCTTAAGCATGCGCCGACTTTTCCACTAACATCTTATGATAATTTATGATTTTTATATTATTAATATAAGTTCAAAAACTGTTTTGAAAATTGACATCCGTACAGCCAAACAAGTTTGAGAATTTTGAATCGAAATTTTGCCATGAAAACTATGGCGATAAGCTAATATACCAGTGGAGCCTTATACCTAGTCTGTATTTTCAATTGATCGAGTTGAGCATGGAAAATTGATTTTCTGTATACAATTTATTCAATGTGAATGCCTACATACTTTCCTTCATTGCGCGTTCGAATCACCATGTTGTGAAGATTATAGTCAAAAAGGTTTTATTGTTTGATTATCAACGCTTAATAGTTCTAGCTGAGGTCACAATCATTACTGAATTTGAACGGGTGACAACCCAATTTTCCACAAAATTACAGAATATTTAACAAAATGATTATCAATTGGCTATGGTATCGCAATAATCTTTTTTTCTACAACCAGGCAGAATTCTACAGTTCGAAAATGAAAAAAAGCTTTTCTACAACAAAGTAAAGTTCGACCAATGATATTAAATAAAAAAAACTATAATTTGTATGTTAACAACATGTTGAATTATTCATTGATCTAATCAGAAATTCATAAGAAATCAGTGCCTATTCAGATTATCGTTGAAAACCTTAACTGTTAGAGTCTTTCAGAATTCAAACAAAAAACTAAGAACAACTCTAGCTACCAATTGAAATTTTGAAGCTATTACTAAATTGAGTGTTTCAAAATAAGGAGGCAAAAATATTGCCTTTGATAATATTCAAAAAATAAGGAAACTTGAAACTCTATTTTTCTTAAAAGTTAACAATTTGAACGACGTTTATAAATATTCATTTATTGACAACGATGAAGGATTTCAAAAATATAAAAAATCTGCCTTCAATAATTTCGAAATCAATGAAGCTTAGATCAGAAAAGAACGGTGGTAGACAAATGTGTTTTATTTTCATTATTTTCTTATGCCAAATAAATGAATAATAATAATAATTTATTTATGCGCTCAAATGTTGCATACAAAACTTCAAATAGATAACATGGCTACGAATTCACTTCAATAATTGCATATAAAAGCAACGGAAGTAGAATTAAGAATAATTAGTATGCAATGCTTTCTAGTTTACAATAATGAGTTTTGCTGTTCTAATGAAAAAAAATTCGTCAAATAAAAGTCTAACCGGTTTGTATTTCCGTTCAACATTCAAATATTGCATTTGAATATTTATTTCACCAATTTCGCCTGAGAAAGTGAAATTTATCACTTTATTGGCTCAGCCTTTGTGAAGGAAGTTGAACGAGTTATCGTACTTGATATTTATTCAAATCTTAGCCCCTGACACAAGTAAGCCCTATGTACACTAGGCAATTAACCTACTCCACTTGAGGTATCTGATAAATATTGATAGAAAGATTGAACTTGTACCGCGAGCGGTTGTATATCAATAATGCATGCATATCTACTCATTATTACTAATCTTGTGAGATACAAAAACTTGGCCGTAGCACCCAAACAATTCAGAGTCACGGTCAATTTGTTGAACGACAAATACACATGAAAACAATTGCATCTTTCTCATCTGAATAATCTTTTATCTGCAATGTTTTGACAGTATAGCACCTTAGGTAGCTAGTTAACTGTGTAGCCTTGTCGCTGATGCAAATATTTGACTATTTTCTGGTAGACATGACACTAGGGGCTAGAGGGACACCATATTTTGGGTTAATGCACTACACTTTGAGTTGTGGAATATGAGTGTTTGTTTCCTGATAAGTCACTGTGTACAATTTATTGATTCATTCCGCGTAAAAAACTATGATCCAATCGTTCTTAGGAAAAGCCTTGACCAATTACTTAGTCAAACACTGCTTTTTGTTGTTTTCTTTAAACGAGATAGTTTAAATTCTATTAAAGAATTATCCATATATTTTTTATTAAGAAAGTGAAAGCATGCATGGGGAGTTTATGAGTAAAGATAAAAGAATTTTGGTGTAGACAGAAGAAGGACCGTATTTGAGATTTTCAGACTCATAGACAGTAACTTTGGTGCGGGTCACACCGATGCAGATCATTTTCTTTTTGAAAATCAGCTTGAAAAATCGCATTTCAGAGAAATTTTCTAGCTCTTATTTAATAAGAAACATCTCAAATTGTAGAATAAAATTTGGATCCAATACTTACAATGGATTTAAGTCATGTGATACTGAAAATGGAAAGAACAGTATTGTATTCATTATTTAATATAATTAAGAACCTTAATGTATTCAACAATATAAACTAACATTGCTTTGAACTGTGAGCTTAACCTAATATTTGAATTATACGTCTGTTAAGGGGTTATATCCACTTGTTAGTCCGAAAAAACATGTTTTTGTGAAGAGGCTTTTTATTAAATAAATACATAGAATAAATTTACATATAGCGAATTTAACGTATTTTAAGAATTCACGATGCATTACAAAAAATGTTCGGTTCCGTTGTTCCTGTAGTAGATCTCCTAGAGGACCTCCACAAAAAGGTGTCAGGCGGTGAGGAAGATATCTCTGATCCAAATTATCGGAAATAAAAAAAATATTTATTTTTAGGATAGATGAATACAGGTAATGATCGATGGCATAGTCAAAATTTTGATTGTTGACGAAATGGCGGCTTCCCAAAGAAAAAAATCGCTTTTTTCAAGATAATTTACAGTTTAAAGGGCCTTAAAAAATCGAAATTATTGTCAGAAACCTCATTCCTTCGATCATTATCTGATACAAGTATCTAAGAAGATTGTGTAAAAATTTCAAGCCGATCGGTTCAGCCGTTTTGGAGAAATTTTCCTCACCGACTTTGAAAACACCGTTTCGAGAAAAACGCGTTTAAAGTTTTTGGAACCAATTTTTTTTTAACTTACATTGTGGCAGTTCACTTTAAACTGACGAAATGTACTTAATTTATACCTAGAATTTCTAAATATAGCTTTCAGGTATAAAATAAACCTTTTATATTCCTATTCCAAGAATAAAAACATTATGAAAAGCATAGACAAGGGCATAGGGGTAATGAGAAGCAGTTGCTATTCCGGTTTACGCTTCGCTTACTTTCAAACGCTCGGAGACGTCTTTTCCAATACGCTAATTTCTCTGAAACTATTTGCCGGATCAATGTGAAATTTTCGGACGATGTTCTCAAATATATGTACATTCAAAATATGCAAAAAATAGAAATTCGATTTTTTTCAAAATTACAAGTGGATATAACCTCTTAATAACTATGAATAAAGCAAGTTTCAAAGCCTAATATAATACAAATTGTTCGTTTGCATTACGTACCACAAAAAAAAATTGTTCTAAATATTTTCTGTGAATAATATATTCCATGCTGTTCTTTAAATAGCATATCGTAGTTTTAAGTATAAACATGTTAGGCAGATGGTAGATGATAAAAGAGGTGTAAAAATCGTAGTTTATTTATATGTTATTCAGTAACTTACGAAATGATGAAAAGTTAAATTTAATTTTTAAAACAATATTATTTATTAATTAGTTCAAGCATACAGTTCATACTTATGAGGCTACTTATTAAATCTTCAAGCTATGATTGTCTTAAAATATCAGTTTCAATACAGAGCGAAGCCAAAACGTTGAGCCTGGCTTTTTACATTGAAGTTTATGGTCTGTTCTTTAATTTTCAAATTTTGCAATAAATCAATTCATCGTCTAAAGACCCTGACAGACGAGTGACTATTAAACGAAGGTTTTAGAGTGGCGCACGAGATAGTGAATGACGTTTGACTAACAAGGAGAAGGCACGACCTCATCTTCTTAGATCATGATGAGTTTTGCCACATAAGTAGAATATGCTAACGATATACAATTCCTTAAATATTAGACCGCAATACCCTCCTCCTCGATTTTGAGAAAAAAACCTTTAAAGTAAGTTTTTGTTGTCGTTTATGAATTAGTAAATTAACAATATGCAACCAGAAATAATTTTTTTTTGGAGAAATCAGTTAGCTTTTCTTTCATTTAGATCTGTAAATTATACTAAAAATTCATTGGTGAACGGTTGTGTAATTAAAAACTGTTGTAATCGAGCATAATCATAGTTGACGGTGGGATCATTTCTTGTTCCTACAATCAACCCTGCGTCTTCTTCGTGTCACCTAGCCAATATGGCAAAAAGCAATCAACCAGGGTGATGTCCATTGTATTGTGCCTCCGCCTTGTAAATTGAATTTAAAATCATCAATAATGAAGGCGGTTTTGTATAGAGAAAGAGTATAATTATTCATAAAAAATCCGGCGGAATGCAAATTATCAGCTTCTTTATAGTGTAATGTCTGTTTATAGTGTAATGTCTGTTCGACAACTGTAAACCATATGATCTTTACAAGTTTGCCAATTAGTTACTAGAATTTCATGCTACACGCTGACTATACTCTGTCAATGATAATTCGTTAATGATGATTCATCAATGATAATCTAACGATAGTTTGAATCATCATTCAATCGTATTCGCGAAAACAGACATTGTGTGATCATGTGTATGATCATTAGAGAGCTTTAATTGTTAAGGGTATTACGTCACTGTCATACCTTCTAAGCTTCCTAATGATAATTGAATCCATTTTTCATTAGTAGATGCATCCAAATTCTTGAGCCTGTTTAGTAAGCGGCAAGCTTTTGCTGCAGCAAAGATTTAAATTGAATTATTGTGAGCAGCAAGTTCTGTGATCGAAATATTTCTGATAGGGTTAGTTCAACTTTCGCGCGTTTATTTTGAGCTTGCTCTATGTTTCAGTTTCATACTCAGTGCAAACAGCTAACAAAACACAATTCATATACATTCTTTAAAGCTATCCGTTTTGTTCCTATGATGCTTGTCAGCAATTTCAGGGACGAGGCGAGTATAAACACGTCCAATTTAGGGTTTTGCAGAGTTTCACTTGTGTAGTTTTCTTGTCCCAAGATATCATCCCCAAATACTGTGTGAAGCTTAGTTTTTCACTTTTGACAGCTTTTTATGCAAACTTAGAGTAGTACCACGTAGTTTTTGCCCTCTAAATTTCAAAAAGTGCATTTTTTATGTTTCGTGTCTCGCTTCAGGACTTTATAGCATCAGGATCTGCATGATCAACGTGTTTATGTCGTCTTTTTTAATACAAGAAAGGACTTTGTCAGTTTTTTGTCTCTTTCTTTCAAATGATCGATAGAAATTTCATATCAATCTGTTTGTTGAGGCTGTAAATTAAACATAAAGTTCTTCCAAGAAGTCAAAAAAATATTACGGCGCTTGACCAAAGGCTTCGCCGCCAGATGCAGTGTATTCCCAGCGCTCCGTTCCCATACTGTCAAATTAATTTCTTCCAGTACCAAAACTTGCATGCAGTTGTACTTTCCACTCGTGTGACTCGAAAATATTCCGATCATTTTTGAATGAATTTGCTAAAAATTATAATACAAAAAGTTTTTCACGAAAAACCTCGGTAAATACTTGCAAATGCTTCTTGTATCATCAGAATTTTTTTTGGCTGACCTAAACCTCACGACGACTGATTTTATTTTGGTCTATAAAAATAAAAATTGTAGATAGCATTTTTGTGGTGCGGGTTTCTTTATGGTGCAGCCCGTTAGGCTGCCGACTATGTAGCCTGCGTAAAGACGTGGCCCTGCCTAGAAGCCAAAGACAAAAATCGACAAGCCGCGAGGTGTGACCCTTGAGGTCCACACGGTCAACTTCTCAGTAATATCTACATTAGTATTAAAAATACTAAACACAATAATAATTATGAAAATAATACTACTTTAAATAATAATAATGTACCTCTCATAAAAGTTATTGGAATGACTTAATATTAATCATATCATCTCCGTCAATTGATTTCGTAAGGATTTTTATAGACGAGGTGTTGATTGAATATTCACGCGGATCAATCGGAACAGGTGACAAAGCCTTTTCTACGTTATTTATTATTTTCATATCGATGCTTGAAGGACAAAAGAGCGCTAGCAAAGCAGCAGTTTTTGTTATTACGCTCACTGAAGAGATTTTGTCGCATGATGGCGATTTTGAATAGTTGCGTTCAAAATTGCCATTACTTCGGCATAATCACTGAATTTGTATTTGTTCACGATTTTATATCAATGAGAGTAAGATTTCTTTCTTTTTTTCTGTTGGTCTTGAGAATCATTGAATATGCAATCAAAAATAGGTTCAATTACATGTTAAAAGTAAATTGTATTACAAATGATGGAGGAAGTAATTGAAATCTTACGAACACTAAAGCATAAAACTACTAAAAACTATATTTTTTGATGAAAGCTTTTAAAGCATTTGATCTTGGATAGATAGTGTTGATGACAAAACATCCTACCATTCACAACGTTGATTACCACAAATGCAAATTTGATTTGATTTGTATTGGTTTTCGAAATTTAAGCATTTTTTTCATTAAAGTTAAAACACGGTGCTGCAAAGACTATTAAAAATCTGCTCAAATTATGCAAATATTAATCAACTTTGATTGACTTCACAACAATGTCTTTAGAATAGCATATATAAGGTATCATCATTCGAATGAACCCTTCTTACATTGGCTTTCAATGGTTTTTTATTTTTAATTATTTTTTTGGAATCATGAGAATTTTTTTTGCTGGTTTCGCTACAAAAATTAATAAAAGTTTATAAATTTTATAAACATTGATTATTGCGATGTGCAAATTAAGTTAAATTTATATTTTTTTATGAAAAAACCCTAATTTTTTTCCCTTTTATTTTAATTAAATTAAAAAAACGGCTTTAAATATTGTTTTTAAAATACAAAAACATCACATAAACGTTTGATATGCGTCGATCAACACCTTAATGATGGAAATGTTGTATTTGGTTCGCGAGATATAATGAATGACATAAATGACCTTGAAGTGCATGATGACTTTTAATAATTTTTTTTATTTTTTATTGTATTTTTTTTTGTGATAATGAAAAAAGGTTTTGCTGTTTTTTTTACAAAAACCGTTTGGAGTATATTAATTATATAAACATTGATTACTGCGTTTTGAAAATCATGTTAAAAATTTATTGTTTTTGAAAAAAAGCCTAATTTTTGCACTTTTTGTAAAAATTAAAAAACGGCTCCAACAATATTTTTAAAATTTTTAAAGATTCACATTAATGTTAATACGCGTCGATTGACAAGTTGATCTAGCAAATTCTAAGTTTGATTCGCGAGACACACACACACACACGGTTTTTCAAAAAACTATTTAAACATACTCTAAAAACCTCGAAACGCATAGAAAAATCGAAAATTTCAATTTCGATTTTCGAGGCGATTACAAGAACTTCCCATATACTTGGAAGTTAAAAACATTTCGTGATATTCTTAAAAAGGACGGTATCATTCAGTAATACAAGAGTTTATGATATGTGGACATTTATGAACATCCATACCCTGTAGGTAAACATTGTGCAGTCGAAGCGGATATTTACATCACTCATATAGAACACTAAGAATCAGCAAAACAGGGCCAAGATTCCAGCATGAACAGTGCTTATAGCTTTTAATACGAATGCGTTCAAAGGTTTTTGACCAGTAAATTCAGCACATGGAAAAGGTGCAATGAAAGTTTAGCGAGGAAAAAAGAAGATATTCCAAGAAGTAATCCTAAAAAGCACAAACAAAGTCCAAAAAAGTATTTAACACAACTTGTAGAAAACTTAATTCCAAGAAAACTGTTACCGACCATTTTGATCAGTCTGTTGTCATTGTTCTCAACAATTTCAGACCCAGGAATTTTAAATGCTATTTAATTGGGTAAAGGTGCCACTACTACGTACGTGCTCGCGGGTTATACCTACTTATAGCAGAAAGAAGATAATCCTACTCCACCAAGAAATAATCGAAGTCATTTGATGTGGGTTGAAAAAATAGCTTGAACTCTACAGTTTCGAATTCAATGAGAAGTTTATTGCCGGTTTTAAAAGTCTATTTACAGGATAATAAGAAAAGTTTGTTAAGCGTACATTTAATAAAAATTTTAAGTGCAAACGATTTGTAGGTTTTTCTATCTTTGATTGTAGATCACTTTAGCTGTAATCAAAATCCAAATCTTAATTATAGCAATGATGCTGTTAGTAGTGTGAAGTTGCAACAGTAGTTGAACTATTCATGGAATAAATACAATTAAAAAGCAAGGATATAGGAATGACATATACAGAAAAGAAATTCCAAACCTATAATGAAGCAGAGGAAGCACTAAGCTTTGACTATTGCTTTTCACTAAGATAGAATAACCGTTACCGGCAATAGAACAACTGGTGTTATTGGTTGAGAAGAGTGCTACCCACGGGTCTTGAGTATTTAAAGGCGAGTTGAATTTTTAAGCTAGAGTGCATCCTTCTGGACTGTTTTGGTTTTTTGTAGTAACAAACGTTTCCATAAACATGTTCGTTGAAAACGTGAATAGTGTGTTGAATTACTATACAGCTTCCTCGATATGGAATGCTTAATCATATTGAAGCGTGAACAAGTCGGTCTTTATCTCCCTAATGTATTGCAGATTCACAAATAAAAAAAACCGACCAGAGCGTAATTTTATAGACCTCTGGCTAACCAAAAATAAACCCTCACAGGAAAAATCTTTATTATTGCCTTACTTTTCAAATTCCATTGTGATAAACTATAAAGCAATGCTAAACAAAGATATTTGTTTAAATAGATACTATCTGTTTTTTATCACACAAATAAACGAGAATTTAAAATAAATTTAAAAAAAAAATGAAAAGAATACCAAATGTCAATGAAGCACTCAACTGCCTAAATTATGCGGTCTCGCACGTGTTAAACCATGAAAGTGTGAGCCCAGGCTGCTGCACAAAAACCTGGTGAAGTCGGATTGTGTACGAAAACTGATTCAAGTAGAGTAGAAGGTAGGTACCACGTTGTTTGATGATTGGGTCTGATATTTTTCTAGTATAATATTTTGAAATCTTCACGTATGTGCATTTTGTTAATATTGAAGAAAATTAGCAACAACAAATTGGAATCACATTTCTGCTGAACTGGCCAAGCCTGCCAGGAATTACCACCCTATAGTCTTCAAAAGAATGAATAAATTCGTCTAGGCGACACTTACTGATCGTTTACCGTGTGTTCAGGACTGAACGTTCTGTAAATCTTTGAAATTTGAAGTTCTATAGTCTAAGAATAACGAATATGCTGATAATGTCCATTCTATTAGCGAAAACACATTTGAGCGATAATCCCACCGGACAGCTTGGTTTAAGTTTTGGTCTCTCACGTAAAAATAGTTCAAAAAAATTTGCAGATTTTTCACTGAATAAAAACAAATTATTTTAATAGAAAAAATTATGGATAATCAGTGCTTGAAAATTTTTAAAAAAATGATCAGCTATCATCTGAAATAGATTATAATTAAGAGCCAAAATGCGCAAGCATATGATAGCGAATTTCTTTAGTAGTATATTTTCTTATCTTTCCGCTTTAATAATGAATACCGAAAACAATAGACTCACAGTCAACAAGCTTGCTGTTGGTAGTTTCACCGACTATATAAGACTCGTTTAGTACTTCAGCCTATCATACTACCTCAAGTTTACAGCAGAACACTTGCATTTCAAAGTGTAACCATATTACGATTATATTTCGCGTAACACTATTGGCGGAATAATATCCAATAGTACCATTGAATTCGCCACAACATGGCCGCAGCCGTTGGCTTTTTATTAACGTTAATAGTTTCTCTATCTTTAGTGGTGTCGGTACCAATTGAAGGGAACTCAATTGATCTCGAGGAGAAATCTGAGAATTTCACAGAAGATGCAGCACTGATAGACACTACTCCGACTGAGGATGAAGAAGAGGACGATCAAGTGATCGACCTGTCTAGAGTGGCAAATGAACTTTTTAGAAACCCGGACAACGACACTGGGAGAATATTAGAACTGTATTCTCCGGAAACTTCCAAAAGCAATCCCGAGGAAATGGGATCTTACTTGGAGGGCGACATGCTGATTAAAAAGGCAGGCAGGAATGGTTTGATCTCACAGAGCTCAAAATGGCCTGGCGGCGTGGTGCCTTTTGTGATACGGGGTAGCTTCAGCGCCCGTGAAATGCAAATAATCGAGCGTGGCATTAAGGAATACCATGCCAAGACTTGCATCCGCTTCAGGCCGAGGTCTAGTGAGACGGACTACGTTTCTTTCGAGAATGATCCATCAGGATGCTGGTCGAGCGTTGGACGAATCGGAGGCAAGCAAGAAGTCAATCTGCAAACGCCAGGATGTTTTTTGAAAGGAGGGACTTTCTTGCATGAGGTGATGCATGCCTTAGGATTTCTTCATGAACAAAATCGTTATGAGAGAGACGCTTACGTAGATATTGTGTGGCAGAATATTCAATCTAGTACGAAAACAAATTTCGACAAAGCCACCTCAACGACGACCAACGCCTATGGTGTGGGATACGATTATGCAAGTGTGATGCATTATTCGGCGAATGCATTTTCTACGAATGGTCGGCCTACGATTGTAGCTAAGGTAATAGGGAGTGAATATTAACAGAGAAAGTAAGATTATTATTTGTACCATCTTTCAGGATTCTTCGGCGCAAAGCAGAATGGGACAAAGAGACGGATTTTCATCAAAGGATCTACAGAAGCTGAATGCCATGTATTGTCGTGGCTCGCGGCCAAGTGTGAATAGTGCTCGACCACCACGGCCGTCCAGCAGGCCAACCTCTCGGCCACAGCATCCAAGACCACCAAGCGGATACCATCCTCAACCTCAAGGAAATTACCCTCCACCACAAGGACATTATCCGCCTCCACAAGGGCATCCTCCATCAGGACATTATCCACCACCACAAGGGCATTATCCTCCGCAAGGGTCATACCCACCACAAAGACCACCACCATATCCGCACCAGGGACAACATCCACCACAAGGTCCATATCCATCTCAGGGACAATATCCACCCCAAGGCAACAATAATCCTGTGATGAATTTCCTGGGCGGCTTAATAAGTGGCCTGTTCCAAAATGAAGGCAACTTGAGCGATTCTAACGAACCTGCGCCAATTGGCCAACCAAGAGCATCGGAGATAGTACCAACAGAAAAACCTGAAACAGAAGAATCGTCAACTACAAAGATTGAAACAAGTATCTAACCTGGCAGCTAGTTAATAACATTAATTTATTGATCTTACTTCTTATTTATTACCACGAAATAATTTGCTAGTTTTATTGAACGCATACGAAATACAATCTCTTTTTCAATTTTACATAAAATGCATTAACTTATTCACTGTTTGGCAGCGATCTGTTTTGATGCTTCTTCTCTGATGAATGCCCATAATAAAGGGATTGTGATATTCGTTTTTATGCATATAAAATCCAGCAAAAATACCTGATTGCCAGCGGCAAACACTAAATCAATGGCACTCGAAATGTCCATATTTCTGAAGGTCTTTGTGTCATGTTTTGTCGAATATTTCAATTGAAAGTTTGAATTGAAAAATTACTGAATGAAGTATATTAACCTCAACTTTAATTCTATTTTTAATACTTACTCAATATTTTTTTATTCTAAAATCTAAAAGAAGTTGAATTGGTGCTTCTATTGTAGGGTACCAAAAACACACTCGGACTTCAGGTTCAGACTACACTCAACGAAAACAAATTGCATGAGCTTACCGAGAAAAGGTAGCGAAGCATAGAAGTTGGGTCAGCACACTCGACATGTGCTGTTATAGCGTACTGCGATCAGGAGATTCCGTGCACTGACGTCTAGAATTCTGCATCCATTATGGCGGACTACAATTGACGTATGAAGCCGGAGATCGACATGGGATGATATTTGACATAACTTCCATCAAACTTTGGAGCGTTTCGTTGGAACTCAGGTCGAAGTTAACATCTTCGTTGAGCTTTATTTTACTGATGTGCTGAAAATAAGGTGTGTGTTCACTCGAACTGTCAAGTGAGAAGATAGTGTGTTTTCAATATGGAGGACTGTGAAAGTTTACGAGACTGGATTTGGCGGATTTAATAAATGAAGTGAGTGAGGTCAATCAATGACAAAGATCGTGCAGTGCGTGAACAAATACGATAAAGATCAAGCTAGGTTTTTACAAATCAGCTTTTTAAAATAATAATTCGTGAGCTCCAACGGCCGCTGTCGCCGATAACAGCGCACTTCATAATAAAGACACACTTCATATCAATAATAATTGAGGCACAGTTTTGCAAAAGGGTATAAGCGCCAAAATCGAAAAAATCGAGTTTGAAATCAACTTTTATGTAAAATTTCACGAGGAATCGAATGGTCACGTTCTGGTTTGTCGAAACGAGACGAATCCCGCCTTAAAAGCATGTAGTTTTTTTTCAAAACGGTACTAGTTCTATAATTTTTTCAAAGTGTTACATATTTTATATTCTTTTCCTATAAATAAAATTGATACGAATGTGTCAACAACATCACATAACAGTGAGATTTAAATTAAATTAAATCAAATAGCATCAATAGAAAACCCATCTCTTGGGCTAGGGTGGAAACGGTTTTACAAAACGGTATAGAAATCGGAAGTATACCGTTTTGCGAAACCTCTCCAATTTCATAGTTAACTTCCCATCTGATGGAACAGGTAATTGAATCATGTTGATAGATAAATACAATCTCGCTACATTCTAGATAATTTAGCAACAATTCAATTTTTCAAAAATCAAAATGCCAAGAGTATATTTTTTTGATTCCCGAAAATTCAGCTTTTTGGAACAGTACCCTTTTGTAAAACTGTGCCTCAATTATAAGTTATTATGGTAATAGTAAATAAGTATAGTTATTATAAGTTATTATAGTTGAATATTGATCAAGATTTGACCATGTTTCTTAGTCTGTTACTTAGTCTACCGCAAGTCAATTACTCGTACACGAGCTCGACTTACAGCTTCGCACGTCAATTGTAATCCGCCCTATTCGATTCAGTAATAGTCTGATATGGTTGTTTATCATGATTCATTGAACTTCGAGGTGTCATCGGTACATACTACATATCTAAGTGAGATGATGCGGACATGCATGTATGGTATGACGAATCAAATTTGATTATTGAATAGTAAGCATATTCTTGGGTGCATAGTTCCACATAAGGAAATTTTCTCTTTTCCTTTTACTTTATTAATACATAGGTTAGGAAAATTTACAAATAGAGATTTGTCCAGGAAAAATGGTAAGTTAAGCATTGAAATCGGATCAATATTGGAGTTTCATTTTCTACATTCGTCAGTTTTCCTTTTTTTATCAAGCAAGGGAGATGCCATTGTCGCCAATTGATTATTTAGAAATATCGACTTTATAAAGTTTATATCAGAATTACCTCTTTCGCTGAAAATTAGTGATTATTGTCATTCATAGACGCACTTTCTTCCTCCACAAAAGAAGTCTTACATAAAAGAAATATTGGTGGACGTTATCGGAAAACTACATACCAAAGGGAGCTGGAAACTATGAAAAACATAGTGAAGCTCTTTGAAGCAGAAAATAAAAACTGAATTCTTCAAGAGAATAACATCCAATGAATCTGATTTTGTATCGACTACAACTACATATTTGAAAAAGGGCGGGTGCGATAACGTATTTTCATAAGTTCTTTACACCATAAAAACGGTTAACGCAGCCAATTGCAATACGATTCAGAAACTTTGCGACACTTTCACGGTTACTTGAGATTCTAGAATCGTACAAAACACAAGGTTACGAGTTTTAGAGGTATTTAGGATGTCGAGCAGGACTCTTCTGCAGTGTTATTGACGTTGCACGAGCTTCTATGCGGATCACGTATATTCGAGAAAACACACCTTCGGATCGCGACACTATATAAAGCAAAGCTTTGATCAAGAAGTTAGTAATATGAAAGTCAAAAGCAGCAGGGTTAAGACGGCAGTGTTGCTAGCATCGACAGCGTTTTTATACCGAGTAGTTGGCGCAAAGTTTTTTTGTAAACGATAGTGAATAATCGATACGATTAACTTAGTGATAGTGTTCCGAATAATAACAGTTGGAAATAAATGGTAATTAGCCCGTTTTTTAAATCTTTTATTTGAATTCATAAAATCCCTGACGAACCCATAACAACTTGTGAATTTAGAACAATATGTTTGAAATAGACATTGGTTCCTGCAAAAAAGCAAAACAGACAATTTCTATGAACGTGTGTTGTTTTATTTATAATTGGAAAGCTAAACTCACTGGAACTAAACTTCGAGATTATTGTGCAAAGGTCACTCATCTACAAATTAGAACGTTGAGTGGTTTACAACAATAAGAATAAAAGAAACTAGACTTTTAATTGAATGCATTAATTTATTATCATCATATCGAATGTAAGAAATTCGATTTTAGTTAATATAGTATCTATCTTCAAGCAGGTTTTCAATTCTTCTTTGATAAATAAAACAAATTTGAAAGCGAGATGCTTTGCATTATTTGATGTATAGTTGAATGTATCTTATATGACTCCTAATGGGACTCCATAATTTGCAAAACTGCTGAAATGCAAACATCCAGAATGATTCAAATGAAAGGAAAACAGCTGTTAATCCCAAAAAATAAGATCAAAGGTGTTGAATTGGTCAACAAAAATCAGAAACAAATCATTCCAATGTCGACGACTCTCAAAAGCGAGTGGTGATTTTTAGAGTCAAACAGTGCCAATAACAAATGAAGACGGGTTTTTTTCAGAGCAAAGTTGAGATTATTGAAAAATTCGTGTTGTTGCTTTTCACCAAAAATATGTATTTTCTCAAATACGTACACGTCGGGTACAAAACCAGTGTTTCTTCAGTTTCTTCATCGAGAAGGTTGCAAGTGGCAACAGAAATACGTATTTGAGGAAATACGTAATATTTTTGGTGAAAAGCAACAACATGACTTTTTCAATAATCTCAAAACACCACCAAAAGACGCTCAAAACACCCAAATAGAACAAAGTTGCTGAGACAATGTAGTACGGGACGTGTATGTTGTGTAGTACTGGCTTGACAGCTTAATAGCTTTTACTTGACGAAGAAAAGAAAAGTTACTCCATTTGAGGCATAGACCAATTGGAAGCTGGTTGGTGAATACGATAAAGCTTTTCTGTATAAACAAAAATGATTTTAAATAATGGCAAAAATTATTTCTGATAGGAAAGGGAAATAAAACTAGATCAGCTTAACTATTTCAAATTATAGTTGTTTCTACAAAATTCCGGAAATTTTCAGGTAATATCCCCAATCATAAAATAGAGTGGATTTTTGTCCTTATTTCGGGTCTACGCTCGGAACAATAGCTTAATAATCATTTTATGCATCCAACTTAATCGCTATATTTATATCGTTTTGTTTTAATTATGCCATTCCAGCAAAAGTTCACATTCTTAGAAAAGTTGGTATAGTCGATAATGCAGCATTCTCAACCATACATATTAATGAATAATAGATACAAATGCTAAATTTGTCTAACAAAATATATATGAATATAGCAGACTATAACAAAACTGAGTTGATGTGAACTGTTTTTGGTGATAAATTCGTGGAAGGTCGTTTCCAGGATGTTTGACCAAAAATTAAATAATAACTACTTATATGCAGTGTTATCATTTCATCATTTCACAAATTTCTAATATTATAACGAACAAAATCTTTGAATTGATATTCTGAAGGAATGTATAATACCTACAACATTCTCAATTCCAAACATTTAGAACTACGTTAAAAATGCTTACTTTTTGTCCACTTTAAAAAAGAATAATAATCACATTTAGAAAGAAATTCAAGAAATTTTCGAGCAATCGAAAAATAAAAAAACATTCGGAAAAAAAATTTAGCATGCAAAAACCCTCACAATGATAATTTTTTTGGTTATCTCCAAAAGCTATGAAAAATACTTCATATGCAAGATAAAAGATTTTTCGATCCTCCTGCAATATTTAAATTTCGTAATATTAGAGGTACGTATTTACATCCAACGACGAGTTTCTGCTTACCAGTACTGTAGACAAACTGTTTCTCTCTCTTGATGGGTTTTTTTCACAAATTTTGTGTATTCGAAATTTTTTTTATCAAATATAAATAAATTTAATTTTTCTATTATAATTTTTCTATGGAATTTTGAGTAAAACTATTTTTTTGTGTAAAGTTTGCAACGAAAATAATTGCTGAACCAAATTGTTTCAACATTTCGATTGATTAATCATAATGATTTTATCATTTGAACGAAAAAAGTGTAATCCACAATCATAAGGACCTACTTCCAACGGAAAATGTTCAAAATTCATATAAGGATAAAAAATTCACGCACTTTCAAGGTTTCACTTAAGATTTTTAGGAATTAAATTACATAAGCCCAATGATGTTGGAAGTGAATGTAAATTCAAAAAATAGTTTAGATAATTTTAACTGGGTTCAGATCTGCTCATCTAAAAAGTATTAATTTAGTTATTCTGAAAGTTATGACAATTTTTCATTGGAATTTTCGCCGCGTCATAATCTTTGTTACAATTCTGTGTTAAAAATGTAATTGTATTTATTATTTAATTCCAAATACAATTTATATTTTTCGCTTTATCCGCTGAGTTTGAATGTTCACGGGAGCAACAACAAGATGTTGTATATTATTCAGTAAATTGCAATTACATTCGCATCGAAAAAGGGAGTTTAGTACTTAGTACGTCATGGAAAAGTAAAGAAAAACTCACAGAAGTGTCAAGACTGTCCATATTAAAAGGTATTGTTCCAGAATGAATGCAGAATTGTTTAGTTAATGTGCTTAATAATAGCCACAAAGTTTATATTCATTCAAGATGTCGCCAGTAATTCAAAGAAAGGATAAGTACTTCAGCTGAAAAGACATGATATCACATTTTGAGCATCCAAACTATTGTTTCTCAATTTCTTTATCTTTGCGACCCCCTAAAATGCTATAAAAAATATCGTACGAAATTCCACTTTAGGTAGTGCACCTGAGAAGAATGCGCGTGTCAAATTTATGTTTGATCACGACCCCCTATGGATCGTTAGCCCCCGTGGAACGATGATATACAGACACTATAGTTTCAAGAATCCTCGTGATTTATGGTCTGAAAAATAAGTATAGTATTTAAACAAGGTTGTGAGGAAAATATAATTAATAGAACAAACTTAAATAAATTTTCGATCGCGAAATTTTCCTTTCGGATCTTCCCTTTCTAATTTGTAGAAGATAGAAGGAACTTTGTCTATTTAACTTCTAGATGGCCTAGCTATGTACAAAATACGGGCTCGTACATTGTTGGCCATCGAAGGCAGGATCCAGAAATTCATATCAGAATATGTGTTGGCACATATAACACAACTATCTGGTGTGACTGTACAGTTATCTCAAAATAAAAATTGATCGTCTGTAAATGTATTCATAGTCATTTCTCTTCATACAAAGCTAATAATTACAGCCGACTTCAAAAATCTCATTGGAAAATTTTCGCGATTGTTACGTATGAGAAGTGTTTTCTGTAAAATACTTGGGATCTGTAAATGCAAAATATCATATTCGCTGTAACGCAACATTCATCCAGATTCTTACCATGCTACAAAAGATTCAACATCGAATTTTTATTGTCGACAAGGCCATAGCTTATTAAATTGTGCCAATGAAGCTGCTGATTGATAGTTTATTATAAATATTGTAGCTGATGATACTTTGGCTCCTTTGGGTTCGGAGTAGATTTACTACATGAATACTATGAAAATAGGAAGCTTAAGCGGGTCTAAAAATTTACAATATTTTAAATTGATCTTTTGAAAAATCACGTTTGAATATGACGATGGATATCTACCAAATTTAATTGGTCTGATATCTGCCAAGTACCATTGCAAAATAATAATTATCACGCAAGTGTCTAAATGTTTGGATGTATGTTTCTTCCAAAAGATCTCTTTAAACAAAGAATTCAGCATTTCTCAAAACATTTCCAGAGAAATATCAATCAAAAAGCAGCGGCGATTAAATTAAGTTGTCCTAATTCTCCTGGCAACAAATGCATAACACAATTTTCATAAAGCAACAGAGCTCCGAAAATTTTCCAAAAATGGTGACTAGTTCAACTCTGTGCGCAATTTCGACATTCAAGAAGGTTTTTTTTTGAATTTTTCGACATACATAAAAATGATAGAGTTTTGAAAAAAATCTTTTTAACTTCCCAGTATATGGGATTTGCTTTGTCAAGGTATCAGTCGACGCGTATTAACATTTACGTGAGTCTACCAAATTTTTAAAAAAATCGTTGAAGCGGTTTTTTAAGTTTTTGAAAAAAAGTTCAAAAAATTGGGTTTTTTCCAAAAACATCAAATGATTATCAAGATGCAGTAACCAATGTTTATGTAATTTATATACTCCAAACATTTTTTGTAAAAAAATCACTAAATTTTTTTTTCATGATTAAAAAAAAATTATTAAAAAAAAATCATTAAAAGTCATCATGACCTTCATGGTCATTTATGTCATTCATTATATCTCAAGAACCAAATATAATCTTTGCATCATTAAGAAGTCAATCGACGTGTATTAACATTTTAATGATGCTTTTTAATTTAAAAAAAATCTTTATAGCCATTTTTTTAATTTAATAAAAAAATATTGAAAATTAGTGTTTTTTTTCATAAAAAAATTAATTAATAAAGTTAACATCGTAATAATAAATGTTTATAAAATTTATAAAATTTTATCAATTTCTGTAGAGATACCAGCAAAATATTTTCTCATGATTTCAAAACAAATTGAATTTAAAATAAGAAAAGATCATTCAAAGTCACCATGTAAAAAGGCTTCATACGAATTTGTATACCTTAAATCTCTTATTCTAAAGACATTGTTGTAAAGTCAATCAAAGTTTATTATTATTTGCATAATTTGCGGAGATTTTTAATAGTCTTCACAGAACCGTGTTTTAACTTTAATAAAAAAACTGCTTAAATTTTGAAAACCAATACAAATCAAATCAAATTTGCAATTGTGGTAATCAACGTTTTGAATGGTAAAATGTTTTGTAGTCAAAGAATTTGAAATGTTGAATGAAAAATTCATCCTGTCATCACTTTATTTCATTTAAATAATTCAATAAAACAAACATTAAAATTCAGCCAACTTAAAGATTTAAAGCTAGAAGGTTTGATGATTTTCCCGCTTGATAGACTCGACTTTAGTTACTTTACGAAAGATATTTCGTGTGATCAATACAAGTGCTCATATATGTACATCACGAATGAGTATGACTAATTTTAATATTGCGTTAGTTGGTCTTGAATATTCAACATGGGTTTGCTAAATGATTTCTTAATGAAGAAATGTGATGTCCATTGGTTGATCTCTATTGAGCGGGGCTACACAGTAAATTTATGCAATTTGTGCGAATCTTTTGATTTGGGAAATCATTCTTCTAAACTACTCATAAAACGGTACTGGCTTCTCAATTTGGTTGTATCTTCTAAATGTGCTGCTTATGCGTGCTTCCTTTTTAGAGTTGAAATTTTTTCTAGTTAAACATCTGATTCATTATAGCTGCAAACAAAATTTGGATTTGTACGGTAACCAAATATAAGAAAACAAGTATAGACAGCCTGTTTATAAGTGCATAGTGTCGGTGACCAGTTAAGTTTTGATACTTGAACTTTCCCTGAAGTAGCTAAAAGCGATAGTAGAATGAAGATTACTTCATAGCGAATTGTGATGGCATATCTCTTCGGCAGGAAGCATTGGATAATATAGTAAGGCAATCGTTGAATCAACAAACCACGTTTCAACAGCAGATTGATGCCAAGGCTTGGTGTAATCAAAGGAAAAGTAATGACCCTAATTATTGGCAGAGCTGTCTACAATAGGACAACCGCAGTGGTGTTGCGTAGATATGGACATCTCCACATAGGCCACAAGCATCGGGTTTTCACCAAAACACTTCTACATATGTGTATATGATTTCCATTGAGCTTCAATGGTAATCAATTTTTTCGCGGTGATTCCGAATGCAATGCTGATCGATATGATTTTTATGTGGGTCAAATTGTCCAAGTGCATTTCTGAAAACCTCAATGTTCCAAAACAGAATTTCGAATGACGAGTGCCGCTTGAGCGGAACATTAAACACTCTTGGCAATGTTTGTTTGTTTGTTTGGTTGGTGGCTTTCTTGTCTGTTTGTCTGTTCATTTGAGCTACGAAATCTCGAGTCCACGCTTTGTTACGGTCAAAGCAATCGGAAAGGCTACCAACCAATGTATGCTGTTTATTTGGCGAACAATGACTAACAAGATGATTAATTAACGACCGCGTCTAATGCCGTGCTGAAGCCGCCGATTAACAATATGTTTTATTATGCGTGATTTGTCGGCTTCGGCGTTGTCGACGACGTCCACCTTACACTGTCTTTTAATGAATAAGAGATAACAAATGTTGCAAAAAGGTGCGAACCACGAAGCCATCACAAATTGCGCAACTTGGGCTAGCCGCGCAGCGTCATTTCACCTATGTAATAATTACCTGTACTCACGAAGAGTGCTCTTGGCATAATCCATAATGAAAGATAGGGGAATATCAGTCGATGTGATCAGATTTGTCAGAGGCTATCAATCTAGCTTTTGGAAATAAGTTGAGATTTAAAGAATTGGATTTTACAACTTGAGGGCTAGATACCATACTTTTCAAGGACTTCATAATGTTGCCTCGAGCATAGACTAATCGATTACAACTTACATAAACAGGTTCGCGAATCAATAATTCGGATATATTTCCAAAACACGCGTTTAATAATTACATGGTAGGGAAGAAGCAATCAACGCAAGACTACTCCATAAACTTGTCCGATTGCTCTGTCCTTGAATAGGCAATGCATTATTTGCAAGGACAACGTCATATCATCGATACTGTAATGTATAGTCAATGGTATTTATTGATAACCTAGGTCGTTTACTATTCATTAACATTTACCACTGGGATCTAATCCAAACATGGCTTCAAAATCAAGGTCATGAAAGATTAGCAGCTCTCTATTTAAATTTTCGCACATTACGGATGGATTAACAAAATTACATCGTGGCATGCGCGTTAATGCCAAGCCAGAAAAATTGGTCGAAATACTGTAGATTTGGGAATAAGTTAATTATAAATACACAGACCGCAAGACATTCCTCAAAGTAGGAGTAGCATTCAATATGCATTTGCCCATTAATAAAACATTTCAACACATAGTTTTGAATTAAACTGGGTTGGATACTCTCTGTTCATTGAACTTCATAAAGAGCAAGTCCTATTCAAAACCACGGCATCGCTACAAACATGTGCAATAATATATTGTTTATGTATTTTCCAAAGTATCTTCGCAGCTTGTTCAAAACCAACTAGAATTCACGAGAAATCAAACGCTGAATCGAAAATCGTGTCAATTTCGATGTTCAAATCCATAATTATTGTATCGCTGACTATGTTCCACTTCATGTATTTTGCCGACAAAATGGTAGACGTTAAGAATGTCATCCGAATGATTTTAAAAGTAATTTCAGATTAATTTCCAGTCAATTTTTTTTAAACTTTTACCAAACAACTTTCAAACCTTTGAGTAGAATGATTCGATAAAATTACGAGAGCAAAGCAAGCAATGACAAACTGAACTTATCGCCTTCTAACTGTATGGGCAGAACGAAAGAGAAACACAATGTATCGAAAAAAATTGACTTTTATAATTATGTCTCTAAAAGTGGTATTAATTGCTTCATCGAACTATTTCTTTTTTCTTTCATTACGATGTTATATTAACTAACATTGACATAAAAATTCAATGAATTTTCATTTCAAGAAGAAAAAAATTCGGACTTTTTCGTTAACTTCACGCATTAGGTGTCATCGGCCACCTTATATGGGTTTCTCCACTTATTTTGAAAACCCTTTTCGGTTTTAGCAATTTTGTTTGTTTTCTTTAAAATTTTCTTCATTTAACCCAAAATCTTTCGATTAGTCGAAGTTCTGGACAGTTTAGAGGGTTAGCTGCTTTCGGTATTACGGAGATGATGTCCTTATACCACTTCACATAATGATTTGTCGCTAAGTCCGGCAAAAATGCTACAGATGCGTCGTGTTTCTCGATAAACGGTTTAAGTCGCTTCTCTAAGCACTCTTCGATGTATACTGCTGGGTTGATGGTACCCTTCGCAACGAATTCCTCTGATCTGAGACCACATCGACATATTGCCTACCAAATCATATACCGCTTGGGAAAATTTGTGCTTTTTTGTTTTTATGTTTTGGGTTAACACTACCTTTTGATGCTGCTGTATAGAAGTCCTGACCAAGCAAATGTGCGAAATCAGCCTTCACGTTTGTTTTATTCGTCCAACACAATACAATCGAATTTGGTCAGGTAATCCTTGTATAGCTTTCGAGCCCGATTTTTCGCTTCTTTCCCCTTTTCCTCGGGTCGGTCGGGTACTTTTTGACTTTAAATGATCTAAGATTATAATCCTTTTTAAACCTCTAAATTATGCGTACGATGTTTGCACTTTTTGAGCCATATTTCGAATGGATTTGTTAGGAAAATTCCTCTTTACCTTTCGGCTCAAATTTGTATCGGATGGACCTTTTTTCTACTTGATCTAGACTTTTTAGCACCAGTTAGGCAATTTTTGTACGTTATAATCGTTCGTTTCACTGTTGCGATCGATGAATTGGTCTCCTTTGATAGTACGGAATATTTACGAAGGGGATTTTCCAGGTATTTGCACACAATTAAATTACGCACTTTTTCTTGATTTGATGATATCTTTTCAGGAGAGATCTTAAAATACGAATCGATTAGACGTTCTTTTTTGCATACCTGATGAAAACTTCAACTTATCCCAGACAGGAGCTATGTAGGAAAAACTAATGGTCTATTTTTTCCGATACAGTCGAGAATTTCGAACCTATTATTGGTGATTTGAAATAGACCCTGTGGCAATTGGAAACGTGTTAGGTTGATTTTCAGAAGATTTCAATACGAAATATCAAGATAAGCTATGATGGCGTCTGATGTACTTGTGATCATTTTAGAAGCTTTGTAATTTTATATTGTTATCAGTGTGTTTTTTAAACAAATATGTGTTATTATTTACTTGATTTGTTCCAAATAAATTTCGTAGTTTCCAGAGTTGTTTCTGATCACGAAGTAATCTTAAGTGATATAAAAAGGCTGAATTTTTGAAAGTTCCTAATTTGGAAGACAAATTTGTGATGTAGATACTCTGCATTATTTTTGTCAATCGTTTTAATTTGCTTTGTACAGAAGCTCGCTAAACTCAATTCTTAAGTCATGTTCAGTTAGTCATTTCATTGCTATCAGCGAACTGTTCTAATTGTATATGCTTGCAATAAACCTTGCTTTGCTGTATTTTCAGAAAATTAACCTTAACTTCCACGGAAACATCATTCAACTTTAGGAAAAATCGTATTGAAGTAATTTTATTTAGTACATAGCTTAAGAACGATATGATAAATGTCATCTTAAATAAATTAGTTATTCGGCAGTCAACATCGTTCCGAAGCATGCTATTAACAAAAGAATCTACAAAGTAGTACGGATACAACTCAGTCTGATCGCTTAAACCAACTATTTTGTCTGACTGGCCGTGATATCTTGTGTTTTAATTAAGGAAAATTTATAAAATTATTTCCAATCAAACAACAAACCAACATTTAATTTGGTATAAAACCTAAATTATTATATGTCTTCCTGTGGGACTTGGAAATTTATTAAGAGAATACTTTCAAAGTACTTACTTCATTGTTTTGTTCCCTTAATTACTGACATTAATTCTTCGGACTAGCACTTAAAATAGTTTAGATTATTATTTATGAAACATAGTTTTTATACATCTGGTGATTACAATTAGACTAAGTTAGCCCTTGATAACTTCGCAGCTCTGAATTTTTTCGGCTATCGTGCGAACATTCGTAGTCTTTTTGGCAAATCAAAATTTGTAGCGTTTTCTTTTATTTAATTTAAAACTTGTCACATTCTCCGCAGCTGTGTCATAACCCATCGACCAACAGCCGAAGGCCTCACCAATTTGAGCGTCTTGCAGTGTCAACCACATATTAGTTGTACCTGAAAACTTTTTTATAACTGCCTAGCTCATCGAGTTGTGGATCAGAAAGGAGAAACGAACGAATGGACTCACACGTCACAATGTCGTTGAAATGATGAACGTGAATATTTCCCCCCGCTCACATTGAATTTTCAATATATTGTATAAAGACCAACAAAATTCTTATCTAAACATTAACCGAAAAATGTTTGTTTTATCTTGTGAACTCAGATTAGATTTTCAATATGTTTTCTCAGCTAAATCATTGTCGTTTTCGTGAATTTTTGGTTGACTCTCAACACGTTTCTTTTGCTGCTGAAGAATTTGTATATTTTTACTACCAGGGAGTGTGTTCATCATTTGGTTTGAACTCATCTCGATGTTGATTCTGAAAATGAAATTCAATTTGACGACACAGTATCATCCAGATTATTAAGGTAATATCTTTTGCGGTCAGACGTAGGGATTGAACCTTTTTTAGGGATGACTGCGGTGATCGCAGACTGAGAGATAAATCTGCAATATTATATTTAGAAATATATTTTTATACAACTAGTTAGTTAGCTATAGTTTATTTATATTAAATTCTTCACTTAAAGCAATTATTCTAAAATTTGACAAATTAAATTGATAAAAATGTGGTCTAAGTGCGACCCTCGAGGCCCACACGACTAACTTCCCAGTAGTTGAATAAAAAGCTATAATTTGCTTTTATTATTAATTACTATTATTAATAATAATTATTATTAAACATTATTATTCTAAATTAATATAATTACTGTTACTATTTTTATCAATTTTTTATCTAACCATAAAAGCTTTGGTAGAGGAAGACGTCTCCACCACCTGGTCATCCTCTACCAAAGCCTTGGCAACCTCGTCCTCTTCGTCCTCATCACCCTTCTTGTCCTCCATCTCGGCCTCGGAATCCACAACTATTATTGAGGGTATTTAATCATTGTTTAAAATAATCATTCGTTATTAAGAATGTTTGACCGTTACTGAATAATTATAATTGAATTTATATATACAATATCAGATTATAACTAATATTATTTGATTGTTATTAACAATATTAAATTATTTATAACAATATCCAATTATTAACTGCATTAGCGTCTCTACTCCCATTCACCCAAACCTGATAATAAAAGTTTGCAATTTTATAAATTAATCTTTTTTTTAAATAACATTTTTTACAAATTTGATCACAATTTTACTAAAACGCACAATAATAACAACATTACTATGAAGGTATTTGGTATCTGCACGAATTAATAGTGCGTATCAACAGTTTAAAAATAAGCAATTTTTAGTCGTTTTTTCAGTTTTTTCATCCTAAATAAAAAACGGCTCAACCGATTTTGCTGAAAAGTCATTCAGTTCTAAGTTACGTAATTACGCGTCGTTTAAAACCAGTCCCACGTCAATCCGATGTTTGGTTCTTGAGATAATCGAGACGAAAAATTACTCCGAACGCACATACGTACATACGCACATCCGCACATACGCACATACGCACATACGCACATACGCACATCCGCACATACGCACATACGTACATACACACTCACAGACATCTCTCTAAAAACGATGGATTTGGATTCTAGAGACCTTAAAACGTGGAGATATGTCAAAATTTGGGATTCGCAAAATCGACCCCATTACAATAACTTCCCATAGGGAACTGGGAAGTTAATAAATACAAAAAATGTGGTCTAAGTGCGACCCTCGAGGCCCACACGACTAACTTCCCAGTAGTTGAATAAAAAGCTATAATTTGCTTTTATTATTAATTACTATTATTAATAATAATTATTATTAAACATTATTATTCTAAATTAATATAATTACTGTTACTATTTTTATCAATTTTTTATCTAACCATAAAAGCTTTGGTAGAGGAAGACGTCTCCACCACCTGGTCATCCTCTACCAAAGCCTTGGCAACCTCGTCCTCTTCGTCCTCATCACCCTTCTTGTCCTCCATCTCGGCCTCGGAATCCACAACTATTATTGAGGGTATTTAATCATTGTTTAAAATAATCATTCGTTATTAAGAATGTTTGACCGTTACTGAATAATTATAATTGAATTTATATATACAATATCAGATTATAACTAATATTATTTGATTGTTATTAACAATATTAAATTATTTATAACAATATCCAATTATTAACTGCATTAGCGTCTCTACTCCCATTCACCCAAACCTGATAATAAAAGTTTGCAATTTTATAAATTAATCTTTTTTTTAAATAACATTTTTTACAAATTTGATCACAATTTTACTAAAACGCACAATAATAACAACATTACTATGAAGGTATTTGGTATCTGCACGAATTAATAGTGCGTATCAACAGTTTAAAAATAAGCAATTTTTAGTCGTTTTTTCAGTTTTTTCATCCTAAATAAAAAACGGCTCAACCGATTTTGCTGAAAAGTCATTCAGTTCTAAGTTACGTAATTACGCGTCGTTTAAAACCAGTCCCACGTCAATCCGATGTTTGGTTCTTGAGATAATCGAGACGAAAAATTACTCCGAACGCACATACGTACATACGCACATCCGCACATACGCACATACGCACATACGCACATACGCACATCCGCACATACGCACATACGTACATACACACTCACAGACATCTCTCTAAAAACGATGGATTTGGATTCTAGAGACCTTAAAACGTGGAGATATGTCAAAATTTGGGATTCGCAAAATCGACCCCATTACAATAACTTCCCATAGGGAACTGGGAAGTTAATAAATAAATAATAAATACTGAATAGTATTTCACTTGTTTCCCAAAAATATGTTTCCAATAGCCTATTTAAACTAAGCACAAGCAGATAGTTCTTACTGAATTCGCATAAAACAAATATAAGTGAAAAAATTCTGAGAAGTCAATGTTGTTTGTTTGATATGGAGTTCATTTTCGTGCATTATTCGAGGGATTTTTATTTAAAAAAAGACAAAAACAAAATGCTTAAAATTTGTCGTCAATCATACTAGTTTTTAAAAATAACGCGAAGAAGTCAATTTTATGATAAAAATACACCGAAAGCATTCGCTTTAAAAAGGTGGGTGAAACATAGCGATTTAAAGAGTTAAATATCAATCGTTCTAGAGGATGAGTAAAAGCCCAGTGATTGTGCAAAAAACATTTTATTAACCGAAAAAGTAAATTTTAACAGCGCTTAAAGAGATAAAATCTTTAAACTGCTGCTTAGGTTTTAGCGACTAGGAAAACATAACTTAATTTTCGACACCAATAATTTCAAATAATGAATTTAATGCTGTTAATCTAATTAATCTACTTTCACCTGTTGATAGTCGAATGTTTTCAATAAGTTTCTAATGTCATACCTTTATCTGTGGAAGCATTTCGGAGTCCGTTTTAAAAAGTTAACAATGTATTTCTTTTATAAAAATATGTCAATAGTAGATGAAATTAATAAAAATTCTGAACTTGCATGCATATTTTGAAAACATTTAAAAAACTCGAAACTTTGTGCGTAAAAGATTTTTCTATATTTCACAATTATTGACTTTATTACAGGTACAAAATTTCAACTGGAAAATTAATTACATCGAAAGCAACGGTATATAGCTTCACCAAGGTACCATACCTAGGGTGGGCATGATTAAAATACATACTTAGAGTAATAAAAAATACTTAGAGTAAACGACTGTAAGTTCTATAGAAATTAACGTGTCAACGTTCTCTGTACAAATAAATTAAAACTATATACTTTCTAATGCAACCAAAGAACAGTACGTTGAAAACACAATAGTTCAGTGGATATTTTCGTACAATTTGTGTGAAGATATCAATGTGAGTTCAATTTAACTCTCCCTGCTAATAGATAATAAACAAAAGTTTGAACGTTTCACCCTAATGCAGGGAATCTACTAAAGCTGGAGGGTGAAAAGATATTTCTCTGGGCATTCGCTTTCTAAATATCACAATGATTTCTGGTAAGTTTTCCTGACAGTGAAGACTTTGCCGTATTGTAGATACCCCATATCATTTAAATTTTTTGTATTCAATTGGTCCGATCACCAACCTTAGCAATGTGATCAACATCAAAACTTTTTATTGTACCACAAAACATTCCAAAGCTATGCTGCACAAATTGTTCACGAATGAATCCTGCATAATTAACCTCATAACCTTAAACTCCTCGCATGCATTAATTTGATACAACTGTTGCCAGAGGAAATAAGGAAAGAGCACATAAAATATTCAACAGAAGTGAGTTGCCAAGGATGCTTTTGGGAGAATGGATCCAAATCGGTGCTGGGACAGTCGATGCTTAATAAATTGAATTATATAGAAGCAAGAGTTAAAAACAGATAATAAAATGAATGAGTTAACTGATGAAGCTTTGTTAGATGATTTTCGGTCGAAAACCAGATCGTGGCATTTTAGTCTTGATCAACCATCGAAAAATGGAAAATTCTTTAAGGTTTCAATGCAAGTGAGTTATTAATTCGGTGTCATCTTCTTGCGATGACCTCTGGATAAGTAATCAGCAATGGTAGTGGCGAGCATTCGCCCGCACATGTGCATAAAAATATACACGAAAATTTGCACGAACATTTGCACTAAAAGTTGCAAGAACATTTGCATAAACATTCGAGATGAGAAATACCAAAAAAACTGGCATTACCCAGTTTACAGGTACGAACTATACAGAAATCCAGACATGGAGCAATAATCTTCTAGAATTCGTTCTGGGCAAAGGAAATTGACAACACTCTAAATTGGCAAGCTAATTTCGATTACCAGTAACCGTTTAAGCTTGAAACACCACCGGAGATTCATAAAGAATGAAATGCGATGTGAGATGTTTCGGTATCTATAACAATAGTGAATGCCAATTAAGACTCAATTTCAAGAACATATCTTTCACAGGTTAAGCAGCACAGCAATCACTTTTGTGATAATTTAAGAATGTTTTCCAGCAACATTCAAATGTAGAATGATTAATATTCTTCCAGGGGAGAGTTTACAGTTTACACTACAGATTCGTTAATGTATCAACATGTCAGTGTTCCACAGCAGTCGACATAATTCGTGCTTCGAAAAAAAACCTGCAAATGTCCTACCCTTTATTATATTAAAGAAAACATGCTTTATAATTAACAACAATTCAATTCCCACAAAACGTCTTTCACTTTTTGCATACATACAAAAAATCAATCAATTAGTCATTAAATCCTTCACTTGTTACAAAATATTAAATAAACTGCTCAGCATCCAAAATATTTTGCAATCAAAGCAAATGCTTAGTGTATCTAATCTTGAAATCTCATTTAAAAACAATAAACCAGAACAAATTGATTGTCTTTCACAACAAAAAATACTAAAAAACAAATCGATCATAACTCGGTGTGAAATTCAGATTCAATGTAAATTGTAATTGTTTATTCAATACTTGATTGCACGGTCAGCTGCGTAAAGTAACAGGGGCATCGTAAATTAGGTAGTTAATTTGAAAAAGATGGCAAAAAATTCTATATTCAAGTTGAAACTATTAGTACATCGGGTTATTATTGATCGGTGCCATTAACGACTACCGCACGGAAAGTCTGATGTAGCGCAAATTCGTAATCAGGGAATAGATGAAAATTTGCCCGCATTTGTGAGCAAATATGTTTGATCAAAATTTGTTTGTTGATTTCCCACGATAATAATTAAAATCGAATCGACACGAAATCTACATAGTTTACATGTAGATGGGTTCGCGAAAAGTCATAGTTCCACTGATTATGAAGATCCCACGTGCCCAAGTGGCGGCGATCTTATTATTGTAACTAACAATAGAGTATCTTCTGCGAAACTTACATTTTCGTCCACTTATCAAACTTTCACTTTCAGTCTTCTGCCCTCGGTGCAAGCGATCAATTTGACTCTGAAGCTGTTGCAATGTTTGAGCCCGACATCTCTAATGTTATGTGGTCCACTTCAACTGTTACTAAATCTGCACTGTTAATGTTATATTATATTCAAATTTTTAAGTTGCAATTACTCACGAACTAGAGAATCTTTAAGATGCAGGCTTTTTCATGAGGGCAAAAATTTGAATCAATATAACTAAACAGTTCATTGAACACATTCCATGGCCGCGGTGGGTTTGAATATTGCGACTAAACATTTAACTGAAATGGTATTGCGCTTGATAAGCTTGAAATATTTAACAGGTATATACTGAAAAATAACTGCGCCCTGATGACATAGATTCAAATGAAATGACAACTATAATACTACAGATTCAAGTGTCCGTTCATTACTGAAGCCATATTAGCTAAACCTCTACACAGATTCAAATAACACTCTTTTCATTAGGACACTGTGAAATAATTTACTGAATTGATTTCAGTTTTTTTGTGGGCTTTATTCACATCAATTTATTTCAAGGACAACTCATCAACAATGGTGAACATAAGTTTTGTGAATGGAAATGGCAAAATATTTTGTTTCGCATTTTAAAGTTAGATTCTCATAATTTTTGGTGCCGAATTGCTGTAGTTTTTTGTTGCGAAAGAGTTTTACTCGTCTACTGTGAAACGGTGTAAAATTTAGTCGACTGACTAGTTTACTCCCAAGTAGTTACTCGGGATGGTTTGTCAGAGAACAGATTTGACGTATTTATCAAATTAATGAAAGGAAGGCGAGTAAAATGGAAGATGTATGGTACATAGGCTAGCCAACGCCTGTTTTCTGCAATCAAGCCTTATAGCAGGAAGTCTTGTGCGCAACATCTTTTCATCTAACTCAAACTACACCAGTCAGCATGGAAGATACAGCGATCTCAAAAAGGATCCATTACGGATCAATTTAATTTTGTCGCATGTACGGTCTTAATAGTTCATCTAATTTTTTTTGCTGCACGTCCTATACCAATTGCATGCAATTGGAAGAAATGGCAGAATTCATGTAATATCACTGCAAATCCAAGACGCTGCAAGACCATTAGCTACACGAATCGGTTTCAAAGAGTATTGGAAGTCATAACTATTCAAAAGCGTCCATTTGGCTGGGCTGAAAATTGCAATATTTCGTGTTGCAAACTTTAATACAATTGTGAAAGCGCTGTCGGCATGACTTTGAAAACGGCGTGTGGATGTGTTTGAATCGTAACAAATGGACAACAACGCCCAAACCCTTTCTAATTTAAACACTTTCGTTTTTCGAAAATGAAGAAGAAGAAGCTATGGATACTGGATCTAAGCCTTTGCGGACGCTGTACTGCCTTCCTCAAGTATCTTTAAATGAATGATTCGATTCAAATGATCACCACCCGGATCGCAACAATTATTGCGTCCATTGAGGTTTTTAGCTGAAAATGCCGGGGCAGAATTATTGTTGCCTGCCTACGAAACGGCGGCGGTGGACTGGTCCAGTTCTCACAACTATTTCGCAATATGCCTCGCAAAACGACTAGTGGTCCTTTCTAATTATGAATTTGCTGACAATTAGCCAACGTACCTCGAAGAGTTACCCAATCGATGGGATGGGTTTGAACTTGGCAAGACTTTTTTTGAGCTAAACATGAGTGCCTCATACATCGGCCTTTGAAGTACTTTTGGTAATATATTGTGGAGGCAGAATATGTAAAAAGCATTTGAATTGGGCAAACTAGCGTAAATCATACTTAAAGTGCGAAAGATTTAAAGGTAATGAGACCAAATAAACGAATACGCGAATATGTAAGAGGGTAATAGTTGCGGTGCTTGACTTTGATGGGAGACGAAATTATTTCCAATCGTTGGTAAATATTTCGTGGTACCAATAGACTACGCGAATAAATACTTCATTTTGTGTCACCTAAAAGCCTAATTAGTTTCACAAATTATCTTGCAGTGGCCACTTCAAAAATGTACTTTTACTGGTGAATTAAGCTACTACTTATTGAATACGCCTGGTGTACTGTACACCTCGTGACCGTTAATGAAGTTGCTGGAGATTTTATTTATTTTACAAGCTGAAGACACACGGAAGATGAAACAATATGCCTTCAGTTTAGCGAACGTGAATGATTTCTCCGATTTTTTATGATTATTGAGTTTGCCTAAATAATTTTGATATATTGAGAGCACTTGAACGAGTAAGGCTCAATTTTAAAGGAGGAAAACTTTTGGATATTTATAGCAATTTTTTTAAAAAAATTCCATATTCTTAAAGAATTTGTATGAGATCCTAAAAAATTTCGTATCGCATTGACTTTGCTGTCATTTAATTGTAAACTAACCACTAAGACACTAACTTATGCCTAATTCAGTGTGAAATAATTGTAAACTCTTTATTTTGTATTGTTTAAAAACATTTTTATCCAAAAAAATTTACAGCTTCATAAAAAAATCAGCAATTGAGCTATTGAATAAAATCTGAAAATCTCAGCTCAAGCTCAATTACGAACTTATATTGAAAAATACCCAGCAACAGAAAAAAATTTCACCTTGTATCAAACATGTTGACTCGTCAGTAGTTTTGAAGGGTTTGATAAAAATGTAGGCTATTGTCTACTTCAACTAAGAGAAACCCAAAAAAAAAATTTGAAATCTTTTTTAAAGGCAAAACCATGAAAATCGTATCAAGGAAAAATGTCTACCAGATGATTCAATGAACATATTTTGCGTCTAAAATTTTACAGTGACTTTAGAGTTTGTGTAACGGGCTTGTGAAAAATGATCCGGCGACCTATTTTTCAGTTTTTTTGAATATCAATGAAAACGTGACGATAACTAGCTTTGTAAAAATACAACATAAAATCATAGAAATTTTAATATTGTGTGACATGGCAAACTATTTTTAGAAAAATAGTATTCAAATGGTTGTCTAAAAAATCTTCTATGGGGTATATTTGTAGTGGCCAAATTTCGAGTTTTATCGACTGAAACATTCATACTTAGGCTCTTAAAAACTCTCTTTGGTTTATTTTAGCACAAAACTATTTTTATTCACATAACTCAAATAAAGTAGCCCAATCCATGTAAGCTTGCTTCAGAAAATTCAGAAAATAGAACAAGTCGGCCCAAAATATCAACTGAAACAATGGTGGGGCTTCTTTTGGTAAAGTGCGTGTTGTTTCAACATCAGCAGTTGTAATGCGCGGTAAATATTGGCCTATATGTAGTGTCAAGTTTTCGCTGTACAAATACAATTAGACCAGGGCGGATCTGTTTTCAGATGGACGTTGCGGGGGGCACGCTGATTTTTGCAGGAAAAGTTGGGGAATAACTCGTATAACAATAATTGATTTATGCTCCTTCTCAAAAAAGTCGGGAACATTAAACAAAAAAACGAAATGTTTAAAAATTTGAAAAAGTCGTGTTTTTTCTGCTTGTCAAACTCCTAACTTGAAAACGGTTCATTTTAGGTCAAATTTGTGTGACGCTAAAAGTTGCGTAATAAAATTTTCAATAAGATAGGATTAGTTAAAAATCCTCAAACATTCAACCCTTGTCGCATATTGCAATAAACATAAAAAACAGGGGGAAAAAGCCTTTTTTTGCCACTTAAAATGCACGTAGGACCTTTATATTTTGTCAAAAATTGTTGAGGCCACCATAATTATCCGATTTTTAATTGAAGTGCTCTTTCATATGTGGAAAAAATTTGAAACTTTTATAAGTTTAAGTTTCTGACTTGCAAGCTTTCAAAATTTTTGATTTTTTAAAAATAAATTTAGATTGCAATCTATTGAATCGATTTTGATGAAAATTTGTTAGCCGTTTTATGATGATGTGAAAATACTTCAAACAAAGTATAAAGGTCCTAAGTGCATTTTAAGTGGCAAAAAAAATTAAATAAAAAAAGGCTTCTCCCCCCTGTTTTTTTATATTTATTACAATTTTCGACACGGATTAAATGTTTGAGGATTTTTAACTAATCCTTTCTTATAGAAAATTTTATTACGCAACTTTTATTGTCACATAACGTTGACCTAAAATGAACCGTTTTCAAGTTAGGAGTTTGACAAGCAGAAAAAACACGATTTTTTCAAATTTTTAAACATTTCGATTCTTTGGTTAATGTTCCCGACTTTTTTGAGAAGGAGCATAAATCAATTATTGTTGGATTTTTAACTAATCCTTTCTTATAGAAAATTTTATTACGCAACTTTTATTGTCACATAACGTTGACCTAAAATGAACCGTTTTCAAGTTAGGAGTTTGACAAGCAGAAAAAACACGATTTTTTTCAAATTTTTAAACATTTCGATTCTTTGGTTAATGTTCCCGACTTTTTTGAGAAGGAGCATAAATCAATTATTGTTATACGAGTTATTCCCCAACTTTTCCTGCAAAAATCAGCGTGCCCCCCGCAACGTCCATCTGAAAACAGATCCGCCCTGGTCTAATTGTATTTGTACAGCGAAAACTTGACACTACACATAGGCTAATATTTACCGCGCATTACAACTGCTGATGTTGAAACAACACGCACTTTACCAAAAGTAGCCTCACCATTGTTTCAGTTGATATTTTGGGCCGACTTGTTCTATTTTCTGAAGCAAGCTTACATGGATTGGGCTACTTTATTTGAGTTATGTGAATAAAAATAGTTTTGTGCTAAAATAAAGAGTTTTTAAGAGCCAGTGAAATAAGCACGAAAAAAGACCATACTTATCTCGATAAGTACGAAAAACTGCCATCTATGTGTGGGTAGAATAATGAAAAACCATCTGCCGTGAATAGAATTTGACATTATTTATATCAGCTTCGAACCAAAACTGACGTGCCATCGCGGACAGTTACCGTTTGTCATCAAAACGACACCAACGACCGAATGATAATGACAGCACCAATGACGAAAACATGTGTGTCACCCCGTCATTTGTAGTTTCGTGCTGATGACGCTTTTCGTACTGATGATGGTACAATGTGTCAACGCTATTATGATGGTTTTTTTTTTGTGCTGATGATGGTTTTCGTACTGATGACGGGTCAGTGTGTCAACGCTATAAATTATTTTTGAAAAGTATATCATCATTTAACTAAACACAAGCACATGGGTAGTATACGGGGCATGAGTGTCACGAAATGTTAGCTTACCGAACGTCTTTTGGTGAGTAATTACCCGTATCGCCCATGGGTCGTGTTGTCACTGGCTGAAATCCTTGTTTTTGATGCAAATAGGCAGGTCGTATATTTATATTGAGTAACTGACGTATTTAACTTAACATTCCGTACTAATGTCACGAATTGATTCATCAAGGAAGGAGGTAAAGATTTAAAATGGATTTTTTCAACGAAAAAAGCTTCATAAATAGATGATTTAAACAATTAATAAAGCCAACAGAATACTTTTTAACAATAGCAAATTATATGAAATTATCCCAAAATTCCATCAAAGGTTTTGAAATGACCTTTTGGTAAGCGCCCATATTGTATCGCAAAAAGAATTGAGGTATGTCAATGGAAAATAATGTATAGTTCGAAACGAATTTTAATATTGTCTTTGCAAGACAAACATAAAATATGACCCATTCAATGATTTGCAAAATACTTCATGTACCAAGAGCGTTAAGGTTGGCTACTCAATTATCTTTTATACGATTAGTGTGAGAGTTGAAAAGAAAGACAAGTTTTTGTCCTTCGTTATAAATTATTAGACTAAATCTACTTACGAAAAAGTCAGAAAATGGACAAAGTGAATATTTTTTCATTTTAAATGGCTTTATGACACATACATTGATACGCTTAGTTACTTTAAGCTGGAAAGTAATGGTGGGGCCGTGGGGCACACATGCAAGAATATTTTCTGTTTTTGAAGCCCGAATTATTTCAACTGTCTTTTTGGACGTTAACATTGGATTTAAATCGTTTGTCATAACATAAAAAATAAATTTCTTCGAACGCAGCCAAATTTTCCAGAAAAAATTATTAATAGCTGTACAATAAACACTGACTACAAGTGGTACAAATTATTACTACAAGTGGTTCATATTATTTACAAAAGCGCTCGAAGAAACAATGCAACAAGCAACGAAAAAAGTGTTGTAGCAAATATGCTTCACGGTTTTATTTTAGTCTGGTGAAAGTCTCAGACTATTGACCGATCATTATCTTCTAGGCTTTTGTCTATCATAGACTATAACTCCTTTTGAATTAAAATGTTATTATTGTAACTTTGATATTTATAATTTTTAAGAATCATAAACTTTGGTATGATTATTTGTTTCTTATTTTCTTAGTTTATGTCATCCCTGATATTTATAGGGCTTAAGTTGTTTTTCTCCACTTTACCATCTAGCAAGTTAAAAAGCCGAATTTTGAATGATTAGCATTTTTAATTGTTTCGGAGTTTGTTTAAGTTCTTGTAACCGCCCCGAAATATCAAATGGAAATTCTCAACATCTTCAAGTTTTGAGGTCTTTAGAGTGTATTTAAAGTGTTTCGACGAAGAGAGCTTTCAAGAGAAAAGTCGCTTCGACAAAGCAATTAGCAATCGGTCGAGCTAATTAGATTTTGGTACACTTCGGTCGGCTGGTTTTTTTGTCATGCACCATATTTTGCGAACCAAACGTTAGATTCGCATCACTAAGTAATCAATCGAAACATATTAGAATTTTTATGACCTTATAAAAATCTGAATAAATTTAGTGGAGCTGTTTTCTAATTTGATAAAAAAAGGTCAAAAACTTCAGGTTTTTTCTTCTAAAATTTTTTTTTTAACTTGATTTGCACTTCAAGCAATAAATGGTCATAAAAATCAAATACTACAAAGATTTTTTGTTCCAAAATCAATAAAAGTTCTTTCGGGATACCAAAAAATAATAATAGAAAAATAAAAAACTATTAACAGCCAATATGAATAAGTGGTTGGAACCAATAATATAACCTAATTTGACTTTTTCTAATGGCATTGTTATTGTGTGGATCAATCCATTTTAACATTTGTATGGTTTGAGTAGATTTTGAATCAGTTCAAGATAAGAAAGTATTATTAGTGTGCGAAGGTAAAATGGTGTAATAGCACAGATTTGGGTTTTAAGGGAATGTAAAATTTTAATTACTTCTTCCCCCCATCTTTGGTAATGCTTTATATTTTTCACATACAATTAAACAGCGACGAATTGCTGCATATTCAATGTTTTTCGAGTTCAAATGCAAATAAGAAATAATTGTTATTATTTAATGGTGAAATTATACAGATCCATTGTCAATGCACACCAATATAAATGTTGAAAGATTCAAAATGACCATCCTTCAACAAAATCTCTTCAGGAGGAGTAAAAGCAAAAACTTGCATTCAATAACCCCGAATTCGCAATGTCGCCATCATTTTTGCTAGCGCCCTTTTGTCTATCAAGCATATATATGAAAATATTATACGTCAAAAAGCTTTTTAACCTGTCCCCTCTCCGATTGCTTCGCGCAAAGATTCAATTTAATACACCACCCTAATATGATACGATTAATATTAACTCATTCTACATACTCTCATGAGTTCTTACCAATATTATTACTTAGAGTATTGTTATATTTATTTTTAACTTCCCAGTATAGGGAAGTTCTTGTAATCGCCTCGAAAATCGAAATTGAAATTTTCAACATTTCTTTACGTTTTGAGGTCTATAGAGTATAGATAAAGTGTTTTTAGAAAGGGAGATGTATGTGTGTGTGTGTACGTACGTCTGTACGTTCGTTCGTTCGTTTTCTATGAGCATAACTCACGTAAACAAAGTCGTATCGACTTTCTTAAAGTGTTAATCGAAGCGTCTTTGCAATCTTAAGAGCTGATTAGTTTTTGGAAAACTTCGGTCGGGGGGGTTTGCTGTTTTGCCCGTTTGAAGGTCATTTTTGTCATGCGTTATATCTCGCGAACCGCATGTACGATTTCGTTCAACAAGGTGTCAATCGACGCGTATTGACATTTATGTAATTTTGTCAAGTTTCTAAAAAAATTCTTGTAGCCGTTTTTTAATTTTTTTTTAAAAAAGTGCAAAAAATTGGGTTGTTTTTCAAAAACAATAAATTTTTAACCTTATTTTCAAGTTCAAGTAATCAATGTTCATATAATTCATATACTCAAAACAATTTTTTTATAAATGACATCAAATTTTTTTCTCATGATTACAAAAAAATCAAATAAAAAATAAAAAATCATTAACAGTCATCAGACTTTGAAAATCAGTTCTTTTCTGTCATGCGTTGTATCTCGCGAACCAAACATACGATTTGCATCGTTAAGGTGTCAATGTACGCGTATTAACATTTCAATGAAACTGTCGAATTTTGAAAAAAAACGTTCGAGCCGTTTTTTAATTTAAGAAAAAAAAGTGCAAAAAATTAGGTTCTTCTATAAACAATAAATATTTAACCTTATTTGCGAAATGTAGTAATCCATGTTTATAAAATTTATATACTTCAAACAATGTTTGTAGAAACACTTTCAAAATGTTTTCTCAAGATAACGTAAAAAGTCAAATTAACAAGCCGCGAGGTGCGACTCTTGAGGTCCACACGGTCAACTTCCCAGTAATATCTACATAAACATCAACAACATTACAACAATGAGAGGTATTCATAGCAGTAAAAGGAATGAGTTAATATGAATCATATCGTCTACGGGAGGGTCCATTGATTACGTTAGGTTTTTGGTCGATGAGGACAGATTGAATATTCACGCGGATCAATCGGTGTGGGCCTTTTTGGTGTTGAAAAATTTTGTTGGTTTTCAAAATTTAAGCAATTTTTTTTAATTAAAAGACTATAAAAACTATTAAAAATCTGCTCAAATTATGCAAATACCTTAAAACTTTGATTGAATTTACAACAATTTTTTAGAATAAAAGATAAAAAGTAATGGCACTCGTATGAACCCTCTTTACATGGTAACTTTGAATGATTTTTTTATTTTTTATTTAGTTTTTTCATAATCATGGACTAAAACTTTGCCAGTTTCTCTCCAAAAACTGATAAGAATGTATAAATTTTATAAACTGGTATCACTGTGCTGTGCAAATCAAGTTAAAAAATATTTTTTATAAAAAAAAATTTTTTTTCGCATTTTCTTCTATTAAATTAAAAAGACGGCTAAAACAATTTTTATAATGTTAAAAACTTCTCAAAGATGTTAATACACGCCAATTTACACCTTAATGATGCAAATATTATATCTGGTTCGTGAGATATAGTGAATGATAAAAATGACCTTGAAAATCATGATGACTGTTAATGATTTTTTATTTTTAATTTACTTTTTTACGTAATCGTGAGAAAAAGTTTTGATGAAATTTTTACGAACATTGTTTGGAGTATATAAATTTTATAAACATTGATTACTAAGACTTGACAATAAGGTTAAAAGTTTATTGTTTTTGAAAAAAAAACACTAATTTTTTGCACTTTTTTTTAAAAAATTTGAAAACCGCTCCAAGATTTTTTTTAAAAATTCGATAGAATCACGCAAACGTCAATATGCGTCGATTGACACCTAGTTCAAAAAATTCGTATGTTTGTTTCGCGAGATATAGCGCATGACAGAAATGACCTTCAAACGGGCAAAACAGCAAACCCCCCCGACCGAAGTATCCCAAAAACTAATCAGCTCTTAAACTTGCAAAGACGCTTCGATTGACACCTCAACCAAGTCGATCGGACTTTGTTTACGTGAGTTATCGTCGTAGAAAAAAGTGTCCACGAACGTACATACGTACGTACGTACGTACATACACACACACACACACACATACATCTCCCTTTCTAAAAACACTTTATATATACTCTATAGACCTCAAAACGTAAAGAAATGTTGAAAATTTCAATTTCGATTTTCGAGGCGGCGATTACAAGAACTTCCCATATACTGGGAAGTTAAAAATAAAAAATCATTAAAAGTCATCATGATTTTCAAGGTCATTTTTATCATTCACTATATCTCACGAGCCAGATATAATATTTGTATCATTAAGGTGTCAATCGACGTGTATTAACATTTTTGTGAAGTTTTTAACATTATAAAAATTCGTTTCAGCCGTTTTTTTAATTTAATAGAAGAAAATGCGAAAAATTATGGGTTTTTTCATAAAAAATATTTTTTTAACCTGATTTGCACGGCACAGTGTTACCAGTTTATAAAATTTAGACATTCTTATCAGTTTTTGAAGAGAAAGCAGCAAAATTTTCGTCCATGATTATGAAAAAAACTAAATAAAAAATAAAATATCATGCAAAGTTTCCATGTAAAGAGGGTTCATACGAATGATAACACTTTATATCTTTTATTCTAAAAAAAATGTTGTAAATTCAATCAAAGTTTTAAAATATTTGCATAATTTGAGCAGATTTTTAATAGTTTTTATAGTCTTTTAATTAATAAAACTGAAAACCAACAAAATTTCAATCAAATTTGCATTTGCGGTATCAACGTTTTGAATGGTAAAATGTTTTGTAGTCAATACTTTGCAAGATCACATGCTTTAAAAAGCTTTCATCGAATAAAAAATTGTAGTTTTTAGTAGATTCATTCTTTAGTAATCGTAAGATTTCAATAACCATCATCATTTGTAATACATTTTACTTTTTACATGCAATTGAACCTATTTTTGACTGCATATACAAAATTTCTCAAGACCAAAAAGGCCCCCACCGATTGATCCGCTTGAATATTCAATCTATCTTCATCGACCAAAAACATTACGTAATCAATGGATCCTCCCGTAGACGATATGATTCATATTAACACATTCCTGTTACTGCTGTGAATACCTCTCATTGTTATTACTTAAAGTAGTATTATTTTCAAAATTATTATTGTGTTTAATGTTGTTGATGTTTATGTAGATATTACTGGGATTTGAGTTGATGTTTATGTAGATATTACTGGGAAGTTGACCGTGTCCACCTCAAGGGTCGCACCTCGCGGCTTCTTGTAATTAATATTAGCTCTAATATATTTAGATATTACTGGAAAGTTGTCCGTGTGCACTTCAAGGGTCGTAACCCGCAGCTTATTGATCAAATTTTCATTACATCGAGGCGCTGCAAGTGATTGATTTATTTGCATAAACAATTTAGACTCAAATCAATTTGTTATACACATCAACATGAGTTTCATCAAGTGTTTTATGACCTTCTTAAAAGGTGTTTGAATAACATTTATGTAAGCTTGTTTTCGTAATAACAAGTTTTCTTTTCATTTAACCCTTAATTGTTCAAGTTTGCAATATTTTTCGGTTACCAAACAATATTCTTATTGTCTTTTCAAATAAGAAGGTCATTTATAGTCTCTCATCAATTTCTTCACTATACCAAATTGTTTTATAATCCGATTTGAATCTTACTTTTAGAAGCGAAAATCCAAAAAGCAACTCACCTCGAATCAATCGAAGAAACATAATCTGAAACTAGGTGGCACAATCACTTGAAAATCAAATCTGTAAACCTTTCTTACCCACAACAACGAAGAGTTTGTAATTACGGGCCCGTATTCAATCTTACCGGATTGCATAATGGGTCTAATCACTTGCTGAATTAAAGACAAATTACATTTGGCCCTGTTTAAGTTTGATTTAATCAACTTATGTTGTGTTAAAAATCGCTTGTTTATTTTTAGGCGGTATTGCAGCCAGTGACGGCTAGCAGCAGGATGCTCATTAGGAAAAATATGCGGGAAGCTCATCTTCAAATCGTGTACGATTGCTCTTGAAAGGCTGCTGGAATCGAAAGTCTTGCACCTACTTATAACGGCACGCACACACATCCGTGGAGTGCTTATTTTTTTTAGATAGTCATTGCACGGCGAGAAGCACGTTTTGGATGGTGTTAAATCTTATCTGCTGGTTCATTGACGTGCCTAATTTAATTTTTCCAGCCAGTTTTAAATCATTACCTATGCGAACGTAACAAATTCTTCGTTCATTTACCGGTTAAAAAACGATGATATTAATCTTTGCACAATCTGAAAGGCGAAGCGATAAATGTCTGAAGATGCATTTAACATAGATTTAGATTGATGCAATACTTCAAATCAGAGTGGAGTGCGTTTGGTATCATATCTCTCAGAATAAAGCTCGGTCAATATTGACAAGTTCCGTATTTTCGTATCCACGAAAAGTCTTCATATGAAAAACACTTTCATTGAAAGTTGACGTGTTATCTAAAAATATATAATTCACCGCTTACATCTAAAAAATAATTTCTCTACCCGACACTTCGGGTGAGAAGTCCATGTTACGTGTTGACGGAAACAATGATGAATGGTCATTCCCATAAAAAGATATTTAAGCTTTACACAATAAAACAGCTAATTTTTCTTAAAGTATTCGAGGAAAACCTGTGATTTTTTTATAGTTATGAAAATCAGGTAGAGGTATGTCGTTGTGGCGGATGAACACCGGAAGGTGTAACAATCCAAAATGATGCCGTATCTGATAGCAAATAGTAGTGTTTCTGCAAACAGTTGCTGTGAATCTTTAATTAATGTTTATGAACATTATTTACGTTAAACTTGTTATATGCCTTTCACATTTACTAAATAAGATAATTTCAGCATAAAGCATAAGTATCTGCTAAAATACCGAGTAGTGATTATAGAAACCAGTTTAATTCGTGGAGTATTCTCATCAACTCAATTTAAACGCAATTAAACATAAATTTCTGATGAATTTCATTTATCGCCTAATAATCTTAAGGTAGCTAGCATGAAAGTTGATGCCTTTTCAAATAATCTGTGAGATAAGAACCGTTTTACTTATATGTTCAAAAATTTGGGTGATCTAAGTGTAGAATCTGGAAGAAATTTGTTGATGGTGAGTTTGAATTAAGTACTTTATTTAGAACCAATATACGATGGATTATAAAGACTATATTTTTTTATATTTATCAAATTTCAATTTATGAAGTCTCCACAATAAATGAGAAAATCAATACAGCTTTACCTCCCAAAAAGTTGGATAGTCTGGATGTGGTAATTTGTAAATGAGGCGATTTTCTTTGAGTACTAAGTTGTCATGGTGTTAGGTATTTTCGCGTACAAGATGATGGTGTTTTTTTCTTTTCATTTCATATTTTGTTTTTATTGTCTCTTTAGAAATCTGATTGATCCAAATATCTGAGAAAAACAGAACGAAAGCTGTATATATCGATTACACTTGCCAATCGTTAGTCTTTTCTATTGGCATCAGACATCAACATCAAATGTAGAAACGTTATGAGCTTTTCCTGGAAATCGCGTTATTTCTTCATAGTTTAAAGTTCAAACATATGCTTATAAAGCCGTTGCGTATATAAGTTGAACATTTGTTGCTAGGTTTTACAATATTTTACGTGATTTTTAGCAAACATTACTATGTTTTTTAAAATAAAGAAATAAAAAGTGAATTGTAGGTATCAAGGCAAATTAGTTGAGATTAACCAGAATGTTTTAAAATGATTTTTAAGAATATACGTTGAATTTTTTTGGACAACTGCTGACACCATTAAATAAAAATTTGTAAGGAAATTGCTTTAAACTACTAAATGCACGAATAAACGACGTTAAAATTCATACAATACTTGCAATTCGAAGAAAATTTTTAGCGAATCATTGTACCACGCTCAGCGAAACACAAAATAATGTGATTGTTGTCCATATTATGATAAAACATAAATTCAAGCAAAGAATTTCGGAAAAAACTAGAATGCAATTAAGATTTGCAAAATTCCGCAAATATTTTGCATCCTAAAATTTAAATTGCTTTTTAGGAACTTTGTAAAAAGGCCATGAGTAGACAAATACGTGGAAATAAAAATGAGACATTTTGACTGTTTTTAAACAATTTGATTTGGTATTTTATCGAGCATAAAATATTCTTGGAATGACATTTACTTTCTTTTGTTGTACAAAAGTAAAAGCCAATTTGGAAACCGTCATAAAAAAATCTTGTAGTGCATAAACGAAATTGCATGTATCCAATACAGTGTTTAGTTTAGTAATAGCAACAAGTCGGATATGCAAGTACATTGGCGTTATTACTTCAAAATGGGAATACGAGGATCCCCCTCATAGCCGTAAATGGCAAATCTTTCAATTAACAACAATGAGGTCGCCGAATTTCGCTGAATCACCTTGAGAGTTGCTCGCATAAACGTTTAGCCATGAGCACGTCCATTCGTAGCTGGTCTTAGCCATTATCCCGCGTACTCACACATGCAGTCATGTGTGGTTTCCTATCGTCAAACTGATCTTAGCCAATATTTTAAAAATTGTTTCAAGATCTTAAGATTGCATTATCGAAATACATCTACAATTTGCCTTGAATGTCATCAGTGACTTTCTAGTTCACAATGCGATCGAAATGAGAACTTTTATCGTGGATTACGCGTTCAAGTGAAATAGCGGAATCGTTTCTTTTATTTTGACTAATTTACTAGAAATTAGCTTCCTGTGAGGCAACCTTAAGATGCTGGATAAAAGAGGGATTGAATGCTGAACATCTACTTTTACATAGTCACATGCCAAACTCAGCAGGACTCTTTTCTTCATAAAGCGGAATCGGCACACGATATCCAGCCAGGTAAATAATTTCTTAAAAGTTTATTTTTTTGAAAACATACCAAAGCAGAGCGTTACATCAAACCAGATACTAAATGCTAGAGAAGCATAGAAAGTGGGAGTGAAGTGCTTTTAACCACAGGTAATGCGATAATATCAATGATGTTTGGCTGCGAAGGCTGTTCAAATGCTATTTATATTTATTGGAATGACCGCAAGTAGCGTTTTATTGAAATAAAAACAATTTTTGGAGAGTTTTAATTTTTATTGAAATACCTGCCGAAAGTAAAATCAATCATTTGGCATACTTTAAACTGTTTGAAATGTATTATCAATCCTGATTGTATTTTTTGTTAAATGTGAGCGAAGCTATATTTTCCGATCGATCTAAATCGACATGATTCTGGGAAATGCTTCATCGCGCTCAATAGGAACTCAATTAAATGAAAATAATGCGAAAATCTTAAGATCAAATGAGTACCACTTACTTAATATCTTCACATCATCGCACGAAAACAGTTACGAGTGGCTCGAGCGCCGCCCACAATTCGGCAGAAACAATGCTCTTGCGTGTAATAAACAGTTTCAAACCTAATCATAATCTCACTCTCATTCTGCTTATGGCCGAGCGAATATTTTTTTTCAGTTTGTTTTGTGAAATGGACGGCAACATGCATGAATATAGAGCAAATACTTAAAGCAACTTTGAAAAATCTTGTTGATTATTTGAGTAACTTCTGATTTGATGCTGGGATTAGTTAAAGTGTTACCAATGATATTTTTGCACTGGACTTATCATCAATTAATGGCAAATGTGGGATCTGATAAGATGGCGGTGATAGCTGTGAATATTATTATGGAAAATTTTCTCGGCAGTAGTATAGTTTCAGATCAGAAGTCGAATGAAAAAAATGTAATAAAAAACCTTCTTCGATCGAGAATAATTTAAAGATAGTGAAGCATTTGTGTTATGTTGCAGAAAAGCGTCACATTAAGTATCTGCCTCCCTAAATGTGGAAACCAAGGTTCAAATTGAAGCACAGATATTTTCTCCGGGCTTTTGTTTATTTTTGGCAAGTTTTTATTCCAATATCCGAAATCAGCGAAACAACTAAACAAGAACTAATTTCCACAAGCAGTAAAATGTTTCGTGAATTGGACACTGATTTCGGAAGCTAATAAAATGTGGTCTAAGTGCGACCCTAGAGGCCCACACGACTAACTTCCCAGTGGGGTGAATAAAATGCTATAATTTGCTTTTATTATTAATGACTATTATTAATAATTACTATTATTAAACATTATTATTCTAAATTAATATAATTACTTTTATTATTTTTATCAATTTTTTATCTAGCCATAAAAGCTTTGGTAGAGGAAGACATCTCCATCACCTAGTCATCCTCTACCAAAGCCTGGGCAACCTTGTCCTCTTCGTCCTCGTCATCCTTCTTGTCCTCCACTTCGTCCTCAACCTCGTTCTTCATTTCCGCCGCGGAATCCACAACTATTATTGTTGGTATTTAATTATTGTTTAAAATAATCATTCGTCATTAAGAATGTTTCACCGTTACTGAATAATTATAATTGACTTTATATATACAATACCAAATTATAACTAATATTATTTGATTGTTATTAACAATATTAAATTATTTATAACAATATCCAAACATCCAAATATCACCCAAACCTGATAATATAAGTTTGGAATTCTATAAATTAATCTGTATTTTTTTTTAAATAATATTTTTTTACAAATTTGATCACAATTTTGCTAAAACGCACAATAATAACAACATTACTATGAAAGTATTTGGTATCTGCACGAATTAATAGTGCGTATCAACAGTTTACAAATAAGCAATTTTTAGTCGTTTTTTCAGTTTTTCATCCTAAATAAAAAACGGCCCCAACGATTTTGTTGAAAAGTCATTCAGTTTTAAGTTACGTGATTATGCGTGAAATGAAACCAGTCCCACGTCAATCCGATCTTTGTTCTCGAGATAATCGAGACGAAAAATTATTCCGAACGGACATACGCACATCCGCACATACACACATACTTACATACACACTCACAGACATCTCTCTAAAAACGATGGATTTGGATTCTAGAGACCTTAAAACGTGGAGATATGTCAAAAGTTGGGATTCGCAAAATCGACCCCATTACAATAACTTCCCATAGGGAACTGGGAAGTTAAAAAGGAGCCTTTTTCTATGCATTAATATCGCTTTTCTTTTCCTTTGAAATCACAGTGGTTGTATAGAGGCATGACTAGAAGCAGCCGATTGTATCAGGTTTTTTGGCTTCTACGGTTAATTCGAGCTTAAAAAATCATTACCGCTTGCCAGGAGTATCTTCTTCGTAAGAACTAATTTATTTAGGTACATAATTTTATCACAGCAGGATCTTGTTACATAAAACGCTTATGTTATTACCAAGCCATATGTGCAGTAAGAGAAATGAAGAGGCTCTTTGTCATACGAAAAGTCCTCAACCTAAAACGAGGAGACAATAGGACTGAAATTGGGACATCTAACGAACCATTGCACGTTGAAGTTACATTGAAAAATGATGAAAAGTGCTGACAATACCAGCAGCCGGTACATCATGCAGACTGTACATCTTATTTAAAAATGATGTAGAATATCATAGACTATTGGGGGAAGGTTATCTATCCCTAAAAGCTGTGGGAATATCATATGTGAGGGAAATTTTTATTTTAGTTTTAATTAATTTGATGTTCATTACTTAATAAATGATACGAAGAAAGTGGTTGTTATTTGGAATGACTGATATACAGCTAAAAAAAAATCAGGGCATTTATGTGGGACTTAAAATTTTCCATTATTATTTCCCTTATTCTACTGTTACGATGTATCTTTGATTATAGACACATTTGGTATACTTTGATTATTTCAGTAGGTCCATCTAGTTGGTGGGGATAGTATTTCATTTGAATCAAAATATTCACTCATATTTTGGTTAGAGAACGGAACATAAGTGTTTGCACGGCTTCTTAACAAATACTGATAGAAAACTGCATTTGAAATTCACACTACAAAAAATGTTGGGTAATTGAATTTTTGCTTCCATACACAAAATTTTTGTGGGATCAGGATCAAGTACATGTTTAAATGACGGATAAATGTTGAAAGTTGTTTATTTTGATACAAATCTTTTTCTTTTTAATAAATACTTCGATGCAATCAGATGATGACAAAAACTTTGCTTGACATTTGCGTCCGGGCTGCATCTGCAAAAACTTTTATATTATTGAAGTTTTTGCTAGATTTTGTGATCAGTAGCCTTTGTCGTTCATAATTGGTGTTGAAATAAAAAGGATTGTGAAAGTTTTTGCAGACATAAATTTTCAAGAAGAAGCTGCAGTCGCGAATGATTTTGTAAATTTATTTAGTCACGATCTGCAATATATCTTACAGTATTGTACAGATTTCGCATAAATTTTTGAAGTCTTGATACTGAAAATGTTACGTATTCAAAATCTTTATCAAAGTTAGTTTTCTATAAGAAGTAAATAAAGTGAAATCGGTTAAGTTTTAGTTGAATTTTTGCAAATTTTCTAAAAGCTAAGTGGATCAAACTTTTTATGAAGCTAAGTAACGTATACTAAGATGGTGTTAAATAAACTTTCAAGCTGCATTATGGCTTGTCAGATGAATTGTACTGTACAGGAATTGAATAGGTAAGGTGATCATTGCAAGTTTCATTAATATTTTTTGCAACTTGAACAGCTGAAAATGTCTTTACCAAACGATGTTAAGTAATGTAACATCAAAAATTTTTGTGCGCGGAACATCAGTCTAACAATAACACAAATATGAGAAAAGTGCACAGGGTGATTGCCCTTCCGGCTTTGAACAGTAAATGTTTCAAAGCAGGCACAAATGGCATACAAAAATTGAAATTGTTTACAATCGAGGAAGAATTGTGTTCCATCGATGTCTATTCTTCGAACTTTAGATTCAACTAACAGAGTGTAAATTCTTTTTTATTTAATATCCTACCATTGTATGCAATAAACTTGTAGCGATGCAACATATTAAATTATATAACTAGCATCTTGAAATCAAGTTTCTTAAAAAAAATCATAAGGAAGAATTGCTAGCGACTATGGCAATTGTTAGCAATAATTAGTCTCAGCATTCAAAATCCGATTTGCATGCTGAGGCCTTCTAAAAATTTGAAGAGGTTTGAAATGACCGTATTCACTTACAGCCAAAATCGAAACAACATATTCACTGTCCACCGTGGTTGTTTAAATTTAATGAGTCCCATAAGTTGAAAGCGCTCTTTATTGGGCGGTAACCCCAGCTGGCGGTCAATATCAGTTACACTGTTGCTAAAGAAAAACGCAAATTTTCTTAGATTTTGGGAGTTTACGATCCCAATTACATAAATTGGCAGAAGCGCGATTTTGGCCCTCGCGCGCCATCGCCGGTTCACATCTTTATTAAAGACAAATTAATAGTTGCGCGGTGTAGGTGAGGCAAGTGACATGCTGCATCATCTGATGGCTTAACAATGGATCATTTATCCAAGCCTGCCTCGGGTCGGTCGGCGTGGACCTGGAGGTTGGTAAATGCTTTTCTTTGGACTCCTTTATCGGAGACAAGCTGAGAATGCACAGCCGCACTCAATGTTATGTGAAATGTAAGAGGTGTGTGAAGAAAAGGCTGCGGAGTGGGCTGGCTCGAGTGTTTTTCGGCAGAAAAAGTCGAAACTGGTGTATTGTACAGCCGCACGATGCGAAAAGGTATAAAACGACTGATGGATTGCCAAAATGTTATCAGTTCTCAGGTATCACTCCTCAAGCAACAGGCGCGCATCGCGAACTCGAAATGAAAACCTTTTTGTTGATCTCCTGTTTGGCGACGTTGAGCTACGCCAGACCCGAAGCTGGATACGCATACAATGGACCCTCTAACGCGGGTGGTGGATTCGGGGGCGGTGGACACAGTGGCGGCGCAGGAGGCTTCGCTGGGGGATTTGCCTCGGGAGCTGTTGGCGGAGCAGGACATGGATTAGATGGTGTGTTTCCTGGCGTTGCTGCTTACAATGTGGATTATTAATATGAATTGTATTTTAGGGGGCCATGGTGCCAGTGGATTTAGTGGTGGCCACTCTGGAGGTTTCTCCGGAGGATTTGGCGGTGGTGCAGGTGGATTTGGCGGTGGAGGATTTGGAGGTGGTGCCGTCGGAGGAGGAGGTGGAGGTGGACACGGAGGGTCTGGTGGATACAATTATGAACCTCAAGGAGTAACAGTCCACAAACACATTTACGTGCATGTCCCTCCACCAGAGCAGGAAGAACACCACGCGCCAAAGCACGTTCAAGTTCCAAAGGGCCAGAAACACTACAAAATCATTTTCATCAAGGCTCCGTCCCACCATGCCAACCAACAGCAAATCATCCCGCAAATTCCACAGAACGAGGAGAAGACCTTGATCTACGTACTGTCGAAGAAACCAGAAGAGGCTCATGATATCGTTATCCCAACTGCGCAGCCCACACCACCAAGCAAACCCGAGGTTTACTTCATCAAGTACAACACTCGGAAAGAGCATGTAGGCGGAGGATACGCGTCTGCTGGTCAGCCAGAATCCTCCGGAATAGCCTTCGGCGGCAGCGGTCACGGCGGGGATGGAGGAATTGGCGCAGGAATCGATGCTCATGCTGGCGCTGGCGGTGGTATAGTAGGGGGTGGTGGTGACATCGGCGGCGGTGGTGTACAACATACTGCTTCCGCAGTAGCTCCATCGGCAAACTACGGCCCGCCTGGTAAGTCTGGTCCTTATTAACTGACGAATCGAAGAGTTTCGTGGAAATAAGAACCAGATACTAAGTCAAGACTTTTTAAAAATACTTTAAGTAGACAATGCAGCAAATCATTCCTCGTTATTGTTGGAAGCTATGTATTTTATTTTTATATAATTTTAAAACAAGGAAGTGAATAAAGTACTTTCTAATAAACTTCGACAACGTTATTTGATTATTACAAGAAACTCGTGACATTCGAGATTTCCATAGTGCCTGATTCAGATAAATACATTGCATAGCACTACGATGCGGACTTTAAGGTTTGCATTGACAGGAATGCTAGTAGCACCCGAATTTTTTTAATCAATCGAAAAGCCAGACAAGTTAACTCATAACGTACTTGACTAAACAAGTGAAAGTTGTAATGTGGCACCAATGTATTTATTTCTCAAAAACAACACATGTAACAAACAAATTGTGATGAAATAAAATCTCGCCGGAAAAAGTTCTTCGACACAAAAAACACTCTAACATACTTTTCATCAGAAGAGGCCTTCACAAATACTCCGATGTTTTGTCGAAAATCATCTTCACATTTTCGGGGCCCAAGTAAAAGTGTGCGATTAATTTGTGCTTTCTGAAGACGATTACGACATATTACATAAATGGCAGCCATGAATTACTAGATATAATTAAGATTGGGCTTTGCATTGGTACACAGCATCGATGATTTTGGATTTAACGCATCGTCGTTAGCGACGTTCGCAAAGATGGTCAGCGGCTGCAGGTACAGCCGCATCTTGAAGAGCCACCATCAAAGATTGCGACTTGTCCCGGGCATTTTGGCTGAAGAAAAAGTCTGGCAGTTTTAATGCATAGAAAATTGATTTTGATTGCAAGAGAGAGAGTGCACGTACTGTGTACAAGCAATTTTAAAAATAAAAAGTTCACCAGTCCACATACGCCAGATCATCGTATGTTATTATTCGGTGCTAGACACAGTGCTTACATGTCTGTTTTGGGCGAAGATCGAGAGCGTTCAAATTTGGAATCTTGGGCTTGACGGCGTACTTCAAGAAGCTGAAGTGGCTTACAAGTTGATAAAACTATTGTATAAGAGCGCTATAACGTGTGGCAAGAATTTTATTGGAACGTGTGAACGGACTTTTGATGTTTGCTGTTTACATAAGCTTTAATAATTAATATTTCATGGGAACAAGACACAGTCGTTGATTAAGTAACAATCACACTTGAAAAGATAATAATTGACTATCATCTTTTGATACCTGACTGATTTAATTGCAGAATCATTTGCTTCCAGCCACATTTGCATTCCGCCCACAGAGATATTTAAGTAAATTAAATCATAATCGTTTTTGTATTGACCAACTAAAATCTGAAGACTTCCTCAGGCAAAGGTGATGAAAGCTTGTTGAGATGCAATTCAACCCTCATTACAAATAATAGCTGTGGTGTTCAACACAAACATTACATCTATGTAAGATCTTTGCATTTTTCGCTCAAGACGATTAAACATTATTGATGAGTTGAATTTAAGTGTGAAAAAAGTGTGACAAAAAGCGTATATGTACTTAAAAAGCAGTGCGAATTGCCAATATCAATTTGAGTTTTGGAATACAGATATTACATTAAAAGGTCTATTTGAAAACACACCCGAAACAGGTTCGCATACTACACCAATGAGTGTCAGCTAGTTTAAGTCTTAGTCTTTTTAAAAGTGTGTCAGCTCAATAAGTAGCACATGATATTTACGACGACTAAACAGCAATCATATTTCATTTGACCATTTGTTTATATCAGACTGCAATATATCTATACATAACAAATTGGAAGAGATCTTACAAAATACACACATGCTGCAGTAATCACGCAAGCTACAATCATAACAATTGCACTAGATGGTGAAAGTTGCGAATTCGTTTGAAAACTCATTTTCGGCCGATGTGCGCAACTCACCTGTTATGGTCAAATCGAAATTCGATAAGTATGAAGGTCCTTCGGTGGTGGGCGTATATGGTGGCTTGAGCCGCTTGTTCATAACACCATCCCAGTCAAAGTCTTTGAACCATTCGTGAAGCTTGATATCATTAGCTCCATCTTTCAGGACTCCGAATCTGGCGAAAAAATGAAATTAATAGAAAGACTTGTGAAAGAACCACTTTCGCCGTGAACAATTTAAAAAGATCTAAGATCAATGTTGGCAAGTTCCTTTCTTGTTTTTGCTATTTTACGGAATGTATATAAAGATTAATCTAAATCATTAAACGTACGATGCGCAAAAGGTGTTAACGCTTTTTGCTCAATATAAGATGCACGTGTCAGTTTACTTACTCACCGCTTTGAATTTTAACAAAACAAGTGTGTTTATCAATATCTTAAAAATTAATGAAATACGTTATTAACGATTTGACAATCATTTGAGAATCAATCCAATGTCCGCGAGACGTATAATATGATTATCTTTGGAGGGTTAAGATGTAAAATAACTGATGCTAAATAATAGATGTTCGGACAAATGAATGAATTAATAATCAATAATGCGGACATATATAGACCATCAATATGTTTTGATCGAAGGTGGGTTTCTAATTACCTTTTGCTTGGATCACTGGCCAACAGCTTTTGAATAAGATCCTTTACATTTGCTGAAAAATGTACGGGAAAACCAAATTTGCCTTTCGGTATCTTTTCCATAACTGCAGAGTCGGTTCCCATAAACGGAGGAAATCCCGCATTCATTTCATAGACTAGAACGCCGAATGCCCACCAATCGGCTGCATATCCATATCCTACAATTGATGAAATTCTTATTGATTTTGTACTGATTTTCGTTGTTCAAATAACATAATACATTAACATATTACTTCAGCATCTAAGGTACCTTGGCTAAAAAGGATTTCTGGAGCCAGATATTGTGGTGTTCCCAACAATGTGTACGTTCGTTTACCGTTGATTTTTTTGCAGAAGCCAAAATCAGTTAACTTAAGGTAGCCATCAGAACATATCATAATATTTTCAGGTTTTAAGTCGCGATAAACTAATCCAACGCCATGCAGATATTGAAGCGCCAACACAACTTGCGATGCATAAAATTTGGAAAGATTTTCATCGAATTTCCGTTTTGTTGCCAAATGGAAAAACATCTCACCTAAAACGGTTGTTGCACAATAAAAGTTTGATATTTCTTTAAAAGATTTAATTGGTTGTTGCTTTTACATTTAAAACGTTTTGAAATGATTGAAGTCACCTTGCATTTCAGTTTGTGATAGTTGATTAAAAAAAATAATGAAAAATAAAATGAAATAGTAAATTCAGCTTCGATTCTTCATCAGCCTGCATTTGGATGTGAAATTGAGGAATCGAAGATGAAGTCATCGACCAGAAAATTGGACGCGACATTGTTAAGTGTTAGTGAAAATCGATAGATACTTTTACTATACTTTATTGAATCATTTTAATCCAAAGTGAAGGATCCTCGTCTTGGATCAAAAACGATATACATTGAATATTTGAGTGTCTTTCTTATTTCTTTTTTTTATAAGGATTTGCGGAAACTATTCAGCAGATATTTTATCTTTGGAAAAGATGTATATTCATTTTGAAGATACTAAAACCGCTGGACTTTCAACTAGTATACAATGCATATGATTTACCTAGTTCACTGAAATGCACAATCAACAACTTTTGAAGCGCATTTTAAATTACCTCCGGATATAAATGGTAAAACGAGATATAAATACACGTTGTCCATGTAGAAGTCAATAAGGTTGATGACAAATTCAAACTGAACACAGTTCAGAGCCTTGACTTCCTGCTTGCAGTGGGTTAAATGTCCCGTTTCGACAATGTATCGTTTTTCGAGTGTTTTTATAGCAACAATTTCTTGCGTCAGAGCGAACTTAGCCTAAGAAATAAGCTAGCATATGAAATGGTAGCAGCCAATTTGAGGTACCTCGAAGGATCCTACGGTATAAACTCTGCCAAAAGCACCATTTCCAACTTGTTTCATGAACTGAAAATCATCTGCAATACAACTTTGATTGATTTCTTTAGTCCACTTTTTATTGAACTCAATTTTCGCACTATCCATGAACAAGTTAAACTTTGCAATATGCTTCAGAGCCTTGACGTTGACACTTTTTATTGAGGTGGATAAAGGTCCTGAATCTGTAATAAAATCCTCTTCATAAAATTAATTCAACCCAAAAATAAATGATTTTACTGGATTTTCAGTTACGTACCACCTTTCCTTTGAAACGGCCTAGTCATCTTGAACTGGATGAGTAGCGCTATTTTCAAACAGTCAGTATAAAATTGTTGTTGAACGCTAGGCGGAAACATTCAATTATCACGAAGAATGGTTATTAATTATTTACATAGTTTTATTCACGCTGGGATACAGGCTTGTCAATTACATTTCATATGAAAAAAGCAACTATTCATGTGGAATCAGTCAAATTTTCATGTCGAATTTGACATTTATTTTTGCAAAAATAGAGTGTAGTTCGGAAAGCCTTTGAAAATTTTGACAAAGAGCGCAGCATGACTTGATAACAATGTCACATCCAGAATAGCCCAAGACAGAATGAATAAATGGTCAAGAAAATAATTCAAAATAGCAAGGTTAATAACATTTTGCCGTTTATTAATTAGTTGAAGCCTCATTATTTTTTATTTTTTCTCATTATTTTTGTTAAGAATTAAATAATTTTTTGGTAGTTTATTTTTGGTTTAAGAGCCTCTATTGGTCTAAAATGCACGATTTAAAGTCTTCTATTGACTTGGATTGACGCACATCCGAAAAAACTGTAGTAGTTTTTTGGTACACGGGCTCTGACAATGGCGGCATTGTCTTGTTTAAATATAAAATTCCAGAGGCAGCTCGCGGTTCACAACTGTCCACCAAATACGTTCACGTACGCTTCGCTATTCATTTCACCTTTATATCCAATTCATCGCCAAATTGATCTTTGCGTAGGTCATTAAAGTAGGAGTTCTAGACATCAGGACCAACTAAATTAAGACACGTTTCATATGAAAAATATTTTTCGCTGGCGTTTTTCCAGTGAAGTTGTTCTTCCGCAAAAGCAAATCCTGCTCTGTTACGGGCAGTAGTCAAAGGGGGCTTTTCGACTAATTTTCATCGTTGTAAGTGAGAGGCTGCTTTCCTAATCCTTTGAACATTTTGAATATTCGTTGCAACTCTTACTTTTGCGGTTATTTCACACTTTATTAAAGAAGAATTTGACACCCCCTTTAAAATACGATGCTTTTCTTGGAATGTTGTTGCATTGTGTCGGCCTCCAGGATTCTTTTCACTGTAGTTTTTTAAATTTTAAATGATTACTAACAGCGCAGCAACTTCTTATCAGTAATTTAGCAATTTTACTAATCGATTCATTTTTATTCTTCATTTTAGTAATAATGTATATTTCATTGCTATATAACTTTTTTCGTCTCGGCATGTTGGTGGCTCAACATAAATAATTTTAACTATCTATCAAAAAGAAATCTTTCAATCACACAAAAGTACCATCCGCGTCGAACACCTTGAAATAACTATAAAACTACACATTTACTTCTACCTGTCTTATAGTTTTGTCCCCCTAAACCACATGCCTTTTCGAAGAAATTTTCATGATGTATGAGAAGGTTTCTATGCGTGAACTAAAAATTCCCAAATAGACTAGAAACTAATAGTCCAGTCCAAATAGACATAAAAAAATCCAAACCTAGACAAAACTCCGACGGAGCTGAAAATTTACACCGACCTTTGAATAGTCATTTTAAATAAAATGTGAAAAGTCCCCAATCGATCCGACATGTGCGAAAAATTTCATTCAAGGTCAAAGGTCATGAGAATCAGTTTTTCATGAATATCTCTTAAACGGCTAGTTTTATTGTAAAAAAGGTTAGCATCAATATTATAGAGCATGCAATTTCCAACAAAAAAGGTCCTAACATTTTTTCTGCTACAAACGATCGTACGCATGTTATTGCGAGTTGAAAGTTTTAAACATATCATAATATGCTATAAATAGAAGAAATATGAATAATATATCAGGATAAATATGTATCGAGATAGTCTTTTGTTTGTTCACACTAATAGCAGGCACAAAAACTATTCATTGCCAGCCATCAACATCCATCTATCTTTAGTTTCGATTCGCAATATGACCTTGAAGAACATCTACTCTTTACGTTATTGTATATATACAAAACATATATGTGTAGGTATATATAATAATATATATCTGTTTAATATTGAAAGCCGGTAAGCGACGAAATTTGAAAGAAGTGCTATTAGTTGCAATTATTTGCAGTGAATGGACGTTCTTATTGAATACATTAGTTTTAAGTTTTCATCGTACTATACGTTTGTAAAAATGTCGGAAGTGTGCTTCATTTGTAGTAAACCTTTGGCAGAATGTGAAACGGTTGTTGTTGAACGTGGACTGAAGACTTTGATCGACTGTAGTGTTGAAAGGAATGATGGAAATTTTCAATATCTAAAAAATAAACAATCTTTGACCATTCATGTTCAGTGTCGTAAGATGTACACTCGAAAGAGTAGTATTGCAGCAGGTAAGAGAGAGCAAGATAGAGCAGTTCCTAGTACATCTATTAGTCCGCTTCGTACGAGAGCGCGATTAAATGAGTCAGGTTTCAGCTTTAAATTTTTTTGTTTATTTTGTGGAAATGAACCGGATGAAGAGGCGGAAAAGAAAAAATCGCAAGATCGTCGTAAAGTCATTTATCGAGTTGCCACAATTTCATTTAAAGATACTATCCTTAAGGTAGCTCAGAAAAAGTCTGATGACGTGGCGATGGCTGTTCTCAAACGTGAAGGATATGAATACGATCTGGTTGCTGCAGAAGCTAAGTATCATCATGATTGCTTTCGCTCTTTTTTAAATCTTGTTAGTGGAGATAAAATAGGCCGCCCTGAAGATTATTAAATTACTGTTGCTATGGATGAAATTTTTGAATTTATTGAAAACAATGAGGATTGCCAGTTTTCATTGCAAGAATTAAAAGATGCTTGCAAGAATACTACACCTCCGGAAGATACAACAAATAAAAGAAGATTAAAGCTTTAGTATGGTGATAGAATTATAATCACTGAAAAAACGGTAGTTTAACAATCATTTGTTTTGTTCATACACAACATGATGTGTTAAACAGAGCTTGGTATGAAAAAGGTTGCAATTTCAACTGTGGATGCAAAAAAGTTGGCTTATTCTGTTCTGCAGTATGTGACAATTGCCACGGTCAGTCATGCTCTAACGTGACACCTAATACAACTGATGATGCTTATGACATCAACGACGATCTACCAGATCTGACTGATGTCTTAGAGCAATATGTAAGAATCCAGCAGCCAGAGGAAGAAGAAGAAAACGAAGCTGAATATATTGAATCCGAAGATTGATAACACCGTTTTTTCCAAATCAATAAAAATTTATTTTTTCGTTATCACTTTCACAATCTCTTTTTAATTGTCTACATAGATCATGGATTATGCCTACAGGGGATACCACGTTAAAACGAATGCGCCAAGTACTCTACTGCCGTGGTGGTGTGGAAAGGAGTGCATATTAATGAGAATTCCAAGTTTGCAGTTTTCAAAATTGCCATAACATGCGATCGATCGTTTGTAGCAGAAAAAGTGTTAGGACCTTTTTTGTTGGAAATTGCATGCTCTATAATTTTGATGCTAATCTTTTTTTACAATAAAACTAGCCGTTTAAGAGATATTCACGAAAAACTGATTTTCATGACCTTTGACCTTGAACAAAAATTTTAGCACATGTCGGATTGATGGGGACTTTTCACATTTTATTTAAAATGACTATTTAAAGGTCTGCGTAGATTTTCAGCTCTGTCGGAGTTTTGTCTAGGTTGAATGTATATTTTGACTGGACTGGTGATGATAAGAATGTTTTTAGTGTTTTCGATAGATGTCTTAAAATTTTGTCGCCGAGTTGACGTTTGACGTTTTGAGGTCTTTAGAGTATATTTAAATTGTTTTTGGGAAAATGTGTTCTAAAATTTGATTTTTACCTGATGGTCACTAGAAGCAATATTTGCTTATACAAATCAAATACTCTGAATAGCTCTTATAAACAAATTTAAAGTTTTTTCGTGACTGCAAAAAATATTAAAATAATAATAAAAACCATTAACAGTCACTATGAATAAAGGGTTGTGACGAATAACATTATCCAAATCCTCTTATTCTAATAGCACAGTTCACGAGTTAATCAAAGCAAATGCCAAAATTTAACAGGCAATAATTTAATGAAAAACTACTTAAAATTTCAAAAAAACTTTTCTAATTCAATTTGCATTTGTGTCAAGAAACGCTTGGAAAGATCAAATGTTTGAAAATTTCTTATTAATTCAAAAATCGTAGTGTTTTATGACCGCTAAACATATTCATGTAAATACATTAAACAATTAATATTTGTACTGAATAAGTGGTTGTTACGAATTATACTACCGAATTTCACTTACTCTTATGACGCTGTTGTAGTATCGATCAATTCGTATTATCATTCCCATGGCTTGATGCAATTTTCAACAAATTCAGTGTAGATGTGAGGCCTGCCGATCTCTCGGTGTCGGCACCGGGTTACTTCGTAACTCCACGCCGAGCCCACAGAGATGCTGAAGAAGTCCGTATGCTCGGAAGTACGAAGTCTTCAAAGCGCACCCAAGTGGGCTCTACCCGAATATGGGTTTCAACAACAGCCACCACCTTCGCAGTCCCCTATAGAAGGTCCTCACCGTGACCGGAGGGAGGATTTACCTCCCTGGGCCCCTGGCTTCGTGGACTTGGGTCCCACCCAAGCCCACTTCGGTTATGTCCGACTGCAGACACTGAACCGATCACCATCCTCATGTATGCGAAGACGGCACTTCCCGGAGGGTGCGCTGGAATCGTTCAAGGACTTTAACCAGCGCTGATGCTCCCGGCACCATCTCCCTGCGTTTTTCCCGCCTTATCAGCTCACGGCTGCTGCCGCTAGCGGGGTACCACCATCTGGGGCATCGTGCGACTGCAGGAGTCTTTGCCTCAAGTCAAAGGCCCGGCGAGCAAACTCGTTCAACGAACTAACATCCAAAATGACCAGTCAGCGTTGAAAAAAAGGTGCATTCAATATCCCTAAAATCCTAATTTCACCTCTTGTTTTATGAGCGACGTTATGAAAATAGTCACTTACGAAAAAAGGCTTTGTATCCTGTACCCTCTCCAATTGCTCCGCGTAAAGGTTCAATCCGATCCCCCACCTACCAATAGACTTACCTTACCTTATCAATGGACTCCCTAAGATAATAATACGATTAATATTAACTCATTCCATTTACTGTCATGCGTTCGTGTCATTATTATCATTATTATTTAAAGTATTATTACTTTCCATATTATTATGATTTTTAATATTTGGTATTTACGTACATATTACTGGAAAGTTGTCCGTGTGGACTTGAAGAGTCTCACCTTGCGGCTTGTTCATTTAGGGATGGTATGAAACCAAAATGGCATTTAATCGTCGATCAAAATGGGAATCAACATAATCACTTTGGGATAACTTAATTTATACCCTTAATTGAAGTTTCCGTCACAGCATTCAGACGAGCCTAGACCACAATGATTAAGATAGTAAAGGATGATATGTAGTGTATATAATGTTTTCACTTAATACATTTTGAATAGATTATGCTTGCAAGGACCTACATCTACATATTGACGACCTTCTATTTAAATTATTCAGTGAAGTTTGATCGTAACAAAAGCGTCTGGCGAGGAGTAAAGCGATTAATCCTGCACTGCAATCAACTAATTTAGCCAGATGCGACGGTTCTTAGAGTGGATTAGAGTTTCATGTCTGAGGGAAGAGTTTGTCCATCGATTATGTCGTTAACGGTATGAGCAATTCAATGTAATAGGTACTGAACAATAGTGATGGACATTTTCACTATTTGAATAATAACTATGAAATGTTTCAATGATTCCATTAAGCAATAGCAAGATTATCAAAGCAGAGTAGTCAGAAATTATTAATGAAGTTAATTCCTTCCAAATAACTTGTCTTTCATATTAGAAATAATTGGATAATTTTATGGCTGGGAACATCGAAGATGTTTAAAACAAAACAGTATCCATACAAAGCTCTTGGGGCAATAATGCATTAGCTGATGGCTTTGATGACCAATCGAATCATTAATTATTGAAAAGCACTGAAAGAACTGTTTTCTAGTTCAACGAATTAGATTTTTTTTGCGGTACCATCAGAAGCATTTCTTTGGAATACTCTCTTCTTAACATTTTGTTTTTATTCATTGATAACGACTCAGTCCTAACATAATGAAATTGCTATAACGCATGGTCGTGTGGTACTTGTTGTTATTGGTGGTAAAATTTAATTCTGGAACATTTGAAATGGCGTAAAGTTGGTAAGGTATTGAATATATGAAAAATATGTGTCAACATATTCTTAATTTGTATGCGGTATTTGATAGAGTTCGTAGAGCAGCATAAGACAATGAAGATAGTATTACAATAGAATCATTACACAGTCAATACTTCCTGCACTCCGAGAAGTTAAATAATATATTAAGAAGGTAGCTTTGAGTAAAATACTCTACAGAATCATGAAAACAATGAATATGGGACATGATAGTCAACAGAATCATGACTTGAGTCAAGAAATCAAATCGTATTAATTTTAAATACCTTTCAATCAAGTTATTTCAGAACTAATCGGGGAAAATTAAATTTTGAACTTGAAGTTCTTGTAATCGCCTCGAAAATCGAAATTAAAATTTTCAGCATATCTTCACGTTTTGAGGTCTTTAGAGTATATTTAAAGTGTTTTTAGACAGAAGTATGTATGTATGTTTGTGTGTATGTACGTACTTACGTACGTGCGTTCGTGGACAGTTTTTTCTACAAGCATAACTCACGTAAACAAAGCTGTATCGACTTCGTGTCAATAGAAGCGCCTTTGGAATGTTAAGAGCTGATTAGTTTTTGGGAGACTTCGGTCGGGAGGGTTTGCTGTTTTGACCCCTTGAAGGTCATTTGTGTGCGCTATATCTCACGAACCAAACATAGGATTTGCATCGTTAAGGTGTCAATGAACGCCTAATAACATCGGCGTGATTCTATCTAATTTATCTATATCTAATTTTGAAAGAAATTGTTAGAGCCGTTTTTTAGTTTATTAAAAAAGTGCAAAAAATTAAGTTTTTTTCATAAACAATAAGTTTTTAACCTGATTTGCAAAACGCCGTAGTCAATGTTTATAAAATTTATATACTCTAAACAACTTTCGTAAAAAAATCAGTGATAATTGTCCTCATGATAATGAGAAAAATTGAATAAAAAGTCATTAAAAGTCATTATGACCTTCAAGGTCATTCTTGCCATTCACTATATCTCGCGAACCAAATATAGTATTTGCATCATTGAGGTGTCAATCTACGCGTCTTAACATTTGCACGGTGTTTTTATGTTTATAAAAAACCGTTGGAGCCGGTTTTTTTAATTTAATAAAAAAGCAATAATTTAGGGTTTTTTGATAAAAAAAATAATTTTTAACCTGATTTTCACAACACAGTAATGATTGTTTATAAAATTTATAAATTCTTTTCAATTTTCGAAGAGAAACAAGCAAAACTTTTTTCCATGATTACAAAAAAACTTAAATTAAAAATGAAAAGTAATTCAAAGTCACCATGCGAAAGGTGTTCATTCTAATGATATTACCTGATTACTCTTATTCTAAAGACATTGTTGTTCAGTCGATCAAAGTCTATTAATATTTGCATAATTTGAGCAAATTTTGAATAGTTGTTACAGTACCCTGTTTTAATTTTAATAAAAACACTGCTTAAATTTTGAAAATAAAAAAATATTTAATCAAATTTGCATTTGTGGTAATGATGGCTTGGAATGGTAAAGTGTTTAGTAGTCAATACTTTGCAAGATCATATGTTTTGAAAAGCTTTCATCAATTAAAAAATTGTAATTTTTAGTAGTTTTGTTCTTTAGTGTTCGTAAGATTTCAATTACTTCCTTCATCATTTGTACTACATTTTAGTTTTTACTTGCAATTGAACCTGATTTTGACTGCATATTCGAAGTTTTTCAAAACCAGCAGATAATAAAAAATAATTATTAGTCTCATTGTTTAAAATCTTGAAAAAATACAAATTATTATCGTGTTTAGTATTTTTAATATTTATGCAGATATTGCTGGGAAGTTGACCGTGTGGACCGCAAGAGTCACACCTCGCGGCTTGTTCTTAAAAATTGAATAAATTTATTGAAACGCATTCGAAAATAAGACGTTTTTATCGTAAATTCAGCAACATTTCGGGTGTAGAAAATTAGAAAAATATTTCAAGTTTTTTTTATGTTGCTTAAAAGAAAACCACCACCGAACCAAAATGAAACTCTTTTTATTTTTAGTATTTATTCATTCCATTGAAAAAATATAGTAATCATGCATTTTACAAACTGTCGAAAAAAATTCGTTCAACATTTCTTTTGTGTCTTTTGCTTTGTTTACATTATTTAAAGAAGACGCCGTCCAGAATTTCAGTAATTCCTAATCGAAAAGTCATACCCAAATATTTGATATAAATATCTGATGTTTGTTCCAGAGCATCCTGTCTGGTTGACTTTCAAAATTTAAAAAGCTCCTTGTCTGAGCTCTTTGGGAGTTCTATTCTTCAAAAATTTATCGTTACTCTTCTCGGAAATAACTTTCCTTTTTTTAATATCATATGATCAGAAGAATTCCCTTTGAAAGTTAATTTTAAAGGCATTCATATGAACTTAGATTACTATACGTTACACCGTCTGAAGCGTTGGCTAATAGAAATATTCCGAATCTTTAATATACAGTTCATGATCAAAAAATTAGAAACTCTAAGATTTTTGCAAAAATTTACCCTTTTCCCCCTGAAAGCTCTTTTTTAAAACGACGAAAAAATGTAGAAAAAACGTTTTGATATTTTTTTGACTATTTATTAATAATAAATTAAGTACAACTTGTGTCTAAATACTAATATTTCGTAAGACCTCCCTTAAGTTTAATAACCGCTTTTATTCTTGCGGTCATACTGTCGATTAGGGATCGACCTTTCCGATCGGAACTGATAAGAAAACCTAATATTCGTCCGGAACTGGTCGGAACGGTTCCAACTAACGACTCTTAATAGTTCCAGTTCCGCCCAAATATCTATATATATAACATACATATATAGTTATTAATCTGTTAGATTATAAATTTTAGAGATATTTAAGTTTTCGTTTCCTGGCCAAGGATTTAGTAGTTAAGTACTGAAGAAGGTTGCATGTTGCAACCGAAATACGTATTTACAAGTGAAAAATAAAAATCAATTGTAGTAAGAGAAACTACTTTGTTTTAATTAGTAGTTTATATTGTTCCGTGTAGTTTCCAGTCAAGAAAAAATGAGGAAACGCTTAAAAAGAAGTCCGTTATGGAGTCACTTTACTCCAAGATGTGATGCGTTCGCTAAATGCAACATATGTAGATCTTCAATTAGCTACAAATCCACCATCGGAAATTTGAAAAGGCTTTTAACGAGAAACCATCCTACAATTCATGTCGTGCATTTAGGGGAAAATGTTTCTCATACTACTGAAGATCCACAATCCAGTAGTTCAGCAGACAGTGAGACAGGAAATATATGTACAAAAAATGCACACAATTCTGATAAGGTATGTTACATGTTGCTTTTGTTTTTCACTGACAATAAGAGGGAATCTTTGGTAACCTGCAAAAATGAGCACCAAATTAAAATAACGCCGTTTATTTCCAAAAATTTTTCAAACAAACAGCAACAATATATAGATAATCAGCTTTTGAAATTGTTTATATGGGATTATCCACAATTTAAAGTTGTTGAAGACAGATGATTTACAAATTTTGTGCAAGCCTTAAATCCAAATTACACTCTACCAAATCGAAAAAAATTCTAAATATATGATACCATCTTTATATGAAAAATGTCTAGTTGATGTCCAGCATCTGGTTAATAGTGCAGGGAAAATGACCTTAACCACAGATTCCTAGACACACATTCGTTGTCGATGACACCCTGAGAAATACATATACTTATCTTTTGCCAAGAAATGGTAGAAGGACACACAAAGGAGGGTCTAGCGAATGAGACCGCAAATTTAATGCAAAAATGGTGCATCCAAAACAAAATAGTAGTAGTAGTTTCAGACAATGCAGCTAACATTGCAGGGGCTATACAACAAAATCTGAACTTAGTCATCTTGGGTGCTCTGCGCATAAGCTCAATTTAATTGTGATGTATGCACTTAACGAGCCCAGCGTAACAAAATTGTTGGGTATGGTGAGAAAGATAGTCGCACATTTCCAAAAAAGCCCAAAGTCATTGAAGAAGTTAGCTGAAAATCAAAAAAAAGAAGGAATTGAAACTCCATTGAAGCTAATAGCTTCAGTGGCTACCAGATGGAATTCCACTTACTACATGCTTCAAAGATTTTTCGAGCTCGAAGTTCCATTGAAAACAACAGTGGCAGTAATCAAGAAAGAGCTTCCAATACTTACCACACAAGAATGGAAAGCTGCACGTGATTTGTGTGTTGTTCTAGAACCATTTGAGCACTAAACAAAGATTTTAGGTTCTGACATTTATCCTTTCGCTTCTTCTTTAATTGTATTGATCAATGAGCTTCTTGATATTTACAATCAAATTCTAACGGACGTCAATTATTTGGAGCTACATACTTCCATCAAAACCGTAATTAAAACGCTCACTTTTGAAATTAACCGGCCGGAAAGATTCGGTTTTATGGAACAAAATGCAATACTTTCAATGTGCACTCTGCTAGACCCTAGATTTAAAAATATACCATTTAAGGATCGACTCTGGTTGAATCGACAAAAAAGAATAATTGATAAACTTATTGAAGAAGCTAATAATAAAACTGAAAACTTAGTTGTACGAGTAGACGAAAATAGTGGAATTCAAGTTATGGATAATTATACAAAAAAAGGTGGAAAATAAATTTGATGTTTGGAGTTCATTTAACAAAGCCGCAAGTGAAAGGATGTCGCAAGGTATAATTTTTTTAAACACTATTTTCGGCAGCCAAATATGTATTAAACGAAATTGTTTAGGCACATCTGAAAATTTTGCAATACTCGAAGTAAACCATTATTTACAGGATTGCTTGGTGGATCGCAGTGAAAGCCCTGTAAAATGGTGGTATGATCACAGATTTCAGTACCCACATCTTAATATCCTTGCAAAAGAAATGTTAAGTGTGGTTGCTACTTCTGTGCCTTGTGAGCGGCTTTTTTTCTAAAGCAGGGCTCATTATAAGTGAGCGGCGAACGAGACTCTCAGCAGAAAAAGCCAAAATGTTCCTTTTTTGAATTTCAATTATTCAGATTAGAATAAGAGTTTTGAGTTTAATATTATTATTATTTTATGTTTAATTCTAAGTTCAATATTATTTTTTTGTGATATTAATAAATTTAACAATAAAAATCTTCGCTCACTGATACATTGATATTTCTGGAACAGAACAGGAAAGATGCACTAAAGAAACTGGAACGGGTTCCAGCAGCGGAGCGGAACGACTAAAACCAGTTCCTCTATTATTGATGATTTTCCCACCTCTACTGTCGATGCACTTAACATTCATGCCCTTTATTTTTTCACTGTTCTCTCATATATTCAAAATATTTTCGTTTAATATATCTACGGTGGGATAAACACAGGCATAAACTTTGGATTTCAAGAGGCTCCATATATTTTCAATAGGATTCAGGTCGGGGGAGGCATGGTATAAAGTCTAACGAAGGTAAACCCATTAGAAAATCGTCATCCTATTTCGCTCGCACATCTGACTCACATTGCGTCACGTATTTACTGAAATAAGGGCTACCAAAGTAAAAAATCGGAGACGGCGCGTATGGCATACCAAAATATAACGAAATGTCACATTTGAATCTGGCTTTGCAAAAACGCCACATATTAAAAAATTTAGCAAATTGTCAGGTAACAAAAACGAATGTTTACTGTAATCAATATTACAGCTTAGGAAACAAACAAATATTCTCTAAAGAATATTCAAATGGCACATTATTTATCTTTTTCTTCCAATACGTGTCACTTCACCCAGCAGGAAAATCACATCTTGTATGCCGCAAAGTGTTGCTAAAATTTCCACTGGGCAAAATGTCATGATTGTCAGAACACATGACGTCACTGCAGCTTGGGAAGAGACTACCTGTTCGTCTTTATACCATGGGGTGACGTGTCAGGCCATGAAATAACGGGGATACTAGCGCTATCAAAAATATTTCGCGCGTACTGGGCACGATAACATGGAGCACCATCATGCATAAAGGTGATGTCGGTTTCACTGCATCTCAAAAAATTGAAATATGGAATTAATATGTCTTCTACGACCTCAGAGTACTGGAGAGCATTGACAAAATCAGCGGTCCACATCCATCTGCTGGAAAGCAAGACCATATTATAACGGCTGGTGGATGCTTGACGGTTCTCGAAACACAAGCTTCATTATATCGCTCATGTTGTTTTTTCGAACGAACTGGTGACTTTCTGTTATCGCTTCTAACCTGCATTCGTCACTAAATACAATCTGGAAAATAAAGAAAAACAAATCAAAATTCGAAAAATTTACTTTAAAATGAGGAAAACAGAAGAAAATTATTAAAAGATGATAATTACCTTTCTAAAATCTTCTACGGAATAATTTGAAAGTGTTTTTGCAATTCCAATCTAGCTTTGCGCATTTTGGCCGTTAATTTCGATTTTTTTGCTGGTCGCCTGACATGTAAATTCACTTCTCTTAATCGTTTCCTGTGTGTCATCCGAGATTCAGATGCAACTTCGTACGGACGAAAAACGCTTTTCACAGGATTTTTGTATAATTCTTTGATCGGTGCGAGTCGATGTAATCCTTTTCCGGTCACAATTCTTTCGTTTGCTGGAAGTTTGCAAAGGACTCTCGATCGCAATCTTATTGATTTGCATCACCGTTTGAGCAGAAACCTTCTCCGTTCGTGCGGTTTCACGAAAAGAAAAGTTGTTTGCCTTTAGTAACGCAGGACGCCTTTTGTTATAAAGATATATCCTTACACTTTCCCATGTTGTTTTACAATTTGACTTTAAATTAAAATACACGCAACGATACAGGTATCCAATTGACCACGAAAAAGTTAAAATCTTTTGCTTTTACAAATCAATCACTTTTGCTTTCCAACTACTAGTGGAAGACCAACGACTTTGTGGTTTTCTACCCAATTTACATAAGGAGAACTTTTAATGGTGATAGTAGTTGCGAGGATGTACAGGTAAAAACAAATACTTGAAAGAATTTCAAATGATCGGGATTTTCCAAAGCGCCTTCTGAATACGTACTGGCATAATTATAAAATGAAAACATGCTCGAAATCCCAATTTTTATGACACCATAAAAGAAATTTTTGAAAAAGTCATAATAATGATGAATGTTCCTAATATATTAATGTTGATGATAATGAGCAAGGGAAAGTTTCTTCGGTTGCTGATCATGTATGTTTTTGGTTGCGAAAAATTGTGATGAACTTCAAAGTAAGTTTTGATACACGCAACTTAAAATAGTTTAATAATGTCCTAAACTATGCTTGAACTGCTGGAATTCTTACCAGTGATCCATCCTGGTCCCATAAAATCACTGTTTTAATATCTTTCAATGCCTTCGTAATATTGTAGTTCTAATAAGTTTAAGTTTAAGGTCTAATAAGTTTATCCACGCGTTTCCTTTTTTTTTCTTGGTCCTTTTTGGCGCGAATTACCCTTGCTCATTCACAATGGAGTTGTTTACTACCGAAATTCTGCTATCCTTTTCCAACTCTCAGCTGTATATTTCCCCTTCTATTAAAAGTTTTCCAAACAGTTTTGTTCATTCCTCTAGCCGGCATTTTCACGGCTGCGCTGTTTTTCACAATTTCCCGCGAATTTTCCGGAGTCACAATTGTGAAAAACATTAGCCAGTCGACAAATAGCTTCAACGACGGGAGCTCGTCAGTTTTGTTTGGATTCCGGCAAAGGCTGGTGATCCTGTCCGTATCCTTTCTAAGATTTAAAAAATAGTTGTTTCGAATGACAGGATTCCAAACACTGTTGAGCTTGTAGGTCGTGCTAGGTATCAAACATTTAAGCAACTGCTTCTTAAGTCCGGGCGAATGGTGTTTAACAATGTGCAAAGTCATAATGGAATCGTTGAGGTGAGCCTTAAATTATCTAAATTGAGTAAGTGCGCCTATCAGGTGGTCCGGAATAAAGTGTTTGGGTGTTGAATGTTTGGATGGAGTGTTGAAAGGCAAAGTGCAGATCATTTGCGGCGAATAGTGCTGAAGGTCAGTGGCAACGGTGCATATTGTGGGTGGTTGTGGAAAAATTTATTTACGAGCCCATTTAAAAACATCCAAGTTTGATTTAGTGCAAAGTGTGAAAATTGTTAAGCGGATGCTACGAAGCCCCACAGAAGACATAGTTCGTGTGTTAGTGAGAAATTTAGCTGTTTTGGTGCCACGGTTGGCTGCTTCTTGGCGAGGTAATTATATATAAATGATGTTGATAAGCGGCTAAATCCTGCACGTTAAATTGATGCAATCAAAGAAATGTTTTAACCCAAATAGAAAGCGAACATTTTGGAATGTTCGTTGAGATAGAATTAATGGCAAAAGGTTTCGAATAGATTTATTTATTTGATTTTGGGAATATTGAAGAATCTAATTAGATTTCAAAAAACGTTTTGATGTAAGAAATAATTTACCACAGTTGCCATGCATACTCATTAGCTACTATGATAGCCCAACGCTTAAATTCATACGAATATAAATTTCAATATTGTATACAAAGATATGAGCGTAGGATGAACTGCACATTTTTTGCGTTTCGTATTTTTCTTTGATATGCTACGTTCATTTCGCTTCGCAAAATTGTGTTTTGATGCATTGTCACGATGTGCACATATTGTCCATGATAAGAACGGATTTACTGCTGCATGATTCAATTCTGTTGTTGCTTCCCAAGAATTCCATATTCATCTAGTCTAGTTTAATGTTTACATTTTTTCCATCGTCTGAAAGAACTATTGGTTATCAGAGAGATGCAATTTCCATTTTCGAATAGTGAATCAAATGTCGTGCTTTATTATTCCAGAAACTGTGTTTGATTTGAAAAGAAAATAATATGTGAAAACGAAAATTCGGCAAAAAACTTCGTTTTGAAGTGAGCATCACGTTTTTGTTGATTAGAAGAATTGAGAAGATCCATAATAAACAAATCATTTGCACTCATGATACTTTTTATTTTTTTGAACGGATATTGGCAATTATCTTTGGATCTATTGGGAAATGATAAACATATTACTATTCTTCGTAGGTCAAAGAGTTTTGCACTGTAAACAATTCTATTAGGAAATAAAAAAATTCGTTTATGTAAACGAAGGTTTTTTTATTGAAAAATAATTTTGAATGGAATTATTGCATTTTTTATGATCCTCACCAGAATTTTTGTTTGTAGTAAAGTTCATCCTGCTAGTAAATTTTTGAAAATTCAGTCAATAATCTACTCTGAGATTCATTCAAATTTGCTGAAATGAAATTATGACAAAAAAATAATCGATCATAATCTCAAATTTGAAGTTTCGCGAGATAGGAAAAAAATTCAATTAAAATAAAAGAATGAATTTCATGGCAAAAAGTTGAGAATGAAAAATCAAACAATTATCTTACTTTTGAGACGTGATGTTTCTTCGTATGTAATTAAATATTTTGATAAAATCAACTGCCGCTGAAGTATGACGAGGAAAAATATGGAGAAATTCAACATAAGTGAATTTTGAAAGTTGGAAACAATTAATACTGTAAAGTTAATATTATCTTTTGAAAATTTAAAGCATACAATTTTGTCCAAAAATTTATCCATCGATTTGAACGAATACTTTTTTTTGCAAATAGGAATCAAATTTTGAATATTTCTTTCGATAAGTTTACTGTTAAGTATGACTTTGGCTTTTATTTTCAAAATATTCAGTGTCTCGATAAAACGCGTACAAAAATTGCTTAAATTTTTTGCTGCAAAATAATGTTGAATCAAAGAATTTTGAACTTTTTCATATAGCTCCTCCTTGAAAAAAAATGTTTTTGATTATTACATATTAAGTGTAAGAAAGGGTGGCAGTAAAAAATAACAAGCCGCGAAGTGCGACCCTTGAGGTCCACACGGTCAACTTCCCAGTAATATCAAGATAAACAATAAAAATATTAAACACAATAATTATTTTGAAAATAATACTACTTTAAATAATAATAATTAAGGGATTCATAGCAGTAACAGGAATGAGTTAATATTAATCATATCATCTACGGGAGCATCCATTGATGACGTAAGGCTTTAGGTGGATGGGTGATGATGATTGATTACCATAAATGCAAATTTAATTGAAATTTTGATGGTTTTCAAAATTTAAGCCGCTTTTTTTAATTAAAAGACTGCAAAAACTATTAAAAATCTGCTCAAAGTATCCAAACAATTTAAAACTTTGATTGACTTTACAACAAAGTCTTTAGAATAAAAGATATAAGGTAATATCAATCGGAAGAACCCCTTTCATATGGTAACTTTGAATGATTTTTTATTTTTAATAGAATTTTTTTCAGAAACATGAAAAAAGTTTTGCTGGGTTCTCTTCAAAAACTGATATGAATGTATAAATTTTATAAACATTTATTACTGTGTTGTGCAAATCAGGTTAAAAAAATATTTTTTATGGAAAAACCCTAAGTTTTCTCATTTTTTTCCATTAGTTACAAAAAAACCGCTAAAACGGATCTTCATAATGTTAAAATAATCGAAGATATTTTAAAACACGTCGATTGACACCTTAATGATGCAAATATTATATCTGGTTCGTGAGAAATAGTGAATGGAAGAAATGACCTTGAAGATCAGGATGACTTTTAATGACTTTTTATTTTTTATTTAATGTTTCTTGTTATCATGAGAGAGAGGTTCGATGATGTTTTCACAAACACTGCTTAAAGTATATAAATTTTATAAAAATTGAATACTGTCTTCCGTAAATCAGGTTAAAAATTTATTGTTTATAAAAAAACCCTAATTTTTGCTCTTTTTTTCTTAAATTAAAAAACGGCTCCAACGATTTTTCAAAAATTTGATAGATTCATGCATGACAGAAATGACCTTCAAAGGGGCAAAACAACAAACTCCGCCGACCGAAGTATCCCAAAAACTAATCAGCTCTTAAAATTGCAAAGACGCTTCGATTGAAACCTTAACGAAGTCGATACAACTTTGTTTACGTGAGTTATGCTCGTAGAAAAAAGTGTCCACGAACGTACAGACGTACGTACGTACGTACACACACACACAAACACACATCTCCTTTTCTAAAAACACTTTATATATACTCTATAGACCTCAAAACTTAAAGAAATGTTGAAAATTTCAATTTCGATTTTCGAGGCGATTACAAGAACTTCCCATATACTGGGAAGTTAAAAAATTTGGTAACTGCATCATATGCTCTAAATTATTATTTTTAAGTTAAAAATGTTAGTTAATTAAGTGAATTTACAATTTAACACTTATGCAATTTTAAATTTCGAATAACATTTACAATATTTGCGCGTCAAACATTCGTTCGATTAAACTTCCCAGTATATGGGAGATTCTTGTAATCGTCCTGAACATCCAATTTGGAATTTTCAACATTTCCTTACGTTTTTAGGTTTAAGGAGGGAAGTACCTTTAGACACTTCAAAAAATCGATTTTTTAAAAATTGTTTTAATCGATAGATATATCGCCTAAGAATATCATGTCAAAGTTTCAAAAGCTAATTCTCAAAATTGTGGAAGAGATGCATCCCGGAAGTACCTGGCGCGAGCCCGCATAGCTCTTGACTACAAACTTTAAACGGCCTTTACTCGAAACCTTGTTTTTTAAAATTGCGTAAGTGATAATAAAAAAACTAGTAAATCGATTTTCATCATCTAGCATTCATTTTAAAGAGCATAAAAAATTGTTCTATATAGACTAAAGATAAAAAAAAACAAATTATTTTGGGACTATTTTTGAGGGAAGTACATCGAAATTTTTCATCAAAATCGTAATTTTTTTTGAGCCTGTTTTGAATTTCGCAAATATTTTAGTCTATCTACTAAAAAACCCTCTCGAGTAAGAAACTGTTTCGCTTGTTGATTTCAGATAAAAAGTGCAGCCAGCATCACTTACGCAATTTACTACATCAGCGACGACATGGCTTTGAAAATCCTTGAAAAATTTGTTAATTTTCAACTTTTACTTTTGTAGAATATGTTTTTTTCCAACCTCAAACATTGCCTAAAATAAATATTATACTGATTAAATAAGAACTGTCTTCATTTCCCCACAAATCAGTTGCAAAAAAGACCTTTTTTCGGCCTCTAAAGGTAATCCCCCCGGAGTAATTTAAAAATATGTTTAGAAAAAGTTAGTGAATCAAATATGGTATATGAATTTTTTGTTTGGACCCATCTACAGTCATTTCTGTCATGCACCACATCTCTCGAGACAAACGTAACAACGTTTACGTGATTCTTTTAAACTTTCAATAAATTCAATAGATTGGTTCTTTTAATTTAATAAAAACGTGTGAAGAATAAGGTTTAAAATTAATTGTATTTTGTTTCCTGATTTGCACTTGAATGCTAATTAAAATGAGATATTCTTAACAGTTTTTCTCAAAAATTTAAGAGAAGTTTTTTTCCATGACTATAAAAAACATCAACATAAAAAAGCCATTGATAGGCACTATGTATCACGGGTTGGAACGAATAATATTGCTTTAGTTCATTTATACTGATTGCGAATTTGTCAAGTCAGTGCAAACATTGACATTTGTATGATTTGAGCAGATTCTGAAAAAAAATATTGTTTTTTTTTAAATGTGGGTACTATATCCTCGATTTGGAAGATCAGATATTTTGATGATTTTATATTCAACAAAAAATCAGTTAATTATCATTGCAAAACAAATTCATACAAAATAATAAACTTTTAATATTTATGACAACTATGTTGTTGATAAGCATACTATAACCAAATTGCACTAACTCTAATGACGTGGATGTGATAATTGACCGTTATGGGCTATCATTTCAATGATTTAGTACAGGTTTTGATAATTTATGTATATTATCAATATTATTAACTGGTTTCTAAAAAAACATTTTTCTATCTAATCTGCACTTCTTTTAATCAATGCTTTACAGAATTTGATACTTTTAGATATGATCAAATGAAAAATCATAGTTCTTTACACTTTCAAAAAATATTCCTTGAAAAGCAATAAACAATAAATGTTTACAACGTAAAAGTGAGCATCCGTTAATTACGTAGGGATCAGTTGTAAAATTTTGAAATTTATTCACAATATCTATGCAGCATTGATGAAAATTTTCGATGCAACTACCACAAATGATCATCACCCGCAAGAATCTAGTTCAGTCGGCCTACAAACAAAAATTGCAATCTCAATTTCGCCAAAATGTTCATTTACGCCCTGTTGCCGTTATAGCGTCAATATGAAAATAACCAGTGAAGTAAAAAAAGACTTTGGAACCTACCAAAGGCAGCTTTTTTCCCCAATTGTCACGCAAAACGATTCATTCCGACCAGCTCCCACCGAATCCTTAACGTTATGAATTCACGATCCATAAAATGATACGACCAATACCTCAGTACACTTATTGTAATGAGTTCTAATCATTATGACAAAAATGAGTATAATATGGTATTATTATTAATGTTATTATTATAATTTTGAATATTTATGTAGACATTACTGGGCAGCCACTCGTGTGTACCTCAAGGGTCGCACATCGCCATTTCTTATTGTGAATTGTGTAGAACTTCTTTTTTAAATAAAACAAATATAAGTTAAGATCAATAGCCGAGGAATCATGATTGCTTCAAATGTCATTTCATATCCTAGTGAAAGAATTCAATTAATGGTGATGTTTTATTCATTTGGAATTGTTTTCATTTAGAACTATTTCGCTTGGAAACAACCAAAGAACCACCATTGAGATATATGTACAAATACTGACGAAACAAAGCAAACTGTCGGTACCAAATCCACTTCAGAGCGACAAAAAGGATTAATTTTATCTAATTGTCCAAGGTCCACATCACAATCTAAGGAAATGCTATTCGCTTTGAATTGAACAAAAACTATATTATTTATGAATGGAGGCTCGCACAAAGCCCCACCAGTATCCTTTATGTTTAACATTGACTCAGTATGTTATCCTAGTCAAACTGTTTGAATATTACAGGCTTTACGTGGTGTCGGAAATTTACTGTTGCCAAATAAAAGCATCACCATTATCAGAGTGTACTGTTGCAATGTTTATTTAGGAAGGTTTTCGACCAAAATGAACCAAATCCTTTGTGGTGACCCGAAGACTTCCATTGGAAATTGTTGATGTTTCGTGTTGGAGGACATCGTAAATGGATAAAGTTTGAAGGTGGCGACCTGGTCATGCCAAATTGATTTTGTTGTGGACCTATGCCTATTGATTTTTTCTTTGGTTCGTTCGCCTGAATAGATTTTATTTTTGATCATTGTTTGTTTGAAGGAAGAGAGCTCGATGTCCGTCTCAGATATTCCCAGTACATTTTAATGTCACTATCACTCCGTAATAAGAGTTTCCATATCAGTTCGAAGAGTGGAATTTATGATCAAAAATGTAGCTGAAGTAAGACAAGAAGGATATAAAGTAAAGACCTAACAGCCTTGCCTCTTATTCGTCATAAATTCACGAATGACGTAGCCATAATCTTTTAATCCTTACGGGGTACCTTAATCTTTATTGTTTTTATAGAGCGATACTTAATCTATTAAACTAAGTAGTCAATGGGATTTTGGACCTTTTATTGACGATCCAATAATTCCCAAGAAAACAGAATTCCTATGTAACTTACTGTAAGTTGTCTCGAAATCTTTGTAATAAGATGTTTTGGTGTCAAAATTAACACCTTTTTATCGTCATGAGAGCAAATATTGTTGATGTTAACCTGACAAGCAGTAAAAGATTCAAGTAGGCAAAATCTTCAACTTCTCATATGATGAAAATCAAAATGCAAATAGATTCCGCTTGAATAGGGCATGAAATTACGTATTAGGCAGCGCATGAAATATTTTCTGTGTAGAATAATTTAAATTACTTGTTTCAACAAAATGATAGAATCTTCTAAAATAATTAAGAATATATTTGCGTTTAGTTTCAACATACAGAGGCGAAAATACTCGCAATAATTGACCGCAGTGTCTAGTCATGTAGAATGAACTTAACAGTAGGTATCCTTTAGAATTCAAATGCACCAAGACTTAATTTATGCAATGCATTTTCCGCATAAATTAAGCGATTTTTTCAAGGAATTCTTTTCCAATGGAGAAACTTGAAAACTTAAAACTCAACAGGTTTCAAAATCTTTCTCCAAAAGATTGTAATCAACTGTTTCTACTTTTTTTATAGCATTAATCAACTCTAAACTCTTTCTAAATCACATTCAGAAATTATTATTTATTCCAACAGAATATCGTTATGGTTAGAATGTTTGTTGATCAGAAATAGTAGCACGGCATACATGAACATACAGAAGCTTTTGCTTATTGGACCTATCAAAATTCAGCATGCGTGGGCACTTTATCCTGCTAGGACATGCATGCAACACCCTTGGGCGATAACATGTCATGTAGAGCTTGAAAATAACACTCCACCCAGATTTGCAGGATACTTCATTGGTGAATAATTAATTTTGGTGACCTGTTGAAAATTGGATGGACGCGTTTATGTGATCTAATAATTCTGTTTCGACAGGGCAGTGTGATGCATCAAATATATTATACATGGAATTTGGATGCATGAAGAGAATTTCCAATTTTTTTACATGCATGTTTTTATTTTGAACGGAGACAATTCAGTTTTTGGAAATGTTCAACTTATCATGATATTAGTCAGAGTTTGACATGTGAATTGATATTTAATAAAAAAATGATAGTTTTTATGTTAAGGAGTCAATTAGGCCTAAGATGTAGCTATTAAATTGTGAGTACTCTTATTTTAAAAATATGAATGGAAGCATGCGTGATACCCGTGAAAAATAAATCGTTTTAATAACCTATTTTGCGTTCCAAATTTTTTTGTTCCATGTAACGACATCGTTAAATTTTTTCCATTTTTTGCATTATTGTGTGCTTTTCCAGTAGATTTTCCCTCTTTTATATATTATTATTATATTGAATGTTTCCTCGAGTAGTTTTTATTGAAAGTAGCATCATTAAACTTGTGGAATCGATTCATAAAGTTGGATAGCTCATATCTTCTTCCATGGACTCACTATCATTCCAGAAATTACCGTTTATTTAGTATTTTTGAAAATGCATTCAATTTGATTTCTCTTTCCCCACAGTGCTTAGTAATTGATGGCTTATCTTTGCGATATATTCCCCATTCTAGAGTATCTACGACTTTTTTGAGAACAAATCCTCAAACCATTCTTTACAGGAAATTCATTTATGCCAAGTAAATAGGTAGTTAGTTTTCATGCTCCATATGTGAGTGAACAAAATCATGATTTTTGGTGTCAATCGAAACGCATTAGCGTTTGTATGATCGCATTGAATTTTAATTTTTTTTAATATGGTGCAATACCTGAAGTCCACACGGTCTACTTTCCAGTAATATCTACATAAATATTCAAAATATTCAACACAATAATAGTAGGAAAATGATGCTACTTTAAATGGTAATAACGTAGTGAGCTCTTATCATTATTGTTATTTAAAGAATGGTTATTTCAATTATTGTTATTATGTTTAACATGTATACTATTATGTAAATATTACTGGGAACGGCTTGTTTATAGTTGTTTCAGCAGAAGTTTAGTATTGTGTTAAAGTACAACAGATTGTTTTATAAAAATATGTGAAACTTTTCTCTAAGTTCAAAATGAAGATGAAATCACTTTTATGTCATGAGTTTATGCAGTAAAAAATCTATCATTGAGTAATGCCCTGTAAACAGTACCCACTCATGTTATAACTCGTTGTGTAATTAGTGCTTATTTTTATAGTTTCCATTCATAACGGAGCCAAAAAATAAAATAAATATTCTACTAAGCATTAGTTTCAAGTGGTGCATGTTATTTTAAATAAATAAAACGTACAAAAGCATGTGACCTTTTCAATACAAGTAACATAATCATTCTTTATGAATACTTCAAAGTTTATGTTTATACGAACATACTTCTTCCAATGGAAACCAGCTAAAAATACATACATATGCTTTCTGGTAGACAAGCAAACAAAAGCTTGAAGTCATTAAACATCAATCTAAATTGAATTTACTAAAACGGTAAGAAGGAAAGCATGTTAACACTGTAATCATTACGTTTCCAATATACACGATTACGCAAGTTGAAGAACTACGCCTTGAAAAGTTGATAAAAGTTATGAAAAGAAATTTTCGGCTAGGCTTGGCTTTTCAATTGATGACCTTTCTTAATCGACTGTTATAGTTATGAAGGACGAACTGAGCCGAAGAAATTTTTCCAAACATTACAATGTATTCATACTTTTCAAAGTTTTTGGACGCAAATTTTGAAGATTGTCTTGAAGGGTAACAAACAAAAGTAAAACAAATGAAATTAATCTTAATGAAATCTAAAAAGGTTTGCTTAATCTTTGCTATACAACTTGACTAAAAATGAACAAACTCTACTATATTTTATTCTTAAAGCTGGTAGTTGTTTATTGTTAATAAAGCATAGTGATGGAGAGAACCTGATCGAGCATATTTAGTTTGGGTCTATACAGTTGCTTACTCGAAATGAACCAGCGGTAAATTAGTCACGTGGTGTGACCTTTGAGTTCCACAGCGATAACTGCACAATAATATCTCCATAAATATTAAAAGTATTAAAAATAATATTAATAATGCAAAAGAAAATACAGTAAATATTGTCGTATTCTACCTTTTCGCGGAGCAAACGGAAAAGGGGCAGGTTACAAAGTTTTATGTATGTGTTGATTTTTATATCCACGTTTGAGAGGCGTTAGTTTTGGTGAAATTGAGATTTATTGAATGCAATTTTCGTTTCTGCGTCGGCTGATCTATATTGCATCGAGTGATGGCCAACAACATGTTATATGCAGTAATAATCCGATGTGAGATTATATGTAAAACATACAAAATTTAACGTAAGAGAGAGAGGCAGAAGTAACTGAAATCTTACGAACAACGAATGGACTAAAAAATTTGACATATGATCCTTACGTAATTAACGGAGGCTCCTGTATTCATTATAAATATTCGTTGTTTCTTGCTGTTAAATAATTTTAGCAGTTTATCAACAGCCTTGAATTTTTATCTAATGACAACTCATAAAGCATCTGATTTTGTAAAGAATTGATTGACATAAGTGCTAATTAGATAGAAAAATTTTTTCGAAATTTTTTCAATTTTTCTAGTTTTTATCAAATTAAAAAAATATCAAACTGAAGATGTTAAAAATTGCATTAGTCGATACTACAAAAGAGTCATTAGAATAAGTGAAATTCGGTAGAAGTATTATTCATCCAAATATTAATTGTTTATTGCTTTTGTATTGATATATTTTGGGACCATATAACACAACGATTTCTTGTTAACTTCCCAGTATATGGGAAGTTCTTGTAATCGCCTCGAAAATCTAAATTGAAATTTTCAACATATCTTCAACATATCTTTACGTTTTGAGGTTTTACGAGTATATGTTAAGTGTTTTTAGAAAGAAGTATGTATGTGTGTATGTACGTACGTGCGTTCGCGGACAGTTTTTCTACGAGCATAACTCACGTAAACAAAGTCGTATCGACGTCTTTGCAATTTTAAGAGCTGATTAGTTTTTGGGACACTTCGGTCAGGGGAGGGAGGGGGTTGCTGTTTTCACTTCTTGAAGGTCATTTCTGTCATGCGCTATATATCGCGAACCAAACATACGATTTGCTTTGTCAAGGTGTCAATCGACGCGTATTACCATTCCATTACGTGATTCTGTCAAATTTTTAAAAAAATCGTTGGAGCTGTTTTGTAATTTTTTGAAAAAAAGTGCAAAAAATTGGAGTTTTTTTCAAAAAGATCAAATTTTTAACTTTATTTTCAAGTTGCAGTAATCAATATTTATAAAATTTATATACTCCAAACACTTGTTGTAAGAAAATCACCAAAACTTTTTTTCATGATTACAAAAAAAAAATTAAATTAAAAATAAAAAGTCATTAAAAGTAATCATGTCATTTATGGTCATTTATGTCAATCATTATATCTCGAGAATCAAATATAATCTTTGCATCATTAAGAAGTCAATCAACCGGTATTAACATTTTAATGATGTTTTTTAAATTTAAAAAAAATCTTTAAAGCCATTTTTTAAATTAATTAAAAAAATATTGAAAATTAGTGTTTTTTTTTCATGAAAAAATTATGCAGTATGCAGATAATGAACCAGTTAATAGGTGGTTTAAAATATTTAACACTTTGAGCAAACACTACTCCCCTACCATCTCGAAGTTCAATTTTAAATCCAGCATTTCTAAAGCCCTTCCATTATCCATCCCTAAATTGTGACGTGCATACAACAGTATAAATTAACGTTGAATGTAGCACGTATTTTAGGGTTAAGTATATTGTTGTAATGTACATTTTATATATTTATATTTTTATATGTTGACTGTGATTGCCTTGCTTTGGCGAAATAAATAAATAAATAATTAGTAAAATTAATATAAATAAATAATAAATAAAAAATAATAATAAATGTTTATAAAATTTATAAATTTATAAATTTATAAATAATAAATGTTTATAAACTTTTATCAATTTCTTTAGAGACTAGCAAAATATTTTCTCATGATTTCAAAACAAATTGAATTAAAAATAAAAAAAATCATTCAAAGTCACCATTTAAAAAGGGTTCATACGAATTTTTATACCTTAAATCTCTTATTCTAAAGACATTGTTGTAAAGTCAATCAAAGTTTATTATTATTTGCATGATTTGCGGAGATTTTTAATAGTCTTCACAGAACCGTGTTTTAACTTTAATAAAAAAACTGCTTAAATTTTGAAAACCAATACAAATCAAATCAAATTTGCAATTGTGGTAATCAACGTTTTGAATGGAAAAATGTTTTGAAGTCAACACTTTTTAAGATCATATGCTTTGAAAAGCTTTCATCAAATAAAAAATTGTAGTTTTTAGAAGTTTTGTTCTTTAGTAATCGTAAGATTTCAATTACTTCCTTCATCATTTGTAATACGTATATTTTACCTTTTACATGCAATTGAACCTATTTTTGACTGCATAATCAATGTTTCTCAAAATCAACAGAAAATAAGAAATAATTATTAGATTCATGGATGAAAATTCGTGAAAAATACAAATTCAGTGATTATGCCGAAGTGCTGGCAATTTTGACCGCAACTATTCAAAATGGCCATCACGCGACAAAATCTCTTCAGTTGTCGTAATAACAAAAACTGCATTCATTTTTGCTAACGCTGTTTTGTCCTTCAAGCATCGATATGAAGATAACAAATAACATAGAAAAGGCTTTGTAACCTGTTCCCGCTCCGATTGATCCACGTGAATATTAAATCAAACCATTCCACGAAAATCTTTACGTAATCAATTGACGCTCGCGTAGATGTTACGATTATTATTAAGTCATTCCAAAAACTTTTATGAGAGGTACATTTTTATTATTAAAAGTAGTATTATTTCCATAATTATTATTGTGTTTAATATTTTTAATATTTATGTAAATATTACTGAGAAGTTGTACGTGTGGACCTCAAGGGTCGCATCTCACGGCTTGTTTATTTTTTATTTAATATTTTTTGTTATCATGAGAAAAAGGTTTCATGATGTTTTTACGAACACTGCGTGGAGTATATAAATTTTATAAAAATTGTTTACTGTGTTTCGTAAATCAGGTTGTTGTTTATGAAAAAACCAATTTTTTGACCTTTTTTCCTTAAATTTAAAAAATGGCTACGATGATTTTTTTCAAAATTGAAACAGATTCACAAAAATGTTAAAACGCGTCGATTTACATCTTAACGATCAAATCGTATGTTTGGTTCGCGAGATATAACGCATGACAAATATGACCTTGAAGATCCTGATGACCGTTAATGAGTTTTTATTTTTTATTTAATTTTTTCTGTAATCATGAGAATAATTTTTAATGAAGTTTTTACAAAAACTGTTTGGAGTATATAAATTATATAAACATTGATTACTTCGACTTGAAAATAAAGATAAAAATTTATTGTTTTTGAAAAAACCCTAATTTTTTGCACTTTTTTTTTTTTAAAAAAATAGGATATGGTTTACTCATGCTTTGCTTGGGTAATAATACCCAAACACTAAAGAGTTATAACTCGTGCGTCTGGAATATGGTTCCAAAGCATACATTTGCGGGCAAAAAAATTGTTGAAATTGCTTCACGGACAGCTGCTTGTTTGTTTAATGAAGGTTTTTGCACCCTAGGAAAAATCAAGCAGGTAATGGGCGTGACAATAGGGCTTGCTAGGCTATTGAAAAGCATGCGGACAGTTATAATCAGTTACAAATCAAGACCGCTAATAAACGCAGCACCGATGCGTCAAAAGAGGCAAGAACAGCCGGCAGGGATGAGAAGTTAAGTCAGCAGGGACCGTTGTATGATATAGGCATCTTTAACTTTAAGGGTGATTGTAACAAAAAACCTGTTCGAAAATTTTTCTCGAAACCATGTTTTTATAAAAAGTTAACACGGTTTAAAAAAACCGCTCGACCGATTACTCTGATTTTTTGATATGTTTTAGAATGCATATATGGCTATCGCATGAGCTACCTTCTTAGAGATCGGTTGTGAACTAACCGATTTTTTAACCTTAAAAATCGATTTTTCTCCCGAAAAACCGCCGCCATCCTATTGAGCAAAATTTTGTTCTAGTTCATGCGATACCGAATCCAGCACAAGAAAATTTCTCGTTTGGGTTTTATTCAGAGCAACCAGGCGACTGAAATCATGTCAACCACCGTTTTAGATGTTTTTTTCGAAAAAAAAGTTGCACCAAAAACTGCCTACTAAAACATGAAACAATTTTTTTGGTGTTTTTTAAATAATAGTAAATAAATATGGAAAATTTCATATTAATGTCTTTTTTGTTTCTATATAAAAAAATATTTTATTATTTATTTATTATTTTAAACAGACCTTAGTTTGAGAAATGTAAGGACGAAAGACCCTTATATCAATTTGCGAGAGGTTTTTTTTATGCTTCAAAACATACTATTTATTAACTTCCCAGTATATGGGAAGTTCTTGTAATCGCCTCGAAAATCGAAATTGAAATTTTCAACATTTCTTTACGTTTTGAGGTCTATAGAGTATATATAAAGTGTTTTTAGAAAGGGAGATGCATGTGTGTGTGTGTGTATGTACGTACGTACGTACGTTCGTGGACACTTTTTTCTACGAGCATAACTCACGTAAACAAAGTCGTATCGACTTCGTTGAGGTGTCAATCGAAGCGTCTTTGCAATCTTAAGAGCTGATTAGTTTTTGGGAAACTTCGGTCGGGGGGTTTGCTGTTTTGAAGGTTATTTCTGTAATGCGTTATATCTCGCGAACCTAAAGTACGATTTTCTTGAATAAAGTGTCAATCGACGCGTATTTACATTTATGTGATTCTGTCAAGTTTTTAAAAAATTTCTTGGAGCCGTTTTTTAATTTTTTTAAAAAAAGTGCAAAAAATAACGGTTTTTTTCAAAAACAATGAATTTTTAACCTTATTTCCAAGTCGCAATAACCAATGTTTATAAAATTGATATATTCCAAACAGTTCTATTGAAAATGACATCAAAGTTTTTTACTCATGATCATAAAAAAAAAACAAATAAAAAATAAAAAATCATTAACAGTCATCATGTTCTTCAAGGCCATTTCTGTCATGCTTTATATCTGACGAACCAAACATACGATTTGCATTACTTAGGTGCCAATCGACGCGTATTAACATTTGCGTGAATCTATCAAATTTTTATAAAAACTGTTGGAGCCGTTTTTTAATTTAAGAGAATAAAGTGCAAAAAATTAGATTTTTTTTCATAAACAATAAATTTATAACCTGATTTGCGAAATATAGTAATCAGTGTTTATAAAATTTATATACTCCAAGCAATGTTTGTAGAAACAATTTTAAAACTTTTTCTCATGATTACGTAAAAAATTAAATTACAAATAAAAAATCATTAAAAGTCATCATGATTTCCAAGGTCATTTTTATCATTCACTATATCTCACGAACCAGATATAATATTTGCATCATTAAGGTGTCAATAGACGTGTATTGACACTGTGGCAATTTTTTCAACATTACATGAAAATTGTTTCAGCCCCTTTTTAATTTAATAAAAGAAATGGAAAAAATTAGGCTTTTATGGTTTTAAGGTTTTTTCATAAAAAATAATTTTTCAACTTGATTTGCACAGCACAGTAATAAATTTTTATAAAATTTATACATTCTTATCAGTTTTTGAAGAGAAACCAGCAAAACCATAATCCATGATTATAAAAAAAAAACTAACATTCAAAGTTATTATGTATAGAGGGTTCATACGAATGACATTAATTTATATCTTTTATTCTAAGGAGTTTGTTGTAAATTCAATCGAAGTTTTATAATATTTGCATAATTTGAGCAGATTTTTAATAGTTTTTACAGTGTTTTAGTGTTAATTAAAAAACTGCTTAAATGATAGAAGTCCAAAAAAAATTCTTCCGTAGATGATATGATTAATATTAACTCATTCCTGTTGCTGCTATGAATACCTCTCATTATTATTATTTAAAGTAGCAATATTTTTAAAATTATTATTTTGTTTAATATTTTTAATATTTATCTAGATATTACTGGGAAGTTGACCGTGTGGACCTCAAGGGTCGCACTTCGAGGCTTGTTTTAAATATTGTTTTACAAAATCAAAATAAAATTATATTTCGTTTGAATTCGGGAAGTGGTCGGATAAATAATTCATATTCTGGGAAAACAGTGAATTTTCAAGGGAATTTTTCTATTCTGACTGATTTGCATTTAGTTTTTAATTTAAATTTTTTAATGTAGTCTTCAATTTCAGATTTCTCGAAAATATATTTCGCATGTAAAAATTTTCAAGTTTTTGGTAGTCAATCAGTCATTTAAAAAAAATGCGATCGACAAATACATTAACTACAGAAAGAACAGATTCCGTTTCGCAGTTTTCCAAAAACTAAAGTTGTAATTTGTATTACATCTTGAGTATTTATTTTATTTTATCAATTCACCTAACATACTCCCTGTTTTCAGTAAGCGCTGATATAAGCTAATTTCCTCCAGTAAATAAATATCAATTAACTGAAGCAAAGTGTAGCATATTCAAATTTCGCAAGTTTATCGTAGAACGCGTGAGTCCGGTTGATTTATGTGGGTGCACGAGACACATCAGATAAATAAAATAAAAATGTTAATCCATGTTCACTTGTATGCTCTTGAATACGCAGGAAACGTACCAACATGACAGCAACAGAAATGTTCATTAACATATTTGATTAAATTGCCAGAGAGGAAATTTATGGGTTTTCCGAAAATTGGTTTCGAAATCATTTTCAGCTGCTGGTGACCTGAAGCTGGATAGTCGATAGATAGAAGAGGATTCAAAAGAGCGAAAAATACATAAGGATTCGAATATTAAAATGGTGTTGGTAGGTGGATGTATATTATAATTAGATCATATCCTTGCTGCACAAAGTAGGATTTTCAATACTGTGGCATTTCTCGAATAAAGTTTCCATTTCCAAATAAACAAACAGCAATATTGAAATTTAACTCATGCACCAGTTGAATGTAATTTAAAGTGATGTTTATGTGGCAATTTTTTGTACAAATAGTAATTTAGAAAATTCTTTTCCTTAAAAACGATTCTAGAAGATTTCATCCCAACATATGACTATAGCATTGAACTCTGAATTTAGAATCAGATATTTGTTGAGTTGATTTAAACATCCTTTTGCAAATAATCATAATAATTTTTATTGAATTTGGTTTGTTGCAACGTATTTAAATTGTAGAAAAATAAAAACAGAAAATATTGTTTAGTCAGCGGTTGTGCATTTTTGTACACAAATTTGTATATGAAATATATAACAATGTGTAATTGAAATTTTATACTGTATATTTTCCTAAGATTAAAAATTAATAATTTTACCATTCATCATTTCACCATTCACATTTTACCATTACCCACTGCAGCGGACAATTCATTGCAATTATTTTTTGATTTATGTTTTCTAGCTTGTTAAGGCATAGTATTTACATTTGTTAATACTCTTCAAATGTGGTTTATATTAAAACCACCCTAGAAGATTCATGTTGCCAGATTCGAAAAAAATTTCTCCTAGTGTTTTACCTAGAGCTAAACACCTAACGTGATAAAGAAACACAATTAATCTACTCGTACGTCTTCCATTCTTCAATTTTTTCGTATTTATTGAGCCATCAATCTAATCAAAAAATAACGGCTATATTTTTAGATAAAATCAATTTCCTATTTCTTTAAAGTAATCTAATGTTGCAACAAGGTGTGACCAAGTTAATGTCTCTAACACCATATACTTTTCGAGATAAAGCTATTTAAAGTTGATGAGGTAAGTTTGCAAATTTTGCAAGAAAGGTTTAAAAAACTCGTTAGTAATGATCACATTACATTGGTGATAAAATCTTGAAAGTAGGTTTTTTGGTTATATGTAATCAATATAATTTAATATTGTTTAATTGATCAATGTAAGTATTTTAGGGAAATCCTAATTTTTGGTATTTTGTAAGTCTTCTGGATGGACCATGTCGTGCCGCGAATTGACAGTTGCTGAGGGGGAGGGGAGGTTGCTGAGGGGGAGGTTCTCTTATTAGTTAGTACTTCTTTATTTCAATATTTTCTACTTCAGACAGCTCGAAAAAGTCTTCAATTTAGGAGCCAAGAATGTATGGGAAGTTTATGTCACATTGAATCTGGTACATTTTCGCATAACTGGTCACGGCAATGAATGCAAACACTTTAGCATTTTATTCCAGCTTCCACAGTTATAGAAATCTTCCACACGGGTTGAACGGCTGGTTCTTTCATCATAAGCTGCAGGATGAGACCATAAGAACTGCATATCCAGCTCCAATCGGGGGGATTCCTCTCCACTTTTAACCACTTCTGCACCTGAAACGAACCAAATAACAAACTTATGAAACCAAAATCACAAAGCTTTGAAACAGAATAACAGCGATGATGTGGTATCAACAATATATGTAGAAATAAGCAATGTGGTGTGCAGTACAATGAAAATTGGCAATAGAATAAAATCAAGAATTTTACATGGTCCTGAACCTGAAATCCGCATCATGCAGCATGCTAGGTTGAAATGAAATTGTGCTGCCGCCTTCGCAAGCATCCTTAAGGTTCTGGGTTTAATAGTTTCCTCTATATAGTGAAAAAAAGGAAGCTTTCTCCATGCTCGGTTATCTGCTCAAGTGTGGTATTAGAATCGAAGAAAGCAGCAGCGTTCTTTCCAAACTGTGATGCTATCCAATGTGGAAGGAAATTTCATCTTCTGTCCAAAAAAGGTTGATGTAGTGTCACAGCTACTGAGGGAGTCAAGAAAAAGTTCAAGTCAAGATTGTGCTCCTTGTATGAAAACTATCGTTGTATCTGCAACTGCGTTTTTATTTCTCCCACATGTTTCAAAAAATATGTTCTGCTCTGGTACTTGTCTTGTTCCACATACTATGCATGAAAATCTCTCTCTCTCTCTCTCTCTCAGTAAACGTTAATTTTCCAGGTTTTTTAATGATACACTGGAGGCTAAGGAAGTGTCAACCTCTATTTGCTTAATTAAAATCACTCCATCAACAAAAACAACTGACTGACAGGGGGAGGGGAAAGGTCCCACGTTGTCTTTGCCTTCCAGCTTCTGTAAAAAATGTTGCTACGGCATACATACATTTTCTGGACATTTTGTAACAAATAACATTCAAGTGGATCCCTTCAGGAATCTTCATGCATATCTCTTTGCGTTTCATCTTTATAAATATTAAATTCTTCAAAATATATAAAATGGTTTTTATTTAATTTTGTAAAACCTGTTATTCTGTAATAAATATATGAAATCGATGACATTTTACTAACGCTTATTCTAAAATTTGCACACATATTTACCTCGTCAACTTTGAACATTTGTATCTTATAAATCAATTTAATTTCATTTTGTTAAAAATTCATTCTACTTTAAAAACAATTGAAACAAGCCGCGAGGTGCGACCTTTGAGGTCCACACGGTCAACTTCCCAGTCATATCTTCATAAACATCGAAAACATTAAACACAATAATAATTTTGAAAATAGTACTACTTTAAATAATATATATGAGAGGTATTCACAGCAGTAACAAGAATGAGTTAATATGAATCATATCGTCCACGGGAGGGTCCATCGATTACGTAAGAATTTTGGTGGATGAGGTGTTGATTGCATATTCACGCGAATCAATCGGAGAGGAAACAGGGTACAATGCCTTTTCTACGTTATTTGTTATTTTCATATCGATGCTTCAAGAACAAAAGAGCTAACAAAAATGAATGCAGTTTTTGTTATTACACCCACTGAAGAGATTTTGTCGCGTGATTTTGAATAAATTGCATGTAAAAAGTAAAATGTATTACAAATGACGAAGTAATTGAAATCTCACGACCACTAAAAAACAAAACTACTAAAAATTACAATTTTTTCAGAACACTGGTTATTTTCCTCGGAAAGTTCACTAGCCGCTAAATATGATTAAATAGATAATTCGACAAAAGATGCCTTTCATGCGACTATGATTTTATTTGAATTAATGTAAATGCGCATTTCGACCGGCACACCCGGTCTTCATCAGTACACTGTACTCTTTAATATTTTAATCAATCTATATATACAATAGTTACTTAACAACAACTCGAAGTTATTGGATGTAATTTTAAGAATGTAATGACATCACTTACGTAACTATTGTATATATAGATTAATTAAAATATTAAAGAGTAGAGTGTACTGATGAAGACCGGGTGTGCTGATCGAAATGCGCATTTACATTTATTAAAATAAAATCATAGTCGCATAAAAGGAATCTTTTGTCGAATTATCTATTTAATCATACAATTTTTTATTTGATGAAATCTTTCTAAGGCATTTGATTTCGGAAAGTATTGACTACAAAACATTTTACTATTCAAAGCGTTGATTACCACAAATGCAAGTTTGATTTGATTTTCAATGGTTTTCAAAATTTAAGCAGTTTTTCATTAAAGTGAAAACACGGTGCTGTGAGAGTATTAAAAATCTTCTCAAATTATTCAAATATTTGATTGACTTTACAAAAATGTCTTTAGGATATGAGATATAAGGTATAATCATTCGTACGAACCCTTTCTACATGATGCTTTGTAATGACTTTTTATTTTTTATTTAATTTTTTTGTAGTCACGAGTAATATTTTAGCTTGTTTCTCTACAAAAACTGATAAAAATTTATAAATTTTATAAAGATTGATTATTACGATGTGCAAATCAGGTTAAAAATTTATTTTTTTGTAAAAACCCTAATTTTTTACATTTTTTTTTTATTAAATTGAAACACGGCTCCAACGGTTTTTTATTAGCGTGAACACATTACAAAAATGTTAAGACGCGTCGATTTACACCTTAATGATGCAAATACTATATTTAGTTCTCGAGATATAGTGAATGTCATAAATGACCTTGAAGGTCATGATGAATTTTAATGATTTTTATTTTTAATTTTTTTTTGTAATCACGAAGAAAAGTTTTGCTGGTTTTTTAACAAAAACTGTTTGAAGTATACAAATTTTATAAAAATTGATAACTGTATTTTGCAAATCAGGTTAAAAGTTTATTGTTTGTGAAAAAAACTCTAATTTTTTGCACTTTTTTTTTTTAAAATTAAAAAACGGCCCCAACATTTTTTTAAAAAATTTATCAGAATTACAAAAATTTCAATACACGTCGATTGATGCCCTAATCAAGCAAATCCTATGTTTGGTTCGCGAGATATAGCGCACGACAGAAATGCCCTTGAAAGGGTTAAAAGAACAAATCCCCCAGACTGAAGTGTTCCAAAAAGTAATCAGCTCTTAAAATTGCAAAGACGCTTCGATTGGCACCTCATCGAAGTTGACTCGACTTTGTTTACATGGGCTAAGTTCGTAGAAAAACTGTGGACGGATGCACGTACGTACGTACATACACATAAAAATACATACTTCTTTCCAAAAATATTTAAAATATACTCTAAAGATATCAAAACGTAAAGAAAAGTCGAAAATTTCAATTTCGATTTTCGAATCGATTATATATATACTGGGAAGTTAATAAAAAACGAAATCGTGTAATAAAAGAAACACGTGTCTTTTCTTATATTTTTTAAGAAATACGATTTGTAGAAATTCGGTGATACTTCATTGATATGATCTACGATATTAATCTTAATATAATGTGAAATTTTTAGTTAAATATCGTTTTAACGCAATAAAAAGAAATATGACACAATTTTATCCTCACAAAATTGAGCGTACTCTTAGTAAAATGTATGTTATTCCTTATTTTCGCGAAATATCATAAATCACATCATCGCACTTTCTGTGACCAATTGAGTGTTATGTTGTTTACAATTAAAAAATTTGTAATTTTTCCATTGGAATTCGCAAAGCTCATGTAAATCTTCCGGATTGCTTCAAGAATAATGTTATATTTTTGGACGAGACAAAAATAAACTTATTCGGTTCTGATAATAAGGAAATCGTTTGGAGGAAACCAAACACGGAGCTAAATAAGAAAAACATTTGTTCAACTGTGAAGGTTCGGTTATGGTATGGCGTTCTATGGCAACTGATGGTGTTGGAAAACTGAAGTTTATCGACACAGCCATGGGTAAAATGATAAGTATCCTGCGAAGAAATTTGTAGTCTTCTGCAGAAAAATTACAAATGCCCCTAGTATATTACTTTCAGCACGATAATGACCCGAAACATACAGCACATGTAGTTAAATAGTGATTATTGTACAACGCTCCCAAGTTCCTCAAAACTCCTCCTCAGTCTCCTTGCCAAAATTCAATGTGGAATTTGTGGCATGAGTTCAAGTTTCGGTTGAAAAACTGTAATGCTACAAACAAAAATCAATTAAAAGAAAAACTCAAGGTCGAGTGAGAGAAGATTACACCTGAATTTACATAAAAATTTGTGGAATCGATACCGCGACGTTTAAGAGCAGCTATTCCACCCAAGGAATATACAATAAAATTTTATTTAAATTAGTCATTAAAATTTTGTACTGAAATATTTTATTCTAATAAGCTGTACGCTCAATTTTATGTCAATTAAAATCTGATTTTTTTTAAAATGTTTTGTTAAAAAAAATGCTTTGATATATGAAAAATTTAATTGAAAATGAATTGATATGTTGACTTGAACGTTGGTCTTTTTTACCAAAAAAAGTTTCTTAAATTTTTATGGGTTTACACTAAATTACGTCAGTAACTGTATATAGGCAGTTGAAATAACCGAATCACAAATCACGCTATTGTGAAATGCGTGACTCCTTAACCGATGTGTGAAGTTCACGGGTTAAATGAAGTCAACTTGGGGCGTATTATATGCATATGATATATGCATGCTTAGTTACGAATCCATGCATGTTTGCGTTTATCTTTGAAGGATATAGAACGAACTCTGAACTTTCAACTTTCGTAATCTCTTCTTGATTAGTCTGATGAGCACGACTATGCGGGCATGAGAACTTTTATGAAAAATTTACATTTGCTGTAAGGCTGCATCGGCTCATCTCTTTGAATGAAAAGATTTTTATTTTCAAACCATTTCCAAGAGAAAGAAGTTTAGAAACGAAATTTTGACTTTGCATTTGAATTTTTATTCAGGAAGAAATTGAAATCAATATGATGAAATCACAGCAGCGTAACATTGTTTCTAGGCTTCCCTTTCAAGTACAAGATTTTCAGGAAAAAGCAACACAGATCCTTAATGCCTGTCATGTAACAGTTGTGGTGGGGATGGCTTCTATATTCCTTGCATTTCAGCTCAAATGCTTTCTTTTAATGTGTATAACTGAAATGAAATTCAGATTTCATGTAGATATGAATCGATTATTCTTGTGACTTATGCGACAGGATATGCTTCGACTTCGATATTGAAAAATCTTTAGTTGTGCTCAGAAATGATATATCTATTACGACTTGTAATTAAGGAAATATTTCGCAATTGTTGCAGATTATACTGGCAAGGCAAGAATGTTTTGTAAATATTCATCATGTTTAGGAAGCATTCCATAATATAGGCTGAATTTTGAACTTTGCCGTTACTCGTCATGTGCAATATTAATTGTAGATAATGAAACAAATAAATAAGAGAACGTTTACGTTCGTTAATTGGCATTGTTTGATTTGCTTACTTTGTAGCCCAACTGTAGCATTTGCTTACACGTTTCAACCATACCAATCATACTTGGCGAATATTTGATTCAGGATATTCTTCGATTCTTTTCGAATAAAAATACTGGATATTTGAATAATGGGTAGCTCAATAAATCGCATCACTTTATACACGGTTTACTGTGTGCCGTCTGTTTACTATCTGATGCGAAGTCTTTGGCAATAATCAATATGCGAATACGGATTATTTCTCGAATTTAATCCTGGAATTTATTTGGTACTTTGCATTTTTCAAGTATGTAATGCATATTTTATCTTCTCTACTTTATTTGCCATGAGCCTCCATTATCGAACGACCAAATTGGCATTGTTTGATTTGCTTACTTTGTAGCCCAACTGTAGCATTTGCTTACACGTTTAAACCATACGAAGCATACTTGGCGAATATTTGATTCAGGATATTCTTCGATTTTATTGAAACGTGTTGAATATGCTGTGGTAAAATTTATTCATGTGAAATTTATGAAGTGCTTTGTTGGAAGATAATAAATTTGTAAGCGAGAGGCGCAATGTTAGCAACCAAACATGCATGACTCGATTATCATGAAGCCATCAGCTCAGTTTTTATCAAATACGAAAAAACAACAACTTTGGTTCGACTATCTGATTTAAGCAGACAAATTTCAGTGAATCACAAATGGCATCCATGGTAACTTTAGGCAAAACAGATGGCATCTTACATTTAGAACGTCCATGGTTTCTAGCTTAAATTTTGAGAGGCTTCACTTGGTGTATTGCTGTATTTCCTTGATTGGTTTTAATTGCTTCACTACAATTTTTGTTTTACACATATTGTTACTTGTTAAGCATTGATTCTCAAAACATAAGAAAAACTTCGGAGTTCAATTATATTAGCTAAATGAACTGTCGACAATGTGTCTACTTTTTAGATAGATTCTCAGAAAATAAATCATAGTTCTTGAAACCTAGCAACAATTCCAATTTTTTTAATTTGACTGATATTTGACAACATACATACATAACTATGAAACCCGTTGCGGAAAGGAGTTGTGATCTCAAAGGTTATCCATTGGCTACAAATTGTTCTTGTCGTATTGAAAAAGTCCGTAACTTTTTTAATTTGAAAGTTTGTTTGTTGAAATTCATTAAAATTGCCAACACGTCTATCGCAAGGCGATGTTGATTTTCTTTGAAAAAAAAACGCAAATATCATCGACAAATAGATAAAGTGACTGTTAAAAAACTTTTTTCTAGAATCTGAAAAGTTTTTTAATTCACTTTTCAATATAAAAAACTGTGAAACGAGCAGCGTTTAGAGACAATGTGATGAATTTTCCATGAATGTAATGAAATTGAAACTGCTTTGACGAAATTCAAATAATACCGAGAACCGAAAACTGTTTACTGTGAAGTTAAATGACGCGAAATGATGATAATTGCATGATCGTGACATCATGTCAAAGGACATATACAATATGAAAAAGTTCATTACTGTAGACAAAATTTAGTAGTGACGTTTTCTTGAGCTGATTAGCAGGGTGGCACATGTTTTGTGTTGTAACATTAATGAGAGAATTTTTTATAGCATGATGTATGCAGTCATAACATGAGTTTACTTACCCTTGCAATTTTTTTGAAAAGCGTGGAACTGAACGTCCAATGTGAACAAATAGTATAAAGATGAATAGTACAGGAAATTAAGCATTGTTTTTACCTGAAATAGCCCAAGGATCATTTTCTATATCATGCCGCTGTACGTTAAAACCTTGGGAGTGATTGCCACCCCATCTCTGAGGTGGAAACTTTTTATTATATTTTAACTACAGGAATCGATGGAAAAAGTAATTCTAAGTAAAAAATGTTTTAATTATTTTTTTCCGTAAATCTAATATTTTTCGAGTTATTTGCGGTTGAAAGTTACAGTTTTTCGACGAAAAAATCGATGTTTTTAATAGTTTTTTCGCGAATTTTATCAAAAAAATTGTCGATAGCAAAATTAAAGCTTTTAAAACAACAAAAAATGCTTTTTTTAAAAAAATTCTACGACTAATACGAACCAAGATACGGCATTTTAATGGTTAGCTTTTTTCGTCAAATTTGAAAAAATCAAAGTCAAATAACGAGAAAACATTTTTCGAGGAAATTTTATAGAATATTTTGTTAAGTATATAAGTAAACCTTTCTTTGAAAAAAGTCTCTTGCAAGAAAATTGAGGGACTTTTGATCAAAATAAAGTCGGTACCTACATTTTTCTACGAAAAAATTAGTGAAAACAACTCCCTAACTACCCTCTAATTAAAATTGAAATTCACCCTTCTCTTTAAACATACATATATGCATTATTAATACATCCAAGAAGTTTTGTTAATTTAAAATGCCTAATGTTAGAAAAAGTGGAATTTCAAGCGAAAATAATTTTTCGCAATTTCGTATTTTTTTCTCTTTCTCTCAAAATATCTCCGAAAATACTGGACATACGAAAAAATGGTAGCGTACCAAATTGTAGCCTTTTTAATGACAAAAATGTCTTTGTGCGTAGATTTTCTGAAGAGTTGATATTTGCCGAGATGTAGCCGTTTAAACCCTTTATTTACGAGCGAACACCACCTTATTCGAGCCCTTTAAACTCACCCCGTTTAAGGGATTTTAATAATTTAATTTACATAGTCTTATAGATCATGAAGAACGTTTTTTAAAAAATTTTCTATCGATAAAATGGAGGAGCTATGTTTAAAAAACCAACCAATTTTTTTTCGAAAAATTCGAATAGCCTACTTCGGAGCATAATATGAAGTCTACATAGCTGGTATATTTGGCAGTAGTGCGTTACACGTTCAAAACCTTTTTCCATTCAAAACGAAATACAGAGAAGAAGAAACATCTGCTCATATGTCTGCATGGCTGAGTGTTTATTTTGTTTTTATCTCACCAGCGTATTCTCAAGTTTGAAAGAAATAGCAGGTGCAATTATTCAATTGTGTTTTTTTATAGTTAGCGCATAAAAAAATCATTATAATATTTTTTTATTTCAAGTGCCTGAGTTTTACAATTCTTTTGTATATACTTTTATAAATAAAGGATTTATTCGTACATATTATTGTGAAGTTTCCAACACATTAAGGCTGCAGCTATTGTATTAATAGGAATACTTTTCCATGTTATATTGGTGAGTTTTAGTTACATGCTTTATATCTTAAAATTTCGATGATTTAACGCACTTGAAGCGTGAAGGGTGGTTTTTAAGGGTTGAAAAGTTGCAAAATGAACTTAATACATATTTTAAACAACAGAATTCTTAAATTAAATCACTATGATAGTTAATCTTCTTTTGGGAAAAAATTTATTTGTAAATTTCCCAGTATATGGGAAGCTCTTGTAATCGCCTCGAAAATCGAAATTGAAATTTTCAACATTTCTTTACGTTTTGAGGTCTATAGAGTATATATAAAGTGTTTTTAGAAAGGGAGATGTATGTGTGTGTGTGTGTGTACGTACGTATGTACGTTCGTGGACACTTTTTTCTACGAGCATAACTCACGTAAACAAAGTTGTATCGACTTCGTTGAGGTGTCAATCGAAGCGTCTTTGCAATCTTAAGAGCTGATTAGTTTTTGGGACACTTCGGTCGGGAGGGTTTGCTGTTTCGCCCCTTTGAAGGTCATTTCTGTCATGCGTTATATCTCGCGAACCAAACATACGATTTGCGTGATTAAGGTGTCAATCGACGCGTATTAAAACTTTCGTCAATCTGTTGAAAAAAATCGTTGAAGCCGTTTTTCAATTTAAGGAAAAAAAGTGGAAAAAATTAGGTTTTTTTATAAACAATAAATTTTTAACCTGATTTACGAAAGACAGTATTCAATTTTTATAAAATTTATATTCTTCAAGCAGTGTTTGTAAAAACACCACCAAAACTTTTTTTATGATAACAAGAAACATAAAAATAAAAAATTATTAATAGTCATCATGATCGTCAAGGTCATTTCTGTCATTCACTATATCTCACGAACCAGATATGATATTTGCATCATTAAGGTGTCAATCGACGTGTTTTAAAATCTCTTTGCTTATTTCAACATTAAAAAGATCCGTTTCAGGTTTTTTTTTATTTTAATAGAAGAAAATGCGAAAACATGGATTTTTTCAGAAAAAATATTTTTTTAACCTGATTTGCACAACACAGTAATAAACGTTTATAAAATTTATACATTCCTATCAGTTTTTAAAAAGAAACCAGCAAAACTTTTTTCATGATTCTGTAAAAAATTCAATTGAAAATAAAAAATCATTCAAAGTTACCATATGAAACGGGTTCTTCCGAATGATATTTCGTTACATCTTTTATTCTAAAGACTTTGTTGTAAAGTCAATCAAAGTTTTAAAATGTTTGAATAATTTGAGCAGATTTTTAATAGTTTTTTGCATTCTTTTAATGAAAAAAAAAGCGGCTCAAATTTTGAAAACCATCAAAATTTCAATCAAATTTGCATTTGTGGTATATATATAATATATTCAATTAGTCAAACATAACATAAAACCAAAAAAAAGGTCCATTCAATAATAAAGAACAAGAGTTTACATACAGTCACAGCTTTCAGTCGGTTTGGCTTGAATTGACTAATTGTTTGTGATTTCCTGTGTAATTTTGTCCCATTCTTCACGAAGGACGGAAATGAGGTCGGATCTGTTAGGAAATTTGTTGTTTTGTACTTGACGCTTTAAATGTTTCTATACATGTTCAATTGGGTTTAAGTTCGGAAATTTGGGATGGAGAATCAAGTTGTTTGGGAATATTGAAAATCAACCACTCCTCCACAATCTGCGCCGTATGTTTTGGAGTCATTGCCTTGTTAGAAGACACAAGGCGGTCCTATCCCCGATTTGTGGGTAGATTGCTTCAAAGTGGCTTTCAGTATATCTAGATATACCGTACGATACATAATGCCGCCGATAACTAATTTTGCTCCACTAATGTATGGCTTTTTCCGCGGTGTCCTGCTAAAATAGCCATTGCGATGGAACACTCTACACACAGTTGTAAAATGTATGTGTTTGCCCATACTCTCCTTCATGCCTTTAGCTAATAACTTTGATGACGTACGTATTTGTGCGACTACACTTCTCTTTTCACGATCGATAGTTCAGTCGTTGACGATAAAAACACGGTATTACCTGTGAAATATTTTGGTCAACATGGATTTGCGTGAAAATTTTGGATAAAGCTTGTCTCTACTTTAAAAGTTTTATATGTACAATGTGAGCTTTTTGCTTTTTGGGGGTGACAGCCACTCCTTCTTGGAAAAGATTATAAAATTGTAGATTAAATGTTTATTAAATTAAAATAGGACAAATAAAGATGAGTTTTTGCTCTGAAGCGGTAATTAACCTGCCTTGAAACAATTTGAATGATCCTACTTTTGAAACCACCCCTTGAGAATGGTTATATTGAATAAAATAAAGAAAAGAAATGTGATGAAAAATTCTGAAATAAGTACTTTGAATGACTCATTGTTAATTTTTAATATTGGGACAAGATTAAAAAACAATGATTTTTGAATAACTTGAAACGTTTTTATAATGTTTCTGTATGAAACAAAAAATTCTTCAACGATGATTTATACAATTTATTGTTTATTATAACTTTTCAACCCTTAACTACCACCCCTTGTACGAGAATGTGTGATAATTATCGATGCAAGTATTTTTGTGTTCAATTCCGCTCTCCATCTCTTTTCATTGCAAAACATTTAGACTATATACAGTCAATATTATATGTGTATGTGCTCTAATAAATGCTCCAAAAGAGGCGAGAATAAAAATATATAAATGCTCTGAAATTTTCATCGAAATAGTGCGATTGTTGTTTTAAACTATTTTTTCCTTAATTTTGTAGCTATAAAATTGCTTAAACAACTATTTTACAGGCAATTTTAAGGACTACAAGAGGAGAAGATTTCAGGGTTTTAAAGCTTTTAATTTTTGAGACTTTTTGATTCAAAAGACTTGAGAATGGTACGCTTCGTCCACGACTACAATCTTTTCACGTGAATATTTCAATTAGTTTTTATTCTAAAGATAGAAAATATAACCAAAATCTTCAAAAAAAAAATGCAAAATTTTTGTATTCTGACATGTTTTTTCGTTCTCATTTTTTTATATTAATATTAATTTTTTTTACGTTTATCATACTTTTATGTAAAATTAAATTAAAATTAATTAAAATTAAAATTAAATCAGTCAAACTTTTAGTACATAGTGCCAAGATATAAATAAATTAAATTGTAAAGCGATTACGTTGATTTTAGTTTTATTATTGATCTTTTATCTGAAAAATTATGACCACAACTTTGTTTTGACTCTTGCAATTAATTTTCGAACGTCTACAAAAATTTGTATTCTAATCGGACAAATTGACAATTGCTTGTGAAATGTATAATAAAAATTGCACAAAGAAAATTATTTAAACACAAGTTAGGCTGTATGTAGACTTTTGTTTCATTTTGGGTGCGAAGATTTCATTTATATTTCTCTTATTGATGCTTGTTAAGAAATAGTTCAATTGTTTACGTATATTTATGCTTAAATTAATTAAAATTTCGCTATGAATGCTAAGAATCAGGATTATAGGAATTGAGGGATATGCTCAGTTATAGGGGACAAGCTTTATCTCTTTAATTTTTTCTTGGAAAATTGAATTCCAACATTTATCCAGGCGAATTGTCATCTCATAAGTGGTATGATTGTTCATAGTGATTTCTCTTTAGTTTTGTATCAACGAAAATAATTTTTGACATTAAAATTCGCTTGAAGATACATCTTGTGATGCCTGTTTTTCAGTCATTAAGCCTTATGTATGGATTTTGCCTACGATTTAATAGCAAATTACTTACTTAATTCATAGATAAAACGAATGAGCACGATTTTATCTCACCATTTATTTTGTGAAATGGGAGCTTAATGGTGCATAATCGTTCATGAACTTTTCGTGAATATCTCGGAGAAGATTTCTCGAACCATTTTTTTCAATTTGATTGGATAAAATCTCTTCTAACACAAGGCTCTTATTCACTAGCAGATTTATTCACTGACCTGAACGATTGATATCGGTGAATTTATCGGCCAATGATGACCAACGATAAATTGTGCCGATAAATTATTGATTCACTATTAACGGACAAACGATTAGACGGTGCAAAATTATTTGGGATGAAAAATTAGATAGTGTGTGTGGAAAGGCTGAGGATTCCGATTTTTAACAAATCAGCAGAATTATGGGGCAGATTTGATCGTTCAAGATTTTCCAGCGATTTGTGCAATTTTCTTGTGAATTTTCCGATGTGATGGAAAATGTTAGAATTATTGGTAATAACAGGGGATAAATTAGTGAATTATTGTATTGTGTTAAGAAGCGATGATTGACACGAAAAAAGTTTGTTTGATAAATTATTAAGTAGGACGAACAATAAAAGAACGTAACAAAAACCGAAGAATCGATCAATCATTGGTTGTACAGAAAGTACCATAATCGTATGTCACTTTGGAGAAGCTTGAAAGAATGATCTGTTAATTGTAAGAAATGTTATTAGAATAGTTTATGGATGATACATTGCAGGAACACAATTTCTTAAAGATCTTCAGAATGACAGTCACGGAGCATCGAAATTTATATTTGGAATACATTTTCCACCCGATGAAGCTGTTGCCCTTACTAATCGTTCGAAAGGTTTAACTGATAAGTAAAAAAAATCAACCATAGATAAGTTCGAACCAAAAACGTCATGGAGAACATTTCTGACCTGTTGTCTTGCAGATTTTCAATTTTTCATTCCACTTAGTCAATGAATATTAAGAATGCAAATTATGTCTATACAGCCCCATTTGTTCTACACTGCCTACTACTAACAGAGAGTTGCAATTACGTAAGATCTTCAACAATTGATCGAGTTTACTAAATAACTTGGGAAATAAATTCTACATTGCCAAAATGACACCCTTCAAAATTAAGAACTCAAAAAACGATTTCTACGCGTAGATAAATAGAGGTAAATACTAGTCTTGACCGAACTAAGTTTCAAAATAGTGTGGTAAATACAGGCAACGTCTATATTCGTAACAATTTGTTTTCTGATTGCATGATATCTTCATAAATTGAAAAGGTAACGTTGTAGTACCAAAAAGACGAAAACTACGCACATCATCTAATCTATTTCCATCTTTTTTGCATTTTGAGATTTTTCACATTCTCTTCCAAATATAGGTTTCAAGCGATGAGTTTTTTATTATGAAAATTTTGTGCTAAATTTTTTAATATATCTTCCTATTATCCAATCGGTTTTAGCAAATATTTTTAACGGATAACAAGGATATTTTTGGTGCAATTGAATGAAACCAGTTACCCGAATCAACATGCGTCACATTATATGTTTGATTTCTTTTGATACTAATTAATAGAACAATTTAAATATCTAAATACGTTCTCTTTGAATTGGCTGCATCGACTGAGATTCGTTTGGTTTTTTATATTTAATATGTGCATTTTCAAATTGATCTAACAAGATAAACTTCCCATTAATTTGTTGCTTGTGCACATACAACAAGCCGCGAATTGCGACCCTTGGTGTCCACACGGTCAACTTCCCAGTAATATCTAGATAAGCACTAAAAATGTTAAACACAATAATAATTTTGCAAATACTACTACTTTAAGTAATAATAATGAGAGGTATTCATAGCAGTAACAGGAATGAGTTAATATTAATCATATCATCTACGGGAGTATCCATTGATTACGTTAGGCTTTTGGTGGATGGGGCGGCGGATTAGTTTGATTGAATATTTACGCGGCTCAATCCGTGGGTGGTGTGGGTAGGTTACAAAGCCTTTTCCATGTTATTTGTTATTTTCATATCGATGCTTGAAGGGCAAAAGAGCGCAACCAAAAATGAATGCAGTTTTTGTTATTACTCTCATTGAAGAGATTTTGTCGCGTGATGACCATTTTGAATAGTTTCGTTCAAAATTGCCATGACTTCAGCATAATCACTGGATTCATATTTTTTCACTATTTTACATCAATGAGATTAATAATACTTTATACATTCTATTGGTAAATTTTGAATATGCAGTCAAAAATAGGTTCAATTGCATGTAAAAAGTAAAATGTTTTACAAATGATGATGGAGGAAGTAATTGAAATCTTACGATTACTAAAGAATGAATCTACTAAAAACTACAATTTTTTATTTGTTGAAAGCTTTACAAAGCGTATGATCTTGCAAAGTATTGACTACGAAATATTTTACCATTCAAAGCGTTGATTAACACAAATGTAAATTTGATTAAAATTTTGATGATTTTGAAAATTTAAGTAATTTTTTTTAATTAAAATGTCATAAAAACTTTTAAAAATCTGCTTGAATTATGCAAATATTTTAAAACTTTGATTGAATTTACAACAATTTATTTAGAATAAAATATATAAAGTAATATCATTCGTATGAACCCTCTTTACATGGTAACTTTCAATGATTTTTTATTTTTAATTTAGTTTTTTTTTCATAATCATCCTAAAAAGTTTTGCCGGTTTCTTTTCAAAAAATGATAAAAAGGTTTAAATTTTATAAACATTTATTAGTGTGTTGTGCAAATCGAGTTAAAAAAAATATTTTTTATGAAAAAAACCCTAAATTTTTTCATTTTCTTCTATTAAATTGAAAAAAATGGCTGAAACGAATTTATATAATGTTAAAAAAATCACAAACATGTTATTACACGTCGATTCACACCTTAATGATGCAAATATTATATCTAGCTCGTGAGATATAGTGAATGACAGAAATGACCTTGAAGGTCATGATGACTGTTAATGATTTTTTTATTTTTTATTTAATGTGTTTTGTAATCAGGAGAGAAAGGTTTGACGATGTTTTCACAAACACTGCTTGCAGTATATAAATTTCATAAACATTGATTACTGTGCTCCGTAAATCAGGTTAAAAATTTATTGTTTATGAAAAAAAACCTATTTTTGTGCAATTTTTTTTTCTTAAAATAAAAAATGGCTCAAAGGATTTTTTTCAAAATTAAATAGACTCACAAAAAATGTTAATACGCGTCGATTAACATCCAAACGATGCCCATCGTATGTTTGGTTGGCGAGATATGCGCATGACAAATATGACCTCGAAGATCATGATGACTGTTAATGATTTTGTATTTTTTATTTAATTTTTTTTCTAATCACGAGAAAAAATTTTGATGACATTTTTAGAAAAACTGTTTGGAGTATATAAATTATATAAACATTGATTACTTCAACTTGAAAATAAGGTTAAAAATTTATTGTTTTTGAAAAAAAAACCGTAATTTTTTGCTTTTTTTTTAAACTTAAAAAACGGCTCCAGGAATTTTTTTAAAAACTTGATAGAATCACACAACTGTCAATAAACGTCGATTGATACCTTGTTCAAGGAAATCGTACGTTTGGTTCGCGAGATATAACGCATGACAGAAATGACCTTCAAACGGGCAAAACAGCAAACACCCCCCCCCCCCCCGACCGAAGTTTCCCAAAAACTTATCACCTCTTAAGAATGCAAAGACGCTTCGATTGACACCTTTAGAAAGTCGATACGACTTTGTTAGCGTGAGTTATGCTCGTAGAAAAAAGTGTCCACGAACGTACATACGTACGTACGTACATACACACACACACATACATCTCCCTTTTTAAAAACACTTTTTATATACTCTATAGACCTCAAAACGTAAAGAAATGTTGAAAATTTCAATTTCGATTTTCGAGGCGATTACAAGAACTTCCCATATACTGGGAAGTTAAAAAGGATGATGTAAATGAACGAAGAAACAGTATAAGCAAAAAGAATCTATCCATATGTGATTGTGTTCAATTTTCTGAACATCTTACTAATACTCGTAGTTCTACTTTCAATTGTGTATGCAGTGCAAAATTTTTCCACCTTCTTCGGCCGATATTGATTGTTTAAAAATGTATGTACACGTGTGTGTGTAACGTATGATAATCCTGCCAAATTTGTTGGTCGATATTTTGGCTTACACTTGTGTGCAATATACGATTTATCCGTGGAAATCAGAGCCAATATTACTTATAGATCTGCTAGTGTATAATGCTCCATTGTATTATAAATTCTTTCGTCATAAATTATTGTTATCTGTTTCAAATTTCCAATTCTTGCAACTGTGGAGAAAAATGGTCTATTTGATTTTTGAAGCGCCAAACGCATATTCATTCTATTGCCTGTTCAGTTCAGAATTTCGATACATATTTAAATAACTACGACTTATTTTTTAAAAGTCATGGAAAGTTTTTGGGTAAAAATGTCAATTTTCATTGCAATTTTCAAGAGAGTATACAATTTTCAACTTAGTTAAAGCTTCATCGTTGCAAATCTGCTTAGTTTCACCACTTTTCAAATTATAACCCAAATTTTGGAGCATCAAAAATTCGTCGATTAAACATTTATTTTCAGTAAGAAAAATGGATGGATGGATATACTCGCTACTATAATATGTCTGTTTGAGAAAAGCAGATAGAAGCAAATTAATTTCAAATTATGTAGCTGCCAAAGTATCAAAAACTTTCCAAACCCTTTTTATGCCAGTGAATTATAATGCATATTATAGCTTAAAATAATAACCAACAAAATCCTACTTACCAACTTTAGCAGGCAAAGGCTTCCTTAATATCTTATTTTGCGAAACGAGTTTCCCCGAACTGTGTACAACACTGAATGAAGACTCAACAAAATTGGAAGCATATGATAAAGGATAGTAATATATGTAGCATCTATCGATGCAACATATTTCACAGCTAACTACCTCATTCTAAAGGAACGTAATTTATAACATGCATAACTATTTTAAAACTTTGAAATCTCATCAGTTCCGAAGCAGTTACGTTTAAAATTGGTAAATGTTGTGTCTGATCTGCCCTCGTTACTAACTATTTATGGCGTTAAATTGCATCCAGCTAATTAATAATATGATGCTATCATCCTGTTATCTGTTCAAAACTTTCATTCACATGGTATCAAGTGAAGGCTACCACACTAAATTTGAAGCATTTTGTGCATTCACCTGTGAAACCCTTCGTGTCTGCCTGTGAGTGCAAACTTGAAACAAATAATTTTCAAACTGCAAACATATTAAATTTAATTTGAAAATTTGTGTGAAAATGTTTAACATATTCTATAAAATAGGCTAGCAAGTGAATTTCTTGCCAATGTATAAGTGAGCTTAAATTTTCAATGCAACATATGAAAGTGTTGAAAGTTATAGAGACTGAACATTGAATATTTTGGAACTTTCAATTGGAAATTTTTTGAAATAGGAACAAAAGCTTAAACTTTAATTCTGACTGCTCAGCAAAGAAATTATTTTGTGAGAAATGAATTTATGAAGTACAATCGTATTTAAAGGTTTTGTGATGCAATTGAAATATTGAGGTTTGTTGAAAAAAAACAGTGAAACAAAAATAGGCTCTTGATCGTCGAAAATAATACTGATTTAGATTCACCACGTCAAAAATTTTATACCCTTACAATTTTTATTCGAAGGAGAATTTCATTTAAAACCATTCGTATTAAATATCCACGAAACGAAAACTGACCTCTTTGGAAAGTTGTCGGTCTGATTGTCTATCAAAACTCCAAAGAGTAGGAAAAAATAAAATAATTTGAAAGATTTTAGTTTAAAAAGAAAAAAATAACGCTTGTTAAAGATAAGATAAATTTTTTATTAACTTCCCAGTATATGGGAAGTTCTTGTAATCGCCTCCAACGTTTTGAGCTCTATAGAGTATATATAAAGTGTTTTTGAAAAGGGAGATGTATGTGCGTGTGTGTGTACGTACATACGTACGTACGTGCGTTCGTGGACAGTCTTTTCTACGAGCATAACTCACGTAAACAAAGTCGTATCGACTTTGTTAAGAATTCAATCGAAGCGTCTTTGCAATCTTAAGAGCTGATAAGTTTTTGGAAAACTTCGGTCGGGGGGTTTGTTGTTTTGCACCTTTGAAGGTCATTCATGTCAAGCCTTATATCTCGCGAATTAAACATACGATTTGCATCGTTAAGGTGTCAATCGACACGTATTAACATTTGTGTGAATCTGTCAAATTTTCGAAAAAAATTGTTGAAGCCGTTTTTTAATTTAAGTAAAAAAACTGCAAAAATTAGGTTTCAGCCTGATTTGCAAAACGCTTTAATCAATATTCCTAAAATTGATATGTAAAAACACCATCAAAATTTTTTCTCATGATTACGAAAAAAATTAAATAAAAAATAAAAATCATTAACAGTCATCATGAACTTCAAGGTCATTTCTGTTATTCACTATAGCTGATGAACCAGATATAATATTTGCATCATTTTGGTTTCAATAGACGTGTATTAACAATTTGTGATGCTTTTAATATTACAGAAAAATTGTTTCAGCCGCTTTTTAATTTAACAAAAGAAAATGCGAAAAATGAGAGCTTTGTCATAAAAAATATTTTTTAACCTGTTTTGCACAGCACAGTAATAAATGTTTATAAAGTTTATACATTCTTATCAATTGTTGAAGAAAAACCACCAAAACCATATTCTATGATTATGAAAAACTAAATAAACAAGCCGCCAGGTGCGACCCTTGAGGTCCACACGGTCAACTTCCCAGTAATATCTACATAAACATCAACAACATTACAACAATGAGAGGTATCCATAGCAGTAACAGGAATGAGTTAATATGAATCATATCGTCCACGGAAGGGTCCATTGATTACGTAAGGTTTTTGGTCGATGAGGACGTATTGAATATTTATGCGGATCAATCCGTGGGGGCCTTTTTGGTCTTGAAAATTTTTGTTGGTTTTACAAATTTAAGCATTTTTTTTAATTAAAAGACTATAAAAACTATTTAAAATCTGCTCAAATTATGCAAATATTTTAAAACTTTGATTGAATTTACAACAATTTTTAGAATAAAAAAAATAAAGTAAAAGCATTCGTATGAACCCTCTTTAAATGGTAACTTTGAATGATTTTTTATTTTTCATCTATTTTTTTCATAATCAACGAAGAAAATTTTGCCGGTTTCTCTTCAAAACCTGATAAGAATGTATACATTTTATAAACAGGTATTACTGTGCTGTGCAAATCAGGTTAAAAAATATTTTTTATGAAAAAAACTATAATTTTTTGCATTTTCTTCTATTAAATTAAAAAAAAAGCTGAAACGAATTTTTGTAATGTTAAAAGCTTCACAAAGATATTAATTTTCGTCAACTGACACCTTAATGATGCAAATATTATATCTGGTTCGTGAGATATAGTGAATGATAAAAATGACCTTGAAAATCATGATGACTTTTAATAATTTTTAATTTTTAATTTAATTTTTTACGTTATTATGAGTAAAAGCTTTGATTGTGTTTTTACAAAAATTGTTTGGAGTATATAAATTTTACAAACATTGTCTACTAAATTTCGTAAATCAGGTTAAAAATTTATTGTTTATGAAAAAAACCCTAATTTTTTGCACTTTTTTTCCTTAAATTAAAAAACGGCTACAACGATTTTTTTAAAAACTTTATAGATTCACACGAATGCTAATACGCGTCGATTGACACATCTATCGTGCAAATCGTATGTTTGGTTCGCGAGATATAACGCATGACAGAAATGACCTTCAAAGGGTCAAAACAGCAAACCCCCCCGACCGAAGTATCCCAAAAACTAATCAGCTCTTAAAATTGCAAAGACGCTTCGATTGACACCTCAAAGAAGTCGTACGACTTTGTTTACGTGAGTTATGCTCGTAGAAAAAAGTGTCCACGAACGTACGTACGTACGTACGTACGTACACACACACACACACACACATACATCTCCCTTTCTAAAAACACTTTATATATACTCTATAGACCTCAAAACGTAAAGAAAAGTTGAAAATTTCAATTTCGATTTTCGAGGCGATTACAAGAACTTCCCATATACTGGGAAGTTAAAAATAAAAAATCAATCATAGTTATCATGTATAGAGGGTTCATACGAATGTTATTACTTTATATCTTTTATTCTAAGGAAATTGTTGTAAATTCAATCAAAGTGTTATAATATTTGCATAATTTGAGCAAATTTTTAATAGTTTTTGCAGTGTTTTAGTTTTAATAAAAACTGCTTAAATTTTGAAAACCAACAAAATTTCAATCAAATTTGCACTTGTGGTAATCAACGCTTTGAATAGTAAAATATTTCGTAGTCAATACTTTGCAAGATCATATGCTTTGTAAAGATTCCATCAAATAAAAAATTGTAGTTTTTAGTAGATTCATTCTTTAGTAATTGTAAGATTTCAATTACTCCTTCCATCATCATGTGTAATACATTTTACTTTTTACATGCAATTGAACCTATTTTTGACTGCATATTCAATATTTCTCAAAACCAATAAAAATTCAAAATTAATTATTAATCTCATTGATGTAAAATCGTGAAAAAATATAAATTCAGTGATTATGCCGAATTGATGGCAATTTTGAACGCAACTATTCAAAATGACATCACGCGTCAAAATCTCTTCAGTGGGCGTAATAACAAAAACTGCATTCATTTTTGCTAGCGCTCTTTTGTCCTTGAAGCATCGATGTGAAAATAACAAATAACGTAGAAAAGGCCCCCACTGATTTATCCGCGTGAATATTCAATCAAATCAATCTGTCCCCATCGATCAAAAACATTACGTAATCAATGGACCCTTCCGCAGATGATATGATTAATATTAACTCATTCCTGTTACTGCTATGAATACCACTCATTATTATTATTTAAAGTAGTATTATTTTCTTAATTATTATTGTGTTTAATAGTTTTAATATGTATGTAGATATTACTGGGAAGTTGGCCGTGTGGACCTTAAGGGTCGCACCTCACGGCTTGTTTTATAAAACCATTCAAAATGCTTCTATTACAATTTAAAATATAAATTATAACGAAATTCGATGCCGCAATTATGAAGTTTATATTTGATAAAGACCGAAAAATTTATAAGATGCCATTCTTTTGTTATTGCATTTCGCGTATTCTTCATTTTAATCTGCACATATAGATGTAAACGGCACCTTTCTAATTTCACCAGAAATGCCCTTAATACGATTGCAAAATTAGAAAAGTTTGGGAGTGCTTCTAATACCAATCCCTCTTAGGGAAATTTCACATCTTACAAGCAACATATTTGTTTGTACAGAGCTTAGACAACGTGTATTAATAATATCATACGCCTGGTCAATCTGATATTTCTCATAATTATTCACAGCAATTCATAAGGCCGAGTTCAGAGAAGTCCGAGAATTTAGTATGTCACAAGCTAGGCTCTTCTTTACTTGACGACGGTATTAGCCGTGAGAAATGTATTTTCGTTACTTGACAATTTTCCCTCACATATCGGTGTTAACCACTCACAAATAAACAGAATATAAGTAAAACACCGAAAGGACACTCACAAAAAAGTCAAAAAGGGTCGTTTTTTGTCAGTTAAGAATTCGAAGAAAATAAACATTAAACAGAAAAGGAAAAATAATAGGATTTTTAACCAGCGCTTCTCCTATTTCATCTGAAAATCAGCACAAAATTCTACAAAAATAAGGACTTAACATTGAACTTCAAAAAAAGTTGCCACCAGTCGTTACCTCTTTGAATGTATTAATTTGTAAGTGTCCCCTTAAATGCATCAATTATAACTCACTTTTTCGATTCTTCGTGTTTTAGCTCTAGTCGAAATTATATTACGTCTTATCATCAATCCATAATCTTGTGTCTTAATTTCAGTGCAGAAAGTGTTTTATGCTAGACTTATTTCATTTTACAACTTAGTCATAAATAGCTAACAAATTTAGTCGTTATTCTCTTTAAGTATTTTAAATGAGCCATAGGAAATATTTGTCACCCAAAAGTACATCAATAAGTTAATTTGCTAGCAATAATAGCTTTCATACGAATTCAATTCATCGAAATTCGGGAGCTTTTTGCAGGATTCTACTTTGGTGTGATTTCATCCTTTATGCTTTTAAATTGAAATTTAAATGTTTTCGATGGGTGGATGCGATGGTTTCAGACAAAAGGAGTTGAAAACACCCAGAATTGCTAAACGTCGCAGTGGCAACCTCTAACACCTTGACATCGTTTGATTTATTGGTTGAAAATTCACGAAAAGAAACCTTTTGAAAGCACTCGTTTCATGTTTTCCACAAATTAATTTAATTCATTATGCAATCATTGATGAAGGCGAAAATATCCCTTTTATACCTGCTTTTTTTGTTGTAACGTTATTCCGGTTGGTTTTCAAACATAGTTATTGATAATTTTTATCAACTACAATAAACTATTAATAAACATTTTGTTATTTTCGTTGAAACCGTGTTTTGAACTATTGAACTATTTTCTTTATATACAACAGATGCGTATTTTGGCTTCCGTTGTTAGCCAAGACTTCAATTGATTTAGTTATCGTTGCTCTTCCTTTTGCTGGTAGCTCGTCAAGTTGAAGTAAATTTTATTTTAACTATAATTCATAGGTAATCTATTCAACCTTGAAAAAGGCTACAAATTGTAGCCGTAATACGTATCTGCTGTATATAAAAAACTTGCTAAAACAAAAACACGATTTTATTGAAAACACATAAGGAGGTACGATCCTTGAGGTCCACACGGACAACTTCTCAGCAATATAAACATACATATGAAAAATATTAAAAATAGTGATATGAACAAAAACAAGCCGCGAGGTGCGACCGTTGATGTCCACACAGTCAACTTCCCAGTAATATCTACATAAATATTAAAACTATTAAACACAATAATAATTATGAAAATACTACTACTTTGAATAGTAATGCACCTCTCATAACAGTTATTGGAATGACTTAATATCAATCGCATCATTTACGGGAGCGTCCATTGATTACGTAAGGATTTTGGTGGATGGAGTGTTGATTGAATATTCACGCGGATCAATCGGAAGTCGGGCAGGTAGGTTACAAAGCCTTTTCTACGTCATTTGTTATTTCCATATCGATTCTTGAATGACAAAAGAGCGCTAGCAAAAATAAATGCAGTTTTTGTTATTACGCCCACTTAGGAGATTTTGTCGCATGGTGGCTATTTTGAATAGTTTCGTTCAAAATTGCCATCACTTCGGCATTATCACTGAATTCGTATTTTTTCACAATTTTACATCAATGAAACTAATAATTATTTCATATTTTCAGTTTGTCTTGAAACACATTGAATACGCAGTCAATATTCGGTTTAATTGCATGTAAAAAGTAAAAAAAGTAAAATTTATTACAAATCATGATGGAGGAAATAATTGGAATCTTACGAACACTAAAGAACAAAACTACTAAAAATGACACGAGGTATAAAGTAATATCATTTGAACTCTATTTACATGGTGACTTTGAATGACTTTTTATTTTTAACTTCCCAGTATATGGGAAGTTCTTGTAATCGCCTCGAAAATCGAAATTGAAATTTTCAACATTTCTTTACGTTTTGAGGTCTATAGAGTATATAAAAAGTGTTTTTAAAAAGGGAGATGTATATGTGTGTGTGTACGTTCGTGGACACTTTTTCTACGAGCATAACTCACGTAAACAAAGTTGTATCGACTTCGTTAATGTGTCAATCGAAGCGCCTTTGCAATTTTAAGAGCTGATTAGCTTTTGGAAAACTTCGGTCGGGGGGGTTTGCAGTTTTGCCCGTTTGAAGGTCATTTCTGTCATGCGCTATATCTCGCCAAACAAACATACGATTTCCTTCATCAAGGTGTCAATCAACGCAAATAAACGTTTGTGTGATTCTATCAAGTTTTTAAAAAAATTCCTAGAGCCGTTTTTTAATTTAAATAAAAAAGTGCAAAAATTTACAATTTTTTCAAAATCAATAAATTTTTAACCTTATTTTCAAGTTGAAGTAATCAATGTTTATATAATTTATATACCCAAACAGTTATTGTAAAAACAACATCAAAATTTTTGCTTATAATTACGAAAAAATTTAATTAAAAATAAAAAACCATTAACAGGCATCATGATCTTCTAGGTCATATTTCTCATGCGTTATACCTCGCGAATCAAACATACGATTTGCATCATTAAGATTTCAATCGACGCGTATTAACATTTTTGTTAATCTATCAAATTTTGAAAAAAATCGTTCGAGCTGTTTTTTAATTTAAGAAAAAAAGTGCAAAAAAAGATTTTTTTTTATAAACAATAAGTTCTTAACCTGATTTACGAAACACAGTAATCATTTTTTATAAAATTAATTTACTTCAAATAGTGCTTGTAAAAACGTTATCAAAACATTACCTCATGACAACAAAAAACATTAAATAAAAAATCATTAACAGTCATCATGATTTTCAAGGTCATTTCTGGCATTCACTATATCTACCGAACTAGATATAATATTTGCATCGTTAAGGTGTCAGTTGATGTGTATCAACATTTTAGTGATGCTTTTAACATTATAAAAATTCGTTTCAGCCGTTTTTTCAATTTAATAGAAGAAAATCCGAAAAATTAGGGGTTTTTTTCATAAAAAATATTTTTTTAACCTGATTTGCACAACACAGTAATAAATGTTTATAAAATTTATACATTCTTATCAATTTTCAAAGAGAAACCGGCAAACTTTTTTCCATGATTATGAAAAAAACTAAATTAAAAATAAACAAGCCGCGACGTGCGACCCATGAGGTCCACACGGTCAACTTCCCAGTAATATCTAAAAATATATTACAAATATTCAACACAATAATAATTATGGAAATAATACTACTCCAAATAATAAAAATGTACTTCTCGTAAAAGTTATTGGAATCACTTCATATTAATCGTAATATCTACGCGAGCGTCAATTGATTACGTAAAGATTTTCGTGGATTAGTTTGATTTAATATTCACGCGGATCAATCGGAGGGGGGACAGGTTACAAAGCAGTTTTTTCATTAAAGTTAAAACATGGTGCTGTGAAGACTATTGAAAATCTTCTCAAATTTTGCAAATATTAATAAACTTTGATTGACTTTACAACAATGTCTTTAGAATGACAGATTTAAGGTATTATGATTCCTGAACCCTTTTTACATGGTGACTTTGAATGATTTTTTATTTTTAACTTCCCAGTTCCCTATGGGAAGTTATTGTAATGGGGTCGATTTTGCGAATCCCAAATTTTGATATATCTCCACGTTTTAAGGTCTCTAGAATCCAAATCCATCGTTTTTAGAGAGATGCCTGTGAGTGTGTATGTACGTATGTGCGGATGTGCGTATGTGCGTATGTGCGTATGTACGTATGTGCGTTCGGAGTAATTTTTCGTCTCGATTATCCCAAGAACCAAAGATTGGATTGATGTGTGACCGGTTTTAAACGACGCGTAATTACGTAACTTAGAACTGAATGACTTTTCAGCAAAATCGGTTGGGCCGTTTTTTATTTAGGATGAAAAAACTGAAAAAACGACTAAAAATTGCTTATTTTTAAACTGTTGATACGCACTATTAATTCTTGCAGATACCAAATACCTTGATAGTAATGTTGTTATTATTGTGCGTTTTAGCAAAATTGTGATCAAATTTGTAAAAAATGTTATTCAAAAAAAATATTAATTTACAAAATTCCAAACTTATATTATCAGGTTTGGGTGAATGGGAGTAGAGACGCTAATGCAGTTTATAATTGGATATTGTTATAAATAATTTAATTTCGTTGAAAACAATTAAATAACATTAGGTATAATCTGATATTGTATATATAAAGTCAATTATAATTGTTCAGTAACGGTCAAACATTCTTAATAACGAATGATTATTGTAAATAATAAATAAATACCCTCAATATTAGTTGTGGATTCCGAGGCCGAGATGGAGAACGAAGTTGAGGACGAAGTGGAGGACAAGAAGGATGACGAGGACGAAGAGGATGAGGTTGCCGAGGCTTTGGTAGAGGATGACCAGGTGGTGGAGACGTCTTCCTCTACCAAAGCTTTTATGGTTAGATAAAAAATTGATAAAAATAGTAAAAGTAATTATATTAATTTAGAATAATAATGTTTAATAATAGTAATTATTAATAAAAGCAAATTATAGCTTTTTATTCACCCCACTGGGAAGTTAGTCGTGTGGGCCTCAAGGGTCGCACTTAGACCACATTTTTAATTGTTTTTTTCTAATCACGAGAGAAGTTTTTGCTGGTTTCTCTACAAAAATTGATACAATTTTATAAATGTTCAAACATTTATTATTACGATGTGCAAATCAGGTTAAAAATGAATTTTTTTATGAAAAAAAACTACTTTTCGAATTTTTTCTTAATAAATAAAAAAAAAACTCTTTAACAATTTTTTTAAAATATGCAAACATCATAAAAATTATAATACGCTTCGATTGACACCTTAATGATGGAAATATTATATTTAGTTCTCGAGATATAACTAATGACGTAAATGACCTTGAACGTTTAATGATTTTTTATTTTTTATTTAATTTTTTTTGTAATCATGAAAAAAACTTTTGCTGGTTTTTTCACAAAAACTATCAACATTGCTTCCTTAGGTTTGAAAATCAGGTTCAAAATTTTGTGTTTTTGAAAAAAAACCTAATTTTTTGCACTTTTTTTTTAAAAATTGAAAAACGGCTCCAAGAATTTTTTTAGAAACTTGAGAAAATAACAAAAATGTCAATACGCGTCGATTGACACCTTGTTCAAAAAAATCGTACGTTTGGTTCGCGAGATATAGCGCATGACAGAAATGACCTTCAAACGGGCAAAACAGCAAACCCCCCCGACCGAAGTATTCCAAAAACTATTTAGCTCTTAAGATTGCAAAGACGCTTCGATTGACACCTCAACGAAGTCGATACGACTTCGTTTACGTGAGTTATGCTCGTAGAAAAAGTGTCCACGAACGTACATACGTACGTACGTACGTACATACACACACACACACATCTCCCTTTCTGAAAACACTTTATATATACTCTATAGACCTCAAAACGTAAAGAAATGTTGAAAATTTCAATTTCGATTTTCGAGGCGATTACAAGAACTTCCCATATACTGGGAAGTTAAAAATCATTCAAAGTTACCATTCAAAGAGGGTTCATACGAATGATATTACTCAATGTCTTTTATTCTAAAAAAGTTGTTGTAAATTCAATCAAAGTGTTATAATATTCGCATAATTTAAGCAGATTTTTAATAGTTTTAAGAGTGTTTTAATTTTAATAAAAAAATTGTTTAAATTTTGAAAACCAACAAAGTTTCAATTTTTTTGTGGTAATCAACGCTTTGAATGGTAAAATGTTTTGTTGTCAATACTTTGCAAGATCATATGCTTTAAAAAGCTTTCATCAAATAAAAAATTGTAGTTTTTAGTAGATTTATTCTTTAGTAATCGTAAGATTTCAATTACTTCCTTTTTACTTTTTACGTGCAATTGAATCTATTTTTGACTGCATTTTATATATTTTTTAAGACCAACAGATAAAAAGTAATAATTATCAATCTCATTCACGCAAAATCGTGAAAAAATACGAATTCAGTGATTATGCCGGCATTAATGATGGCAATTTTGAACGCAACTATTCAAAATGGCCATCACGCGACAAAATCTCTACAGTGGGCGTAATAACAAAAACTGCCTTACTTTTTACTAGCGCTCTTTTGTCCTTCAAGCATCGACATGAAAATGACAAATAACGTAGAAAAGGCCCCCACCGATTGATCCGCGTGAATATTCAATCAAATCAATCTACCCCCATTCACCAAAAACTTTATGTAATCAATGGACGCTCCCGTAGATGATATGATTAATATTAATTCATTACAATTACTGTTATGAGTCCTATCATTATTATTATTCAAAGTAATATTATTTTCAAAATTATTATCGTGTTTAATTTTTTAAATGTTTATGTAGATATTACTGGGAAATTGACCGTGTAGACCTCAAGGGTCGCACCTCGCGGCTTGTTAATTTACTTTTTCTACGATCCTGGAAAAAAGTTTTGCTGATTTCTCTACGAATACTGATAATAGTATAAATTTTATACATATAAATTACTGTGGTGTGCAAATCAAGTTGAAAATTTACTTTTTATGAAAAAAAATTCTAATTTTTTGCATTTTCTTTTATTAAAATAAAAAACGGGTCAAACAACTTTTTCTTATAAAGTTGAAAACATAACAAAAATGTTAATACACGTCGCTTGACACCTTGAAGATGCAAATATCATATTTGTTTCGTGAGATAAAATGATCTAGAAAATCATGATGATTTTTATTGATTTTTTATTTTTAATTTAATTTTTTACGTAGTCATAACAAAAAGTTTTGCTCGTTTTTCTATGAAAAACCGTTTGCAGTATATAAATTTTATAAACATTGATTGCTATATTTTGCAAATCAGGTTAAAAAAGTTTATTGTTTATGAAAAAAACTTGTTTTTTGCCCTATTTTTTACATAAATTAAAAAACAGGTGATACAATTTTACAAAAACGATAGAATCATACAAATGTTAATATGCGTCGTTTGACACTTTAACGATGCAAATCCTATATTTGGTTCGCGAGAAATAGCGCATAATAGAAATGGCCTTCAAATGGTGAAAACAACATACCCCCCCCCCCCACTGAAGTTTCCCACAAACTAATCAGCTCTTAAGATTGCAAAGACGCTTCGATTGAAACCTCAACGAAGTCGATACAACTTTGTTTAAGTGAGTTAAGCTCGTAGATAAAATTAGCCATGGACATACGTACACACACACATACATATTTCTTTCTAAAAACACTTTATATATACTCTATAAACCTCAAAACGTGAAGAAATGTTGAAAATTTCAATTTCGAATTTCGAGGCGATTACAAGAACATCCCATATACTGGGAAGTTAATAATGAAACTGTAAATAATAATAATGATAAGAACTTATCACAGTAAGCGGAATGAAGTATGTAATATTTATCGTGTCATCTTAAGGAGCGCCCATTTATTACGTAAGGCTTTTGATGGGTGGGGGTCAAATTCAAATTTTTTTGTGGATCATTTAGAGTGGGACAGGCTCCAAAGCCTGTTTTGTACTATTGGTTAACTCCTCAAAAAATCAAATTTCGAAAAGCGATGATTGGCAGAAGTGAAAATTAGAAAGGAAGAATTGTTTTTGGAAAAATAATCTAAATTTTCGAATTTTTGAAAACAAATATCTGGGCTGCATTGAATTAAATCATTCACGAAACCATACGGATAATAATAAGCATTGACTGATACCACAAAACCGTCCTTAGAGCAATTGAAATTAGGTAATTTAATTCGTTTGGGTGTTTTTAACGTCTTTTGGTGGTGTTTTAAGATTATTGAAAAAAGTCGTGTTGTTGCTTTTCACCAAAAATATTATGTACCAGAAAAAAAAAGAATTTGCAACCAAAATCTTTGTAATCTACCAATCTATTACCCAGCTTTGTTTAACAGTAAACGACTTTTTACTACAAAGGAGGTTTTCTGCACATTTGTCAATATCTCAAGTACGTACTGTTATCAATATCGACATAACACTCACTTCTAGTAGAAATCAACAAAAAGCTTTTTAAAAAAGACCAATGTGAATAGTTGCAAATAGATATGACAGTGTAAAATAATTTATTATACCTTAAATTTAAACTGTCTTAAGTTTCAATTTTTAACTAATAAATGAAACTGTAGCTCTTTAATTTAAATGATGGATTATTTTTCTCCTTGAATACGTCTGAAAATTGGCAGCGAATTCTTTAATGCTCCATAGATCCATATACGTTTTCAAAGATTACACTCATTTAATTAAGTACTGGTTCCATTTTTTACACAATGAATCAGTGCATTCAAATCTCCATTCTCTGTTGGAAAGATTCGCTGGGATAAAATTTTCACATTTTTTGTTCAGCGATATCCTTTGTGTTTCCTTTAACCTTTTTATAACTAAAATACTGCAAAGCGACAAATTCCTCTACAATTAATTATCTAGTTTATATAGAACAGAAGCCAACCAGCTCCAATTAGTTACATAGTTATTTGATTAAAATTAATGGCGCAACATATTCATTTCACTGGAAATGCTAATAGTAAATCCAAACGTAATGAGCACCCTTCATAGAAACGATTGCATCCATGTTCTGTTTATCATTGGCATAATATATTCATACAAACCAACACCGTTAGTGTTTGGTGATAATTATGATGCAACTTTGCCAAGCAATACAGGAAGGATGAATTTCAACAGCTTCATTACTAAGCCTACTGTCATTAATTTAATTTTTCATTATTCCATGTGATTTGCTTTGTATAATTTTTAGGCGTAACTTTCAATGATTATTTTACAAACAGATAGAAATTTCGTAGATGAGCTTCCGAACAAAGTGTATTGGTTTGTTTTCCGCTTATTTGTTGAAATGATTTGATGTGACTACATTCGAATCGCCATGCGAATATTCAATGAAGAATACCAATTTATATCGTTTTAAATTGAAATCCACGTAACATTGAATTAGCAGATTTTCAGCTTAATCATCCAAATATTGTAGGAATAATTGTAATTCAAAGGATCAAATAATTCATAAACAAATAAATTTGGAATTTGTAGGTGATTTGCTTCTGAAATTGAATTGAATTTCTGTTTGAAATGAGTGAAGCTCATCAGACAAGCTATAACATTTTATTCATGTACAAAGGAGGCTGAACATGATCCCAAGATTATGGTGAATTTCGTGAAGTTAATAGTTTTTCGATAGGATACTAAAAGTTTCATAATGAGACAATTCTGTGCTTCAAATGATGCAAAATCGGTTCTGCAAACAGTATAAGGATAGTTTAGATAGTGTATATGTAGATCGTGGCTAATCTTGGCATAAGTGGTTATTTTTCTGAATTGAAACGGAAAATTTGTTATCTCTTTCATCGATTAAAGTGAAGAGATTTGTTATTCACAAAATGTTCCAACTTCAAATGAGAAAAGTTATTTCTTTCTTCACCATATGTAACCCTTTTATGAAAAAATTGATTTCTTTTTGATGTAATATACAATGTGCTCAAGTTTAAACTCAATTGAGCGCATACACGATTAAAATTCAGTTTACAGGCACTTGATCCCTTTCAGGCAAGTTAAACTGCTATGTTCGATTAAATTATGATAATCGTTCCAGCAAAATGAATCAAACTTTTCGAAAAAGATGACAAAAACAGCAAGCCTAAGAAGTTTGTTCGAAACATCTCATTAATATGCTCTGGTTGATTCAATACGCCTTAAAACTCGGCACGTTTGGAAATTCTCTTTTTAATGTGTTATTGGTATCACGGAGCCCAGGAACATGCTCTCAAAATGCCATTATTAAATTTATCCAGTTTACAGTTTTTAACTTCTATCTCTAGCGCAACAAAGCAGCGAAAAGCGACATGAATGGCAGCCAGGCATCCCTTTTTGCTTCAAAATTTACAATAATGAATTTTATTATGACCAGGCTTTTACCCTTTTTAAAAATTATTTGCTTCAAAGTTATCCAATTTGAAGCAAGCAATTTGAGCTTGATCACATTGTTCTTGTTGTGGGTTGGTTCATAATTATGAAAATAGCACGAAAAATTCTATGAAAAACTTTGTGGAAACCTCTGAAGGGAATTGAATCTGAATGAGCCAATTATTGGAGGACAATGTTCAAAGTTTTTGAAAATCAAAGAAATTTTGCAGCGTGTTTGTTTAACGTTGCAAAGTAATCAACTGGGTATCAAGCTATTCGTGAAAGGCAATTGTTTGACAAAGATGGAATGTGGAACAAATATCATGTTTTCCATAGTATTTTAAATCAGTTTTCACTTTCTTTAAAACACACTTTCAACAATTTGTCATGAATAATTTAAGCAAATGTTTATAACTCGATTTTCAACAGTTTTTGTTAACAATACACTTTATTTGGTAAAGATGAACGGGTGGTAATTTGCTAAGAAGACCTCTATCTTGCAGTAATACATCAAAGAAATTTGTAAGGTTTCTTTATATTGGGTATCGCTCTTAGCTTCATTTAATGAGGAAAATATCCCATGAAATCCTTTGCAAAAATGTAATAACACAGACCGAATTCATACTATGCTGGTCAAATGAAAATTTTCATCGGTTGTTGAACTTAGGAGCCAGTTTATAGACAGGCAGAAAATTATGAAACATTTAAACGGTAAATGTTGGTTTCCTTTTGTCTAAAAATTACAAACCTGTTTGTTGATTTTAGAATCAAACTTATTTTGATTTTAATTCCGCCTTTAGTTCTAAATGTTTGTTTGGTTCATTTTTCTCGCTTTTGCTTTCCAAAAAATCCATTTACTTATTCACTTAATAAAACATGGCGTACTATCCTTGTCGTTATTTCATGTGCGAATACATATGAAATGTGTGAATACATATGAAACATAATTCAAATTGTGTATGCGTTCATCGCTAAGTCACGCAAAGCTTTCAGCTCCTGCAATCAAACATGAATTGATCCTGACAAATCGAATGTGTCTCCCTAATATACTTAGTTAAAGCGCAACGAATGTTCACACGAAAATTTTGATTAATTTAATTGGACGGTGGTGACATGAAGGGACGCACCCGTGAATTAGACGTTAATGTCCGTCCCAAAGTGACATCCAGCAAATGTACAATGTAAGTGAAAATCCCTAAGTGGTGGGTCTAACCACAAGGATGCCATTGATTCGAATCTAGCGTGACTGTCTGTGCGTTGGAATTGTCTACAACATTCAAGCAGGGTGGATTTGTTACTCCTGCAGAGATTGTGGGCTTTAATGGACTACTAATGTTTCATTCCGTGAGAACGATAGCAAATGGATCCAAAACAAAATTGTAATTAATTTATATGTAATTAGCATTTTAGTCAGACTTATGTGGGTGGTTATGTCAGTTTTTAAAATTGTATTATAAATGGTATTAATAAATTTTGGGATGTTTGATGTCCCTTTTGTTTACTCTGTTTACGACTTTCCATTTTTCTGGAAGTCGGAAAGCAAATTATCGCACAGGCTAAACTAATCAAATTATAAGCATGACAAAAGCAGAAATATTAGGGATTACACAAAATGACCGATGAAAGATTTCTAGCTATGCTTGTTTCTAGAATTTAAACATTTACCATCATAAGAGATGGTGGGAGTTGCCTAACAATAGTAACGAGACAATTGTCGCGTTTTTGGTCCTACGTGATAAATCTCTAAGCTGATGTGGGTGTTTTCAGAAGAAACTCAAGAAGACAAACACGGATATATTTCTATTTGTCTAATGGATCACATTTGTAATTAGGCTCTGCATCATGATCTATATAGCAAATGTATTTCTGAAATTTCCCCAGGTAGCGAAAGTCATACCTTTACATCTTTAGGTAAATTATCTTCCTCCGTCCTGGAATTTTACCTGATATAAAATATAAGCTGTTCTAGGAAATTTTCTTGGAATAGCATAATTAATCGAAAAGCATGATTTTAAAATGCATCTCAAAATGCAAACGTAAAATTTATGGTGGACCATGAAGTTGGTTTGAAATCAAAAATTGGTGGATTAGAGTGTTGGTGATGTCAAAGCACTGGTTTGTTGGTTTCATTTAAAAAAAGTTTGTGTACAATCCAGGAAATTAAGAATGTAGCCAACAATTGTGAACGTCTTTTGCGGAAGTTGTACGCAATGTACAGTTGTAGATTCATTCAAGCCTTGGGAAAATTCAAAGTTTAAGCCAAAGTTTGTGAAGAATGTTGGAACTTCGTTAGGATCTCTGCTTTGTACGTTTCAAACAGCAGATTTCTATATTTTTTTATATGTCGATTTGAGAGACACTTACATTATTGAACGGAACTTGAAGTTATGTTCCGAGATTAGCATATTAATATAACATTGGCATAATATCCATACTTCATATATACGGATCTTGAACCATGCAGAATAATTTCCACGCGCTGAGTCCTGCTCCTCCGCATTATCTAAAAAAAGCAATCAAAATAAGCACAGCTAAACTTTCGAATTTTGATTAGTTTAATCGGAAAAAATCTACATTAACGCTATGCGATCAAGAAATGAGACAGTGTATAATTGTACGGTTTATATCGAAATGGTAGGTATTGCAGAATAAACGTCACTCATTCATGTTTGGTCAGTCTAGGAGTGAAAGTGACTGCAATGTGCAATGTGCTCTCACAAACCTGAAGAATACTATTATATTTTACTTTCTTCATGGATTTAGATTAAAATACTAACTACTTGATAAATTTGGCTGAAATTGGGAATTTAGAGGTGTGCAGCAATAAGGAGGCAGCTCCAATTTTTAAGGTTTCGAACTAAGAACATTAAAACTCATTCAAAAAATATCTCTTCATTATGGTGCAATAAAGAGGCACTTCTATTTACTAATTCTTTCATTACCTGTTAGATCGCAGCAGCTTCACTAGAGTTTTAGCCGCAGTAACAGCTACAACAATGCTTAACGCTAGACGACGTTGCCAGCGATAAAAATATACTTAAGTAAATGAATTGTATTCTTAAATTATGTACATATATCAGTCCCACTCCGTTGTTACTCGCCGTGCAAACCGGTGGTACAATAAAGCGCGTCTAGTTATCCGAAAATATCGTTTGAATTTGAGAGTGAATACTACAGATTGTGAGGTGCAATAAGGAAGCAGCTCCTGGAGCTACCACTTTCTTGCACCATGCGTCAGGAGGTTTGAGGTTAAGTCGCTGAACCGGTAGTGGAAATTGAATGCTTCTACTGTGTGCATCGTTGCTATCGTGCAAGTGAAGTTTTTTCTTCCGGTTCTTTCGACAACTATGAGCCAGAACTTGACACGACAACTAGTGATGAATTTTGTCCTGAAATAGAGACAGTATAGAATATATTCTGATATAGGACAGTACAGAACCAGAACCTGTATAGGACAATACAGAATCATAGGTTCATGCCTTGTGACCGAGCTTTCGGGTCTCATTGAACAAAACATGAGGAAAAAAGCCAGGATTTTCTTTCCTGAAGAATACACCAGCATTATCAAAAAGACAAGCAAGGTATTCAAGGCTATTGAAGTCAAACATTAGATGATTTTGAACTTCGTTGACACATTGAAGTCAGCAGAGAAAGCTGACGATGTTGATTTGACGGAGGCAGAGCTGCAAGACGATAATTTGTTTTGGATTAATTGAAGATTTTTTGTGTTGATTCCCATATGTATTCTTAGTAAAATAAACGTGTTTGAAAACAAATTTTGTCCTCTTTAGGCGAAAAATTCCTTCCGGTGCAACTCCAAACATGAATCCTTTTTCACCTCTCAGAAAAGATAGGAAAGGGTCGAAAACGACCTATATTCATAAGTAGGTACCTGTGTTATGATATGCAAAAAAGGAAAAAAACTCCAAAATTTAAATTTTAAAACGTTTTTTTTTAATTTCCCTAAAAATGAAAAAGGAGCTGCTTTCTTATTCCTGCACACCCCTCAATTCTTAAAATTTGTGACACGTGTTTTTTCTAAAGCCTGTAGTTGTTCCGTTGCCATTTTTCAGATAGAACGTTTGTTGCAATAAATTGATTGGTGTTACCATGAGATATTAGTCAATTACAATTACTAAATCAGGAAATATCACTGCTAAAACACCATTTTACGAATTTCTCTGAACGTATTGCAATGTCTTCGGCTAATTTCGAGTATCCTTAAGAAAAATGAAGGACGATTGCAAATAGGAAAACATGAAATCGTGTAGTATAGGCATGAACGAATTACCTTGGAAAAGTACTCCACTTATTTCAATAATTCACTGGTAGCTGCAAAGGAGTTAGCAAGTATGTTCGAACGAGACCACACACAGTATAACGCTTGACGGCCGCATTGCTAGCGAACAATAATACGAATATGTAATAAGAGGCAAAACTTAATCGGAGACCTTGTGGGGATCTAATTTATTAAGCTTGAGTTTAATGAGGGGATTGTTAGCAGGGCGTAGACTTTGACACATTTACTTGACTCGCAGCTATAAATTAACACCCTCGAGCCAACATGAGTAACGCAACATTAGCCATAACTCGTCAGTTATATCGCTTGCTATATTTTCAGCGAGAATATGTAGGTTAGGAGCACATATACATACATATATGGGGCTGCATGCAAGCAAATGTAAATTGCAAAGGGTTTCTATTTAAAGCTCTTTGAGATCGGTAAGAGGTTGTAAGTGGCACTTGCAGAATATGTAGTTTACGGTGTTTTAAGTTTGCTAAATTTTTTATATTAATAATCCAAAGAAGATTTTTTTGGTCGCGTTTATCATTAATAATATCACAAGTTGATTGAAAAAATAAGTGAATTTATCAGCACAAAGACCTGCATGTCGACTCCATCAATATGTTATATAATATATCGCTAAACAAATTTAGCGCTCATCATTTTTAATTACATGAATATTAAGTTAGTTTTGAAGCGAGATGATAAAAAAATTAAAATTCATTTCAAATTGATCGTTTAAATAAAAGATCAAATACGAACAAAATTACTCAAACATTCAAAAATTCACAGAAGAAAAATAATAAAAAATTTGCGGTGAAAAACAATCGATATTAAATATGCTTTTTATGATTCATAAACATAAAAGCTCGTTTAGTTCAGCTAGAAATAATATCTTCCATGGTAACCCAAACGTTTGCAGAAAAACATCTAATGGATAAAACATTCATTGAATGTACTATTGGAATGAACGTGAAAGGTGAAATATGAATGAAACTGTCTGGATCCATTCCTCATTCCAACAGCTATGAATTTATTATGAGCTGACTTACATACATATAAGCATACTTTATACATTTTTATTCATGAATGGGAATCCACATTACTTATTGTTATTTTTTATGCATATCTTCAATTTGATCATAGAGACATTACGAATTAATGTCTGGGTGCATTAACGTGTTACGAACATAGTTATTATAGTTTTTATTATCAATTGTTTTTATTGATCTTATTCAATTGGGGAGGGTATTTAAAAAATTGATATGGGTTCAATATAAATTCAATTTACTTGTTCTTTTCTTATAGATTCGGAAACTAAGTGTAAATAAGTTTAAATTTGCAGGTAGGGATCGATGATTTTCATCGATCTACAATTTTGGTTAATAGCTGAAAAAATGTGCCAAAAATCATGGCTACACAAAATGTATGTTCAAACACATAGGTGTTTAAATATTCCGCCTAGCTTCAAATTTTTACGGTGTATGTTGACTATTTCAACTAGATGCCATACAAAATGCAATTGAATGGAAAAATAGGTTTGGCATGAAGTTTATAACACATCTTCAGAAAAGTTTCTCCGGAAAATAATTGCAAATCAAGAACTGAGACCAAAAAATTAAATTGAAATTCACCTGAAGGGAAATATTGTCATTCTCCAGCAAAATCTGTTAAAACAATAAATTTTCAAAGAATTTTTCAGAATTGAAGCAATTGACTAGTGAAATGATTGTAAACTTTTAAAATCTTTTTTACTTTTTATGTCGTGTCTTCTTAGAGATCCGTACCTTACCTTACCGGGACCTTATTATTGTGGCAACTTTGTTGGCTTGAGTGTCAAAGGCTTCTAACGAAACCAGATCTTGACTTGAAATTGACACATTGGCTCAAAGACGAACAAATACGAATTATAAAACAAACCGCGAGCTGTGAACCTTCAGGTCCATACAGTGAACTTCCCAGTAATATTTACATAAATATTAAATATATTAAACACAAAAATAATAACGAAAATAATGCTACTTTAAATAATATTAATGGGAGGACTTCATAATAATAATTGCAATGATTTAATAATAATTGTATAATCTAAGAAAGTGTCCATTGATTACGTAAGGATTTTCGTAGATGGGGGATGGTGGATTGGTTTGATTGAATATTCACGCGAATAAATCGGAGAAGGGACAGATCACAAAGCCTTGTTTACGTAATTTGTTATTTTCATATCGATGCTTGATGAGACAAAAGGGCGCTAGCGAAAATGAATGCAGTTGTTGTTATTACACCGACTGAAGAAATTTTGTCGCGTGTTGGCCATTTTGAATAGTTGCGTTCAAAATTTCCATAACTGTGGCATAATTACTGAATTTTACTTATTTCACAATTTTACATCCACCAGAATAATATTTTTTTCTTATTTTGCATTTGGTTTCGAAAAACATTAAATATACAGTCAATTATCGATTTTATTGTATGTAGAAAATAAAACAAAAGACGAGAGAGAAAGTAAAGAACTATACTACTCAATTTTTTATTTGATGAAAGTCTTCTAAAGCATATGATCTTGCAAAGTATGAACTACAAAACATTTTACCATTCAAAGCGTTGATTAAAAATACAAATTTGATTGATTTTTTTGAATTTAAGCAGTTTTTTCATTAAAATAAAAAAAACGGTATTGTGAAAACTAATGAAAATTTGCTCAAATTATGCAAATATTAATAAGCTTTGATTGACATAACAAAAATGTCTTTAGAATAAAATATATCAGGTAATATTATTCGTAAGAACCTTATTTACATAGTGATTTATATGGATTTGTTATTTGTTATTTAAATCTTTTTGTACTCATGAAACAAACTTTTGTACATATATTTTATAAATATTGAGTACTGAGATTTTGAAATCAAAACTCAAATTTTTTGTTGTTTTTTATTAATTTAAAAAACGGGTTCAACATTTTTTTTATAAATTTAAACATCATAAAAATGTTAATACGCGTCGATTGACACCTTAACAATACAAATCCTATATTTGGTTCGCGAGATATAGTGCATGACAGAAATGATATTGAAGGGGCCAAAACAAACAAATCACCGGGCCCAAGGTTACTTAACGCAAATCAGCTCTTAAATTTGCAAAGACGCTTCGATTGACTCTTCAACAAAGTCGATGCAACTTTTGGTTCGCGAGCTTAGCTGTAGAAAAAAGTGTCCACGAACGTATGTACGTACATACAAACACACATAGACTTTTTTCCAAAAACATTTTAAATGTACTCTAAAGACTTCAAATCGTAAAGATACGTTGAAACTTTTAATTTCGATTTTCGAGGCGATCAGAAGAACTTCTCATATACTGGGAAGTTAAAAAAGTATTATGTGTTATCATGCGATGTTTCTGCTATAACATCAACCATTTTACAAGTCCTTCAACCAACTGCGCCAAACCTTTCCAAGAAAATAATGTTCTAAAATTTCTGTGAAATTCGTTGAATTTTCTCAATTGTAGAAAATGCCCTCAGTATCTTTAGAGAGTAGTTCATTTTACATAATCAGCTAAGTCTGCTCTTCCGGGCATCTAAAGTGGTTCATTCTGCACATTTCCTTCATGGTGACTTCGATTGGACCAATAAACGCATGCTGAGATTACAACGCGTGTCCGAAAAAAACATCAACTTTCGCGTAATTAAGGTTTCGTGCGAAGGAAAAAGTAATAACATGTGTTCATACATTCGCCCTTTCATAGATTATGTTACTTCTAAGTAAATGTAAAAAAATATTTATGCTTGGCATTCAAATTGCTTTTTTTCAGCATCTCATTCAAAAATTAGTAATGATTTAGTATTGCAACTATCATTTCAAATTTTGTCATGCAATTTTTTTAATCAGCCAGCAAAAAGTCCACTATTTTAAAAGAAAATCGAGCGCTTTATTTCAAAATTAACTACGTCGTATCTATCAAGAAACTTCGTCTTGCGCATCAGTTTCTAATTTTCTTGGAATGCTTTGAAAAATTATTTCGTTATCACAGGACCAATTTGAGAACTATCAACGGCAGACTTCTTTCATCAAGCTACAATCCTCTTTTTATTTAGCGTATAAAATTTCTCTGAATAATGTCTTCATATTTTCTGAAGGCAGTTAGCAAATTTCTAGACCTAAATTGAATCAAACTCTTCATTCTGCATTATTTATTGTTAAGTGGTTTCGCTGGAATTCCCGTTACATCCTCTTGAAGAAAACAGTCAACTCATAAACGTTAAATTGAAGTCGAATAATTTAGGTTTATCACTTTCTTCGAGTATGTTCATAATTAATTTTTTCGTCGCTTGAATTATTGATTGCGTAGCGAATAAATCGGGTTAACATCCATCCTCGCCAGTTGATATTTGACTTGTGAACTTTTGCTATCGATTCGATGCAAATAGGGGAGGTCACACGGACTTTACATCTAAAGTTCGTACCGAGGCGGTTAATAAAATGCTTTTAGCATAATGAGATTCAACTTATTTCAGTGACTTAGTTAGAACATCTGTATAACTGCGTATGTATGCCAAGATTCATGCAGCAGACTATATTTAAGGCAGCACTTCTAATAATTGGTCTATTTTCGAAGCCAATTGTAATTGCATTAGTTTAATGCCTAGAGCTTCTCATAATTAATTATTTAATATGATTACTTATTGATATCTTTGCGACTTAAATGTAATATTCTCTTTGGAGTGGATACTCTTGAGCCACGTGCATTTTCCTCGTGGATAATCATATGTAATATCGTTTTTCATCGAAATTAGAGAAAAACCGCATGTTAACATGTCAAAAAAATCTCCTGAGGACATTCAATCATTGTGGCATTAGTTTCGGGAAAGAATAAGGATAAACAAACGTTTTCTAAGAAAAAATATACTAAGTTGCATATTGTTGCGTGACGCTGAGGAATATATTTCTTTGAATATCTGTTGGCAGCAGTTGGGAATAAATAATTGAGGGGTAAAATGCTGCTCGCGTTATTAAACCAGCAACAAATAAAGTACTCTAGTGAAAATAAGATTTTTAACGAGGAAATTCACAATCCAGAACTTTGTTTCTAAGTTATCTTGAAATTGAATGATTTATGTAAAGCAATATGATAAGTTAATATAGTTATGGTGTAATATATTTATTTTAAATTAGATGTATTGGCCTGCTGAATAATTTGTGCATGATTTGAATTAAAAGATCCTTATTAATATCGATTGCGTTTGTCCTTACAGACATGCTTTCATATGGTACCAATATTTTTGGAGGGCAACTTAACGTGACCTAATGTTTCATATACCACATGCATTGATATATGAGTGTGGTCTTCTTTATGATTGAAAGATTCTGATATGCTCGTTAAAGTTTTTGCAAAATAGTGTTAAACTTAATTTATAGGGTCCAATGAAAATAGAAGAAACAGATCAAAACCCAGAAAAACACGACCCATGAAACTTGATTATAAAGAATTATCAAACATTTTATTCATGTTTAAAAGTTCGAAAATCAACTATTTGGATATATTTGTGTCGACGTTAATATCAAAATACTATATCTGAAAGTCTTTGTTAACACAAAACTAGTTTTTGGTGGTAGTTCTGTGTTTAATAAGATGAATTGTACCGTCATGGTGTTTTTTTTTCATAAATAAAATGCAGATATACAACAATAATACTTTAATGTTTATCTAGAATTTTTAAAGTCAATTTCATCGTCGTCATACTTCGTGATTCAATAGACATCAGTGTGTTTCAATCTAAAACTACAAATTCACTAAAAGTGAGAAAAACATAATTCTTCTAGTAATTTGAATGAATGAATTCGAGAATAGAAAGGAAATAATAAGAAACAACGAGAATAAACAGACTGCATGTCGTGCACTCACAAAATTTAAAACTGCTTAAAAAAACATATTTTCGAAAATATCATATGTCTTCAAATTATTTTTTTGCTTGCCGATTTCCTTACATACATAGTTCACATTAATCTGAAATGGAACTTTAACTCAATCTCAATGTTGATATTCTAACCGATTCTATACTGTAAGAATAAAAAAATTGAGTTCAAATTAGAATATAATATATTTTGAGTGCGTTATCACGTGATTATCTAGAGAAAGTTTTCTCACGGCAGCTTCAATTACTTATTCGCGAAATACACGATTTTCTATAGAAATCCGAATGACGACATCGTTTAACAATCTATAAATCCATTTAAAACTTCCAATTTATCATCCTAATATGCTAGAATAAGCAATAAGAATAGAAATCCTGACGATTTTATTACAAATTTGTATACTCTTCGAATCGTCAGGGATCATAAACAATCTTTAAGTCTGAGAGTTAATGCTGAACATGTTATTTCTTAGAAAAGTATCCAAGTGTTTTTTGATAGCATGTGCTCCAGGCAAACCCATGAATCTTAAGAACTCTCCAACAATGTAGGATATTTATTGCTCGTGAACTCTGAGGTAGATATTGTTTGGGGTGAGGCCTTAAATGTGCTATAACTTGAATTAAGAATTGAAGCTTAATTTTGAAGTACATCATATTATTCATAAATGTGAAACACTTATTGTTGAATTGGCTAACGTGCATAATGATGCTGAAAATATAAATCTCATACTATGCGGCGCGTGAGTTGGTGGTATTAGAAAATTGGTGTAATAAAATATGTTCTTGGAATTTCAAATCCAAAAGGGTAGACTGTCTGTGGTGAAATTTTGATTCATACAGATATGAAAGGAGTATCATCATATGGTTACTTGTTTTTAAAAGTAAAATTTTTGTTTAAGCCCAATTTCTAAAATATAACATTCTGAGTTTCCGGACGTAGGCAGTTCATCACTATAAACAGCTTCTTCAAATGATCAGTTTTATTTTTTGTGATGAAAGTTGCACCAGATTGTCATCACTATTGGTGAAAAATAAATGGCAGTATTATATTGAACTTGTGATTTCTAATAAAATCGAAGCGTTCAGGAAGACAATTCGGAATCAGATAACTATCATGAAATTGAATTTCAATTCACTGTAATGGCTTGAGTTGTTAACTTCCCAGTATATGGGAAGTTCTTGTAATCGCCTCGAAAATCGAAATTGAAATTTTCGACATATCTTTACGTTTTCAGGTCTTACGAGTATATTTTAAGTGTTTTTAGGAAGAAGCATGTATGTGTGAGTGTTTATGTACGTACGTACGTGCGTGTGTTCGCGGACAGTTTTTCTACGAGCATAACTCACGTAAAAAAAATTGTATTGACTTCGTTAAGGTGTCAATCGAAGCGTCTTTGCAATCTTAAGAGCTGATTAGTTTTTGGGACACTTCGGTCGTTTTTTTTTGTGTTTTCACCCCTGAAGGTCAACCCTGTCGTGCGCTATATCTCGTGAACCAAACGTACGATTTGCTTCATCAGGGCGTCAATCGACGCGTATTAACATTTTAGTGATTCTGTCAAATTTTTAAAAAAATTGTTAAAGCGGTGTTGTAAATTTTTTGAAAAAAGGTGCAAAAAATTGGAGTTTTTTTCAAAAACATCAAATTTTTAACTTTATTTTCAAGTTGCAGTGATCAATATTTATAAAATTTATATACTCCAAACAGTTGCTGTAAAAAACCACCAAAATTTTTTTTCATGATTACAAAAAAAAGTTAAATTAAAAATAAAAAATCATAAAAGTCATCATGTCCTTCATGGTCATTTATGTCAATCATTATATCTCGAGAACCATATATAATCTTTGCTTCATTAAGAAATCAATCAACGCGTATTAACATTTTAATGATGATTTTAAATTTAAAAAAAATCTTTAAAGCCATTTTTTTCATTTCAGAAAAAATATATTGAAAATTAATGTTTTTTTTTCATAAAAAATTAATTAATAATTAATAAAATTAACATCGTGATAATAAATGTTTATAAAATTTATAAACTTTTATCAATTTCTGTAGACTAGTAAAATATTTTCTCATGATTTCAAAACAAATTGAATTAAAAATAAAAAAAATCATTCAAAGTCACCATGTAAAAAGGGTTCATACGAATTTGTACACTTTAAATCTCTGATTTTAAAGACATTGTTGTAAAGTCAATCAAAGTTTATTATTATTTGCATAATTTGCGGAGATTTTTAATAGTCTTCACATAACCGTGTTTTAACTTTAATAAAAAAACTGCTTAAATTTTGAAAACCAATGCAAATCAAATCAAATTTACAATTGTGATAATCAACGTTTTGAATGGTAAAATGTTTTGTAGTCAACACTTTTTGAGATCATATGCTTTGAAAGCTTTCATCAAATAAAAATTGTAGTTTTTAGGAGTTTTGTTCTTTAGTATTCGTAAAATTTCAGTTACTTCCTTCATCATTTGTAATACATATATTTTACTTTTTACATGCAATTGAACCTATTTTTGACTGCATAATCAATGTTTCTCAAAATCAACAGAAAATAAGAAATAATTATGAGTTTCATTGATGTAAAATCGTGAAAAAATACAAATTCAGTGATTATGCCGAAGTGCTAGCAGTTTTGACCGCAACTATTCAAAATGGCCATCACGCGACAAAATCTCTTCAGTTGTCGTCATAACAAAAACTGCATTCATTTTTGCTAGCGCTGTTTTGTCCTTCAAGCATCGATATGAAAATAACAAATAACGTAGAAAAGGCTTTGTAACCTGCCCCCCCCCCCCCTCCGATTGATCCACGTGAATATTAAATCAAACCAATCCACGCAAATTTTCACGTTTTCAATTGACGCTCGCGTAGATGTTACGATTGATATTAAGTCATTCCAATAACTTTTATGAGAAGTACATTTTTATTATTAAAGGTAGTATTATTTCCATAATTATTATTGTGTTTAATATTTTTAATATTTATGTTAATATTACTGGGAAGTTGTACGTGTGGACCTCAAGGGTCGCACCTCACGGCTTGTTTAACTTTATTTCAATAATAAACTGTAAATCCCTACACGAATATCTTGAAACAAGACATAAAAGTGGGAATCGATTCGAAAAATTTTCAACACAAGCATGAATTTTGTTCATTTTTGCCATAAATTACATCGAAAACCTATCGAGTAAGTCGGGTATAGATGGACTATTTTGTTCTCGAATTGCTTTACTGCGTTTTGTATTTGTCTCAGAGGTAACATTAATGTTTTCGAAGTATTTTAGTGAAACACTCCATCAATATATATAGCTATATTTTCCATGTGCTATTAAAGTGTTTGAATTGTTTAATTGAAAAATAAATACATAAGTGGTTCATCTCACTCAACATTTCAAGGGCGAGATTGGCCACCGTCTTTGAGTGAGATAGATTGTGGAAAATCTCAGGAAATTAAAAAAACAAAAGATTTATTAGGAGTCTATGTAATTAAGAGTTAATTAATGTACATCAATTGTACCATAAGCAGTTTTACTAAATTCTGGAAAGACTTATGAGAAAAAATAATTACAATTTACTATCAAGCTTCTGCAATTGGGTTTTCAGGGGTGATTCCATATTGCCAACAACTTTAAGAGATACAATTGCAAAATCAAGTACCTATCCTCATAATTGGTCTATCTTTTCAAAAATGCCAGGAAAAACGAGCTAGACAACCATGTTCGCTCAATAAAAAAAGTTCTCGAATAACATAAGAAATGTTCTTCAAACTTTCTGCATCTATTTTTATGAGTTGTTGAATGATAGTTTTTAAATAAAACGCACTCAAAGCATGCTAAAACATTGATCTCGCTAAATGATGTTGCAGCAGAAATCTCAAAAATTAATGTAGCATATGATACCACTTAACTAATTGCTAACTAAAGTGACTGCTATTATCCAATACCTAAACTCACTCAGTTCTGAAGTTGCAATTCTACAAAACACTGTCTAACCCTCTTGTCAGAATGAAATGTAAATCTGTAAAAAATTCATAGCAAAATCCATTAATAAATAACAGATAATCTCTAATATCAAAAGCACCTTGAACATTATGTATTTAAACCAAAATCTGATCAAAGAAATCAGAAACTCTTAACTTAACTCTCGGAACTCAGATTATAATTTAGCATAATCCATAATCTTTCTTTGTTGAATAATATTTTGTGAGTTGATCAATAAATGTGTTGCAAATGAACAGGAAAATTTGGTTTATTTTCCATAAATTTGATGTATCTATATCGTATAACCTTTATATCAAGGAAAGTTTCCTATTTCAGTGGAATGAGTGGGAAATTTATTTGTGCACCTCACATTCCCTTTGGTTGCAAATGTTTTTCCCGAAAAATCGCAAACATTTAATGGTTACCGGCTTATACTTTTAAAATCAATCAAAAGGAAGTAAAAATTGTTCTACATATTTCCACAGCATCGTACACATTTTCATGTTATCGTTGTTAAAAAGTTTATACCATCGAGAAAGTCATGTCCTCATTCGAAAAAGTAAAAAACAAACAAAGAGTGGAAGTCAATTGTGTTACATCGAAAATCTACCGTCAACATACTCATTCAAAGTGAAAATCCAATATCATCGTAACTTTTTTTGTTCGATGAATGGAACGTGGAAAAGGACCTGTTCCTTCCATATAATAATTGATCCAAGCCCAATATGGTCTATAAAATATGGTATGTGCGTTTTTATTAAATTCATCAAAGTTGGATGCCTTTGAAATTCGGTTTAGAATATTTGAAAAGAATTTGTTTTGCAAAAGAGCGATACTATATCACAAAGCCATACTTTTGATAAACAATCTACTGTGTATTATTGTTGCTTCAAATATGTTGTTTTTGAAACGAATTGGTTTTTATTCACATTGTATTCACTTTATAAGGAAAATTGCGCGTATCTTTAAACTACGTAGTTGATGAAAAATAAAATATTTCATGATGATATCAGTAAAAAGTACCCATTTTTGATTTGCAAATTACCGCAGGCTGAGGTGATTTGTGTAAAAAATTTATTTCATAAATGTGATAAGTAATTATGTTTTCATTCACATGCTTATTAATGCATTTAATATCCAGGGCTAAATTATACAGAGAGTATGATGAAGAAATGGAATTGACTAGAAAAAATTTGTTTACTTCTTTCCATTATTCAACTACCTAATTGAACCGTTGGATACCAATTGCAGTTTTAGTGCGTTCAAAATATAAAGTTATTTGTTGTATGAGTATTTGTTTTGCTTTGGGTTCATAATCTTCAGATGGAGAAATGATAAAATTCCTTTAAACACATGTATGCAATGATGTTCAAAAATGACTTGTGTTAAGTGAGGCATTTCGCAATAAAAACGATGCTGGCAACGTTAAAACATTGAATCTGCTTAACGAATTGCTAACACTAATGCATCATCAAACAATCTGAAAATTATTATCTTCCAATAAAATCTGTGCTCAGTAAATAATTGCAGCTTGAAGTCTATGTTTCGAAATCATATTTCCAAAGGATCTCATAGTCTTACTATTAAATGCTTCCCATTGGCAACTTATCTTTATAGTGTCCACAATGATGTAGCGCTGCAAAAGGATTCAAAGCTTTTATTGATTTAAAATGAAATGCTTTCATCGGCAAATATTTCTGCAGTTTGTTTTCATATTAAATTTCAGTATAAGCGTTTATCAACATGGAAAGGTTTTAGTTAGAATTGAATTAATTGAAATGGAAAGAATTGTGCAAAATACAGAGTTTCATGCTATCATTTAGAGTTACGAACAATTTTTGGATTGTATTATAAAGATAAACAAATAACCGGATGACATTATCACGAAGAGATGCCTTTTTGATAAGTTATGGATGTAGTTTCTGTAAGGTAAACTGTAGCTATGATTAAGGACAAACGAAGTTTTGTTTGTAAAGGAATGCCAAAAGTTTCTTTCATCAGAGTATATACTAAGCAGGAAGTAACGTTTCATTAAGGTCAAAGAAAATATTCAACGAAATCAAAGTTGAAAAATGTATAGATACTATATTCTAAGCCTTTAATAAATGGGAGCACCTTATTCAAATTTTTGAAACAGCTTCCTTCACAAAAACAATTTTGCATGTTTAGTTAAAACATCAGGATAACTATTACAACATTCTTTGAAAATAAAAAAAAAATCGGCAAAATAATTAGAGCAACATAAATCACATCAAGGATAGGGAACATTTAATTGGGTGCAAGTAGACGCAATGTTTGAGCTTGGAAAAGAAAATAGTTTAATACTAGTAAGATATCATTTTTTTTTGTACTGAAAATTGTAAAGTTTTATTTTTAGAAAACTGTAGATTGTGAAGTTTCAACAGTCGTGGATGTTCTTAATTATAACAGGGTGGGCACGAATTTTTATTCGAAAAACAAGAAGTTTCTTATTCGGGCATCTAGGTACAACTTTTTACCATCTTCAAAATTGATTCGGATGAAACTTGTCTGTCGGTAAGTGATGTGACAGTTTATAGAAGCATTCTTGCAAATCATTCTAGAAATAGTTAAAAAAAAAATTTGAAACAAGTGACATTAAACTTTTCTATTTGAGTGAAATTTATTTCCAACAGTAGGTGCTCCAGCAAAAATCCTGAAGCATATAAATAGAAAGGTAAAGGAGTAGATTTAAAATTTTCGTGTCAATTTTTTTAAGCTTTTTAAAAATAAATGAAAAATGAAACCCATTTTAGATCATTTCTTTCATATTTTGCATCTTTCCTGTCAGTTTGAAACACATTGACTTAAAGTTTCTTCCACAAAAAATGACGCAAAGATAACTTAGCTTAAATTTCAAGTCCTTCAAAAATGTTTCCGCTCTGATCCAACTCATGAATCAGAACGTTCTTTGAGTCAGTAAATTTCAGTATTGGACTGAATTAGTGTTCTCTTACGTCGAGAGCCAGAAATAAGTTTTAACGGTTTAGCGGCTAACTTTGAAAGATGCTATCTTCAAATTCATCCCAGCTTAGAAAAGACTGCAGGTGGATACTATCGAAAAATGCAAGTGGGTCGTATTGAAAACTGCCTCTAGTAACAAATTCCAATTAGAGGATGAAATTTCACTTGCCACTGCAGTGATGCAGTAAACCCATAGGTATTATAACGAAACTCTTACTCAACACGTGACTCATGTGTAAAATATAATACAAAATGAAGATTTTTCTAAACAGACAGGAGTGATCCTATTGAAATCGATAATTTCTAAGAAGATTTTGATGACAGTATTGTATGTAAAGAATTGTAATTATCAGCTGGTGAGGGATAGAACTCATCTTTAAGATGGGTTGAACAAAATAAAATGAGGATTTTTGAGATTATAAATTTAAGAACGTTACACGAAAAAGCTGCATCTTATTATCCTTAAAGAAATTGCACGTAGAAAACGATTGAATTTTTTTTCAAAAAAAAAATTAAATGAAATATGTGAAAAATTGGTGCTTAAGAACTGTGTCTATGGAGATTTTCAATGATAGAAATTTCAACAAATTTCTCTAAAGAAATTTAACAGTCTAGGAACGTAATTATTATCACTTTTCAACCAATCATTTTAAAAAGGATATTTTTACATCTTGCTTTCAGCAAACTATTTAAAACAACAAAGATCTTTTCAGTGTAATTGTAGACAAAAATTGTTAATAACAGTTGTTTGTTAAATACTTCCATAAAAAAATAATTTCCAATTTCGACGATCCTTTTGGGAAAATATAAAACAATGTTCCGAATGTGTAGGAAAATGTTTTAAAGTTTTTAATGCATGCGAAAATATACAATACAAATCACAGGATGATTATATTTTTAAGTTACTGGTGTATTAATTTGCTTTTTTGACTCAGTATCTGTACCTCAACCCAAATAACGTTCACTGTAGCTTCGATATAATGAACACAGGTTCATTTTTATAAATTATGCATAACAAGGAAACAAAATAAGAAAATCCCGAAACGTGATTTCGAAAGTTTGTATTTAAATCATCTGGGATCCAAAGTTGCCAGCGCGTTTAACAATTGACTTCGAGAATGTCAATAAGCCTTCATTCGATATGAAACTGCAATTCAAAAAGACTTCTAGGTGTTTGATTTATGAATGACCGTAATCGCGAATTGGCATATTTGTTTTGCAGAATGTTAAAATCTACTTTTCGTTTGCTTTGTTCTAAATGAGATGCTCTGTTCTGATTCTGAGTGTGATTTTATATTGATTTCGTTTGCAAAAATGAGTAATTGAAAATTCTAACGGCCAATTCTTCTTTCTCTGTTTTCTCTTTGTAGCTTTCCACAAATTATTAAACCATTTAAAGTAGAGCAAATGAATATATCCATCCACAGTTTTCCTTAATCTTTAATGACGACTAACATTGGATAATTTTGAGTTAATAAAGTAGGTATTTAATCTTTATTTACGAAATATAAAATTAATTATTTTCTATTTCACTTTAAGTGGAAACTTATTTTCTGAAATCACCGATTTCTACGAAAATTAGCAGTCATTTAAACACGCCGCGAGGTGCGACCCTTGAGGTCCATACGGTCAACTTTCCAGTGATATCTACATAAACATCAAAAACATTCAATTATTAATTTATTAATTAATTTTGAAATAATACTTCTTTAAGTAATAACAATGAGAGGTATTCATAGCAGTAACAGGAATGAGTTAATATTAATCATATCATCTACGAAAGGGTCCATTGATTACGTTAGGTTTTTGGTCGATGGGGACAAATTGATTTGATTGAATATTCAAGCGGATCATTCGGTGGGGGGAGGGCTACAAAGACTTTTTTACGTTACTTGATATTTTTATATCGATGCTTGAAGGACAAAAGAGCACTAGCCAAAAAGAATGCAGTTTATTTTATTATTTCTTCCGCGTGATGGCCATTTCGTTTAATTCACCGAATTTGTAATTTTTCACGGTTTCACATCAGTGAGACTAATAATTGTTTCTTATTTTGCATTTGGATTTGAAACATTGATTTTGAAGCATATGATCTTGCACAGAATTGACTACAAATCCTTTTACCATTTAAAGCGTTGATTACCACGATGGAAATTTGCTTGTTTATTTTTAATTTAGTTTTTCTCTCGTAATCATGAAAAAAGTTTCCCAGTTTTTTTAAATCTGTTCAAGGTATATAAATTTGATAAGCATTGATTACTGTGTTAAGTAAATCAGGTTAAAAATTCATCTTTTATGAAAAAACCCAAGCTTTTTGCGCCTTTTATTATGACATTTAAAAAGGGTGCAATAATTTTTCAAATTTGATAGAATTCTACAATCCGCGTCGTTTCATACCTTAACGATGCAAATCCTATAATCAGTTCGCAAGATATAGTGCAGAAATGACCTTGAAGGGGTCAAAACAACAAACCCCCCGACCAAAGTCTCCCAAAAACTAATCAGCTCTTAGGATTGCAAAGACGCTTCGATTGACAACTCAACCAAGACGATACAACTGTATTTACTTGAGTTATGCCCGTACGAAAAACTGCCCACGAACGTACGTACAGACGTGCATACACACACACACACACATACACACATATGTATATATATATATATATATATATATATATATATATATTTGTTCTAAAATCACCTTAAATATACTATAAACACCTCAAAACGGTAAGATATATTCAAAATTTTAATTTCGACTTTCAAGGCAAACTTCCCACATACTGGGAAGTGAAAAGTTGAATTTGATACTTTCAAAAGTTTAAGGAAATCATGAAGCTGAAAATAGAGACACAAAATACTTGTCACTAGAAAATTTAAATATATTTCGGATGCAATTCATTTCAAGACTATCATTGAAAACTTTTTAAAAAAATGAAAAAGAATCGAATGATTCTTTGTGTAAGCACACCGAGTAAAATCTTTAAAAAATGTTCTTCACATTACCCACTGGCTTTAGGATCGTGAATTTATTATTCAGCTACATGCTGGTTTCTACTTACTATGAACCCATATACTCATAATAAATGCTTATAAAATAGTCCTCTCAACAATGTACTGTCGGCGGCAGAACGAAAAGTTATCTATAATAAATACTGATGTTAAGTTTCTTATGTTGTAAGCCCACGGATGTTAGGCGTAAGACAATGTACGTACTAATAGGAAATTGTGTTCAATTAGTAACGTTCTTTGCAGTTTCCTGGAAATTTGGCAATGAATAAAGATATATGGAGCGAAAATGATGATTTCTCGATTGTAGGTTTATTGTAGTATTAGAGACTTTCAGAAGAAATCATTTATTTTGGGTAACATGATCCAATTACGTTTTATGGGCTTAGTAGTACTTTAAAAGTAAGTTTAGAAAGACATCTGTGTGTGTGCGGACGCGAAATCTCATCGAATTTATGGTGGTGCCAATCGAAGCGTCTTAGCAGTGGACCTGAGCTGATTGGATTTTTGTAAGATTCGACTGAGCATTTTTTGGTATTGGCACACCTATGGTCATTTTTGTCACGAAAAAAATTATTCTATTAATGTCCAAGCGTATTATCATTTTTATGAGTCCGTTACATTTTCATATAATTTAATAAATCTGTTTCTAAATTAACAAAGAAAAATGCAAAATGTGTTGACATATTTTTTATATCTAGTTTACATTTCTGGCAATCAATGATCAACAAAACCAAACGTTACATAGAGATCCTTTTAATTGAAATATTGCAGTTTTTTCACAATTGCAACAGGGTAATCGCGAAGTGTGACCAATAAGGTCCACCCGGATAACTTCCCAGTGGTATTTACATAGATATTGAAAATATTTTTTTTTGTCGTTGGGAGGTGGAAATCTTCAAAAGATACCGAGGTTCTCCTGCTTCTCGGCATGTCGGATTTCTACCGACTAAAACCACCTCCGTTTCCTCTAAAAAATCTTTACTCCATTACTCATTGCTTGCACTGTCCGTGTGCAATTTATTTCCTGAAATCTTGTTCATTTAAATAGTACTTCCCAGACGATGTATATCGGGATAAGGGATAAGGGATAGTACCAGCATCTCAAAAGTTTTATTCAGAGTTCAATATATCTAATTTTGTTTCACATTTGTAGCAGGGAAAAAAATATTAGGGTTCTTAAAAAAGATATGTATATATAAAAAATAAAAAATAAATAAAAAATAAAATTAAATTAAAAATTAAAATTAAAATAAAAATTGAAATTAAAATTAAAAAAAATTAAATTAAAATTAAAAAAATGATAATAATAAAAAACATTACCGTTCTTAATTATTCAAATTGAATTTTCAGTAAATGTTTACGTAGCATGATTTTAAATGTCATTATGTTACGCGCTTCTTTTATTGTTTGAGGTAGCTTATTGTAAAAATTTGATGCGGCGTTAATCGGATCCATCCTCAGGCGCTCTGTCCTACCAAATTTTATTAAAATATCATTTGAGTTTCTCATATTGTAGTCGTTTTTTCTCCCATTATATCTAGTTTCGTTGTTTTCATTTGTTCAATGTGTAAATTTTTAAAAATGAATTTTCCTTTTTCCATTTGAATCAGTCCGTCTACGTTAAGTTCTTGTGTTGTTTTATATACTTCAGATGTAGCGGTCATCCTTTGCAAGTTATATATGGTTTTGTATGCTTTAGTTAGTAGTCGTGACATGCTCATGAGGTTATTTTTGGTAGTTTGGCTCCAAATTATAATCCCGTATGTAATTCTTGAAATTATGTATGCATTTTTAATTTGTATTTTATTTTTAATTGAGAAATAGCTGAAACGATGGAGCAAACCAACGATAGCTGCTATTTTTTTCCTCATATCATTTATATGCGGTGTCCACGCTAGTTTTTCATCAATTGTAAGTCCAAGGTATTTCATATGTTTAACTCTCTGAAGAGTTTTATTTTCTATTTTTATCAGTGGCTCAATATCAGTTTTATTTTTTTGTTTAAAGATAATGTATTTGGTTTTGTTCGTGTTTGATGTCAATTTGTTCCGTATGAGCCATTGGGAATATTTGTCTAAGTCATTGTTTATCTTTTGTTCTAAGTCAGTTTCATTTTTATCTGAGTAAATCAGTATCGTATCGTCAGCGTACATCACAACTTTCCCGTCGATTCCTGAAGTCACCAACTTGTTTGTATATAACAGGAAAAGAATCGGTCCTAGTATTGATCCCTGTGGTATGCCAATAGTAATCTGCGCTATTTCACTGTTAACGTTTCCAATTTTAGTCCTTTGAAGTCCTTCTGCCAGGTACGTACGCATAAGTTCTCTTGGCATACCAACAGTTCCTAAGTTCTCAAGTTTACTTATCAATATATCGTGCACTACCGTATCAAACGCCTTTTTTAGATCGATAAAAACTGCAGCAACGTAACTTCCCTGATCCAGTTGTGTATTGATATGTCTCATCACTTCTACAATCGCGTCTGTTGTCCCTTTACCTTCCTGAAACCCAAACTGGTTTCTATCTATAATCCTATTCTGCATTAAGTATTCTTTAATTCGTAAAGCTAATATTTTTTCTATGATTTTACTCAGTGAGTTTAACAATGTTATTGGTCGAAAATTATTTGGGTCAGTTTCCAGCCCTCCTTTAAATATGGGTGTTACCTTGGCGTTTTTTAGATAGTTCGGAAATTGTCCACTCTTGAAGCTTATATTTATTAGAGTAACCAGTATATCTGCAATATTCTCTTTGATTATTTTGATATCATCAACGCAGATACCATCAGGACCCGGCGCGGTGTGTTTTTCAGAGAATCAATAACATCAATGACTTCTTTTCTAGATGTCAGCCTTAAGTGAAAAGAGCAGATGGGTGACACGCTTTGGCATGCTGAGTCGTTTTTAGGGAGTTCTGATACAATTTTCTGTCCTATTGATATGAAATGATTGTTTAATATATTTGAGATTTTTATTGGATCTGTGTAATTTTCGCCCATGAAATTTATTTCCTTTATATCCTGGTTTTTAGTAGTGTTTGTGTCTGCCTTTCTAAAAACTTTATCTACTAACTTCCAAAAATTTCGCAGATTGTTAGAACCTTCTTCAAGTTTTCTCGAATAGTAATTTTCCTTCGCATTTTTAATCGTATTGTTGCATTCGTTTTTTATAATTTGATAGTTCTTTTGTTTCATTATATTTGTTGGATCTTTTTTTAGTGCTTTAAAAACTGTTCGCTTTTTCCTGGAAAAGTGGATTACTTTTCCAGTTATCCATGTGTCATTTCTCGTCCTTATAGGTTTAATTTTTGTGGCTAAAAATTTCGCTTGTAAAATTAGCTCAGCTAACTCCTGGAAGTTATTTGGTTTTCTACTTTCAATTAGCTGTTTTGTTATGCTTATGAATTTATCAGTTTGCATGTATGTAATATTCTTTTTTATTGGTTTAATTTGTTTTTTAATTTTTGTTGTTATAGTTACTCGTATCAGTCGATGGTCTAGATACGGCCAGTCTTCAAATATATAAGTGGTATTGTTTTTAATTGACTGACTGTTTGTTGTTACATGGTCCAGTAGCGTTCCTGTAGTCAATCTGGTTGGCGTAGCAAGATTAAGTATTTCTGTACTGTTGGTTGTTAATGTGTCTAAGTAATTTTGATTTTGTGGGATGTCGTCTAGGAGATTAATATTAGTATCTGCTATTGTAATTAGTGACTTGTGTGTCGAATAAACATAGTCCATATGGTCTATGAACTCAGAGAATTTTTCTGATGATTTATTCGATGTGCCTATTTTGAATTTTTTTATCTCTGTTTCTAGTTCTATTATAATTGTTGAAAAATTAATATTTGTGTATATTGTTTTAAAGTTTATATTCTTCCTAATATATATGGCTGTCCCGCCTCCTCGCTTTTCTGTTCTAAATAAGAATAACAATGCAAAAGTTAATACTCTCAATAGAACTCGTTAGAATAATAGAATGAGTTACTGTTAATCATATTATCGTAGAGAGTGATAACGTAAGGCGTTTGGAAGGAAAGGAGTGTGGGGGGTAGATTTTATCTTTACGGAGTAAACGGAGGAGAGGTAGTTGCATCAAACTTTTTCATGCGTGCTGCATAGACGTTGAGTTTAAGAGCAAATGAAAAAAATTTCGATGTCAGATTCTATGTTAAACATTTAAAGTCTATCGGTGAAGAGAAGTGAAGAAGTAACTGAGATCTTACGAACCTTGGCAATGAATGAACTTAAAAGTTTGGCAAATGATTATTACATTATTAACGGAGGCTCCGTTACTCATTATAAATATTCATTGTCTATTGTTTTTATACGAATATCTTTTTGAAGGGTATAGACAACCTTGATTTTTGTTCAATGACAACTCGTGAAGCATCTAATTTTGTATCAAATTGAATGACATAGATGCAAATTGGATAGATTTTTTTAGATAAATAATTTTTTTTTGCAGTTTCTTTCTACAAGTTCAAAAACACATCATTTAAATTTATTGAAAATTGCATCAAATCATACGAAGGATAATATGAATTGATGAATATCGCAGCAGAGTCATTACAGTAAGTGAAATTAGGTAATATTATTCGTTTCCATTCTTGTCCATATTGACTTTTAATGTTTTTTTTTGTCATGTCACGCAAATATTTTTAAACCGAATCTATTGCAATTGTCTGAATTTTCTTAGCATTAATTGCTTGTAGTGCGAATCTGGAGTTTATTTTAATTTCTTGGGGAAACCATGATTTTTTGACCTGTTTTTATCAAATGAAAAATCGCCTTTACTTGCTTTTTTCAAAATTTCATAGGATCTTCCTGATACTAATACGCTTTTATTGACTTTTTTTGACGTAAATCCAACAGTTTTTTGCAAGATATGGTACATGACAAAAATGACATTGGATGGGTGGAAACAAAAAAACAACCTGATCGAAGTTTGCCAAGACTTTTTTTACATGAGTTATGCTCGTAGCAAAAACGGTCCACGAGTGTACGTTTGTACACATAAACACAAACAAACAAGCTTCTTTCCAAAAAAATTTTTGAATTTACTCTAAAGAGTTTTAAGAGTTATGAATTTACGGGGTAATTACAAGATCTTCCCATATACTGGGAAGTAAATAATATACCATAACTGTTTTGTAGAATAATGGACGGATACGAATAATATTTCCTGGTTTCACTTACTTTCATGATGTGATAGTGATATCGATCAAACCGTATTATCGTTTATATGAATAGTTAAGCTTTTCAATAAGTTTACTACAGCCGGTGTTTTAATTGACTAAAAATATGCGACAAATTCAATATGTTTCTCTTAGTTTCTTTTCCAATCTGATTTGCATGTAAACTCGTCCTATATCAAAGAATATTTGGATTACAAATAAACTGTCAAAAACGAAGTCAAGGTATATTTTTAAGTTAAATTTTTTCTGGCATCAATAAAACACAGGTAATAAATTCAAAAGAAGGAAATTTCACTAAAGTATTTGAATTCGAAATTGCGAACGAATGTAACCGTTGATTGTGTATTTGTTGATTATTGCCAACATTGTTTGCACAAAAATTAAAACCAATTAGCTTCAGGCTGTCACTCATTTTGGTTAAAAAATCCATTTCATTGCCATTTACAGACATGAAGTTTACAAAAACAAAAAACATCCACCTTAATATATTAATTTACTGAAATGTTTTCTCATTATAAACATAATAAATTTTATTCATGACCCTTTTTAATCTTTTTGATGTATGAAAATAAATCGGGATGAGAAAACATACATTGAACATATGTTTTGAAAAAAAAGATGATAATTTACTCGAAAAAAGCAATAGTTGCCTGCTTAGGCAAATTGTTTTTGTAAATAACTTAAAATAAATATTTTTGAATTGGTGTGGCTGCTGTTGAGAGTATGAGACTCACCGTTCATAGAAATTGTTTATTGTACTCGTATATGGTTAAAAAATTTGGAAAATATTCGTAGAGAAGGTCGGAGGTTTGCCATTAGAACGGAATGATAACGAAAATGAAACGCGAAAACGGCTGTTGATGTTGTATTAGGAAGTGTGACCGGCTAGAAAAAGCAAAAAATGTTGCCTATGTACCACAGTTTCCACAGAAACGGATACTTGTAGTGGGCTATATACATAACCAAGAAAACACAAGTTTTTGTGACTTTTTCTGATTTTTGTCAGTGTCGGGTATATAAAATATGTATTCTTATAAACATTTCAAAAATCTGACAGAAAAGGTAAGAAGCTGCCTTTTTCTTAAACTCTCCGGTGCGTTTGTTAAATTTTCTGCATAATATGATGATAAAAAAAAATGATATGGCTCCAACAAGAATTGGTCTACTTCCAAAAAAACAAGCCGTGGGGTGCGATCCTTGGGATCCACACGGTGAACTTCCCAGTAGTATTGATATTAAATATATTAAACAAAAAAATGTAAATAATGCTACTTTGAATAATAATAATGAGAGGTACTCATGACAGTAATTGGAATGAGCTAATATTAATTGTATCACCTACGGGAGCGTTCATTGATTACATAAGGCTTTTGGTAGGTGGAAAGGGGGAGGAATGGTTAGATTGAGTATTCAAGGGGGTAATCGGAAAGGGTGCATGTTGCAAAGCCTTTATTACGTAACTTGCATGATAGAAACAATGCTTGAAAGACAAAAAGGCGCTAGCGAAAATTTATACGCCGATTGGAGAGATTTTTCTGTGTGATAGCCATTTTGAATAGTTGCGTTTAAAATTTCCATGACTTAGGCATAATCACTGAATTTGTATTTTTTCACGATTTTCCATCAATGAGACTAATAATAAATTCTTATTTCCAGTTGGTCTTAAAAACATTGAATATGCAGTCAATATTTGCTTTGATTGCAAATAAAAAATAAAAGTATTACAATTGATGATGGAGGAAGTAATTGAAATCTTACGAATACCAAAGAACAAAGCTACTAAAAACTACATTTTTTTAATTGATGACAGCTGTTTTTGTGTGTAATAAATTTGGTCGTCTTTGTCCTCAGATTGCTTTTGTCTTTTCACCAGTATAGGAATTAATCATCTTCGTTATTCGTTTTGCTGTTCTTCTTTACCTTCGATGGTTTAGGATCAACACTATCTCATTAGTCATTGTCATTATTATCACTTTCAGAGGTGACTTCGCTGAAAGCAGGCATTCTCGATCGGTTTTCGTAACATTGTTCGTTGTTTTGTATTAATTGATTCTAATTGATTTTTTCGCTTCGCAAACTATTCCAATACTATCACGCTTTCTACCTCGCATATCATAACCCTATAATTCATTGATTCTTGTCAAGGAAGAGACTGTTACTTTCGATGTTGGTGCGGGCAATACTAAGCAAACCCTACCGACGATAAAATCACCTTCAAACAAAGTGCGTTATTTTTTTCATACTTAACAACATCTTTTATAAACAGTTCTTACATTCAATGTTCTTTGGAATTTCCATCTTTTCGTAGAGTAACTACGAGCCTAAGTGGAGTTATATAATAATTTCAAATATAGGCAGTTGTGCGAGGCAATATATGGGCATGTATGTTTCACGGGGTGGTAATTTTCACTTCGAATGAATATTATTCAAGGCTTCGTTTTTCTTTGTAGACCGGAAAAAATTGTGGTGACCACAACAATCTCAAGTATTTTGCTACACAAATGTATTATTGAATAATATTTTCTCTTAGATTTCTAGATATATTCTTATATATATACATACACATATATATATATATATATATGTGTATATATATATATATATATATATATTTCTTTTTACTTTTAGCATTTTACTGAATAGTTTTTTGTCAAATTATTTTTCAATATTTTACCTCAGAAATTTATATTATTATTTTTTTGGCTTGATCGTACATATTGTTTATATTTGCTGGCATGTATCTTAAAAGTGTTGCGTGTAGTTTTCATGGATATCGTGACGTTGGGAGTTTTACAAATAAGCGCTGGAGTGTCTAGTCTATTGAATCGAGTTGCTTTTTCCATTCTACAGTCTATTTTCAAAACTGGGCAACTAAGTGGCACTGGCAATTTTTGTCCGGATAATATCCATGAAATTTTTAGCATTTAAGATCTATTCAAGCTCAGTTTTTTATACCTTAAATTTTCACCATTCATTTGGCGGTATCACCAATACTTATTTAACGACATATTCATCGATATCCGCAATATTTACCAAACATTTAAATGAACAAATCAACACACCTAACAAAATTTCATTCCATGCAACATTAACTGCATCCGTGGAGTAATTTCAAAAGAAACAAGCATATTCTTCCTGATGAATACAGCCCATGCACCAGGTTTTCTGTATAATTTTCATCCTTCTAAGACTATTGTTCTCTGGGGTGATTATGAGTCCAATTACGAACGTACTTGCGAATGTATCCCAAGGAAAATGCACATGGAATTTTTTAAAAGAGTTGTTTCGTTGAATGGTCTATCAAATATTTTCATTTATTTTACTTAAAATTCAATCCACGTGATGTGCTTTGTCTCTTTTCTAATTATGAATGTGCATTTTTAACCCTAAAAGGATAATCATGATTGAAACTCTGTAAACCATAATAATACAAAAGTATGACGAACATGTTAATGTCGTTGATTAATATTTGTTTATACATCTGCAAGTTGTCTGTTTCAATGTTTCCTTAAACTCAAAAGTTATATCACTTTAAATTTAACTCAAAAGCTATATTCAAACGAAAAATAGTCATAAATATCTAAGGAAATTAAAAAAACAGCTGTACTCGAAAGAATCCTCCAAAAATTAATAGAAATGTGTCTCTTTCACTAAATATATAACGGCCCCTTTTGCATATGTTTATCAGCCGGTTCTTCATTAGAACCTTAAAATTTTGTATTTCTTCAATAAAAATTGCCAGTTTCATTTATAAAACTTAACCAGTTAAATGCAAAATTGACTTACGTACGTCAACTTTGTGTTCCCCAAATATCGAATTCCAACATTTGGTACAGGGTGCCTTAGTCTCTTCTCTGCGTACAGGAATAGAACGAACAATAAAGGTGTATTTCAGGTGTAACCTTGGGCTGATTTCCCTGAATCTTCATACAGTTATTTATTCTTCGGTAGTTTTTGAAAATGGGTTTGTTCTACGTGTCCGTAACGTTTACTTGAGAGCTATTATTTTGATTCTTTTGCTTAACTTTTTTCCAGAAATTTTCGTCTGTTAACTGTTGTCTGCCAAAAAAGTTCGCCAAGACTTAGATAAGTGTAACATGTCGAAACTGGGGTACTTACCGGCATGTCTTAGCAGTTACACGTGAACGTTAAAAAACTAAGTTAATTCTGAGGAAAGAATCGCAACATGTAACGATTGGCATGATACAGAGAATATTTTGTAATGTGTTCGTCAAATCGTCAAAGATTAGCTTTTTAGGGTTTAAGCAGCAAATGTTTAGTGAATATCGGTATCGTGATTCAAGGGTAAAGGACATTTTAAAAAGAATCACAAGCAACCATAGTTGTAGAGATCTCAACTCTGATTAATTCAAGGACCCTCTAACTCTCCATAGCGTCTGACACCACAGACTAATTAGTTTTGTGGTCTAACACGGGCAATCGTAGCAAACAAACCTATTGCAAATAATCTAGTCTGCAGAAGTTATTATTTTGAATTTGGTATGCAAATGAAAGTCAATGTAATGTAGCTGGCGATTCTCAGAACTGCTAGGACTCGCTTGTAGTTAGCAGTCAGCGGCAAATGTTAGAGATGAATTCGAAAGTCAGAGTTGAATGAAAATTCAACGAAAAAGCAAAACCGCATGTGGAAAAGTGTAAATAGTTTTGGTGGTGAAATTTAATTATTTTTTCAAGGTCAGATTGTTAGCAACTTGTAATGTTCTCTGCTACAGCAGTTTAATTTTATAACTGAAAATAAACGGCTGAAAGGGCAGTTGGTGGCAATAAAAACGTTAATTGATCGAATTTGAATTAGATAAATATAAATTGAATTATAATTGTAAACTATTTTGAAAGTTCATTGTTTTATATATTAAAAGTACATTTAATGAGATATTCTGTGTACGATGCTACGGTATTGCGTTCTTTACAACATATTAATATCATACAATTCCTAATAAACAGATTCAATATACTTGATAAAATACTCGTCTCTCTTTTCTTGGCATCTTTATTCTCTTCCTTGAAAAAGTTCGCAATATTTCAAACAGCGGAATTCAAATCACAGAAGTATAATAACAATCTTCTGAACTATGTAATAAATATTGCCCATTAAAAGTTCCCGGAAAAAATAATCCTTGGTTGGAAACAATGTAAACTATGCATTTAAATATAATCAGGTTTACTGCAAAGCAATCATTTCGAATTACTCAGATCAGAAAAAATGTTATTTCAGAAGAGAATGATTACTTGAAAAAGAAGAAATAGTTTTGAACTTATATGCTTCAACACAATTGGTTAATAGTCATGCACAATTCAATTTACATTGAGATGTTTTCAGAATTGAAGTTAATACATCCGAGATTTGGAAATTTTCCTCAAAAGATTTTTTTAAAGCAAAAATGAGAAAAATCTTCGCCTAAACTTGCCTCGCCTGACTTATTGGCGATCAGCAAGAACCTTGGTGGTAAATTGTTTACCTGGAGTTCTCATGTATAAATTTCGTACAGCACTATAAATTGAAGGCGACTATTTTGCTATATTCGATACGAATATTATATCCCATAGCCAATTTATATATTTTCTTGCGATTCTTCCAATCACGTTAAGAGAGGATTTCAGTTGTCAAGCAAACTATCAGTGCCAAATTATTCATCCTTGGAGGTGTGAAATTTAATACTCAGCACATGCCTCCAAATTTCAATACAATATAAAGTCTTACAATCAGAATCAAATCTGCGTAACAAAAAGGATATACTTCCTACCATGTACATATGAAGGTATGTATATACTATTCAAGCTGGCGGGAAAACTCGTTTTTCATGAGGTGCGAATTCAGAGGAAGTCAAATCGATACATAGGGTGGCAGCAAAGCTCAGTAAATTTTCAGAGTGCAGCCAACAAACATGTTATGTGGGACTTTTTAACTTCCCAGTATATGGGAAGTTCTTGTAATCGCCTCGAAAATCGAAATTGAAATTTTCAACAATTCTTTACGTTTTGAGGTCTATAGAGTATATATAAAGTGTTTTTAGAAAGGGAGATGTATGTGTGTGTGTGTACGTACGTACGTACATACGTACGTACGTACGTACGTTCGTGGACATTTTTTTCTACGAGCATAACTCACGTAAACAAAGTCGTATCGACTTTGTTAAGGTGTCAACCGAAGCGTCTTTGCAATCTTAAGAGCTGATCAGTTTTTGAGATACTTCGGTCGGGGGGGTTTGTTGTTTTGCCCCTTTGAAGGTCATTCCTGTCATGCGTTATATCTCGCGAACGAAACATACGATTTTTTTAAATAAGGTGTCAATCGACGCGTATTTACATTTATGTGATTCTATCAAGTTTCCAAAAAAATTCTTGGAGCCGTTTTTTGATTTTTTAAAAAAAAGTGCAAAAAATTAGGTTTTTTTAATAAACAATAAATTTTTAACCTGAGTTTTGAAAGACAGTATTCAATTTTTATAAAATTTATATACTTCAAGCAGTGTTTATAAAAACAACATCAAAACTTTTTTTCATGACTACGTAAAAAATTAAATAAAAAATAAAAAATCACTAACAATCATCATGATTTTTAAGGTCATTTCTGTCAGCCGTATATCTCGCGAACCAAACATACGTTTTACATGGTTAAGATGTCAATCGACGTGTATCAACATTTATGTGATTCTATCAAATTTTGAAAAAAATCGTTGAAGCTGTTTTTTAATTTAAGAAAAAAACTGCAAAAAATTAGGTTTTTTTAAATAAACAATAAATTTTTAACCTGAATTACGGAAGACAGTATTCAATTTTTATAAAATTTATATACTTCAAACAATGTTTGAAAAAACTTAATCAAAACTTTTACTGATGATAGCAAGGAACATTAAATAAAAAATTAAAAATCATTAACAGTCATCATGCTCTTCAAGGTCATTTCTTCCATTCACTATATCTCACGAACCAGATATAATATTTGCATCATTAAGGGGTCAATCGACGTGTTTTAACATGTTTTTGATTATTTTAACATTATAAAAATCCGTTTCAGCGGTTGTTTTAATTCAATAGAAGAAAATGCAAAAAATTTTGTTTGTTTTTTCATAAAAAATATTTTTTAACTTGATTTGCACAGCACAGTGATACCAGTTTATAAAATGAATACATTCTTATCAGTTTTTGGAGAGAAACCGGCAAAGTTTTATTCCATGATTATGAAAAAACTAAATAAAAAATAAAAAAATCATTCAAAGTTACCATGTAAAGAGGGTTCATACGAGTGCTATTACTTTATATCTTTTATTCTAAAAAAATTGTTGTAAATTCAATCAAAGTTTTAAGATATTTGCATAATTTGAGCAGATTTTTAATAGTTTTTATAGTCTTTTAATTAAAAAAAATTGCTTACATTTTGAAAACCAACAAAATTTTCAAACACCAAAAAGGGCCCCACCGATTGATCCGCGTGAATATTCAATCTGTCCTCATCGACCAAAAACCTTACATAATCAATGGACCCTCCCGTAGACGATATGATTCATATTAACTCATTCCTGTTACTTTTACCTCTCATTGTTGTAATGTTGTTGATGTTTATGTAGATATTACTGGGAAGTTGACCGTGTGGACCTCAAGGGTCGCACCTCGCGGCTTGTTTTGTTATATTTGGGAATATTCGGTTCGAGTTAAAAACGAAAAAATCCAAAAATTTGAAGAATAAACTTGTAGTAGGCTTGTCAGCAGTGGCAATGGATTTCAACATTTAAAAATGAATAATGGGAGGATGGAAGCTTAGGTGGTGAAATGTACCCATCACACATTTTTATTTAAGAATTGTTCCTCAAACAGTACTTACTGTCAACAACGGAAATCAAAAGACCGTCTTTAATTCGAAGGATCCATCTCAAGGCAATCCGAAACAATAATGAAAGTCAATTTGATTTTTTTCCAGTCGTTTCGAACAACGTTTCGTAACTAACATATACGTCATCAAATTTTTACTGCATATTACATCATGTTTTGAACTATGTATTCCTTTTTTCTATCATTATTTGATTTTTCTCTCATTTAACTCCTGAAAGGTCGGATAATTGTCCTTCACCATTGTTTTTGTAAGCTTCTAATTGAAACTGAACTAAGTTACCTGTTATATCTCTTTCTATTTGTTAATCAGTTAATAAATCCCTTTTCTTTCAATTTGTAATAAGTTCTACAAAATGGGTATTATGATCGAATAAATTTACGTTGACAGTTGAAAATTAATTTTAATCTGATCATTTCATGTCTTTCTTAGACCATAAATTGTTCTGGTTGCCTTCCCAACAAGCATCTTTCAATTAGAATTGTTTTAGTTTATTAAGAGTGAAAGATAGTCACCGGCAACTGCGTAGTATATGGATAAGCTGATTTTGTAAAAACTTTCTAAAAAAAATCCTATCTAATTTACACTGCTGCCAAATTTCGAAATCAGATGTTTCGATTTCTCATCCAATAAAAAACACAGTTGATCATACTTCTAGAACATATTCATATAGAAAAAATCATTGATTAAAATGTGAAATGAATAAAAAAGCTTCCGTCACGTATGGATTAGTTGTCAAATTTTTAAGTTCATTCATTTTAAGGATCTGTAAGACTTGAATTACTAGTACTTCTACCTTCAATTAGATTTCATATGGTTAACATATAATCAGACATGTAATTTTTACCAAATGCGAAATAAACAATTGATATAATACAGAGTCAATATTCATGCAGCACCCATGAAAATTACAGAGGCTTCTGTCCAAAATGGTTATAAGTTCAGTCGGCGTGGAAATAAAAATTGCAGTCAATAATCCTAAAATGAAAATTTTGCCTACGCTCTTTTGTTTTTCAAGCGTCAATATGAAAATAACCAGTTGTTTGAAAAAGGCCTTAGAAGCTGTCTTCTTCTAAAAATCTTACGGAGTTATTAAGATTTTTATTATTTAAAGTATGATTATTTTTTTGTTATTATTGTGTTTAATATTTTTAACTTCCCAGTATAAGAGAAGTCCCTGTAATCGCCACGAGAATCGAAATTGAAATTTTCAACACATCTTTCCGTGTTGTGATCCTTAGAGTATATTTAATGTGTTTTTTAGAAACAAGTATGTGTGTGTGTTTGTATGTTCGTACATACGTTCGTGGAAAGTTTTTTTCTATAAGCATAGCTTACGATATCAAAATCGTATCGTAAAGGTGTCAATCGAAGTGTCTTTCCAATCTCAAGTGCTGATTAGTTTTTAGGAAACTTCGGTCGACGGGTTGTTCTTTTGACTTCGTGAAGGTCATTTCTGTCATGCTTTATATTTCGGTGTCAATCGCCCCATATTGACATTTGTGTAATATTGTAATTTTTTTTTTAAAAAAAGTGTTGATGCCGTTTTTAAATTTAATTAAAAAAATGCAAAATATTTTGTAGTAAGTTGTATCCGGCCAAAGTAGTGTGCGTTCCACATTGCCCTATAATGGACACCCATGGGGAATGATATTGTGTCCATAAGAGAGAAGTGTCCACTAATGGGAGATTTTTGAGGAAAAAAATACAATGATATATAATGATACTCGTTTGTTGATATTATTGTACAAATTACAAAAAACATACAGATAATAATAAATGCACATTCGTACTTACACTATTTATATAAAAAAGTGCCACAAAAAATATATGTGTACACACATATCTACATATATAGGTAAATTTAAAAAAACATGAAAAGTAAGAAAACATTAAGCAAAGTAGTATGTGATTTTCTTCTGAGTCTTATGTTGTTGAACAATTTTCTTTTCAATGTTTGTCTGGAGAGAAGAAACCTGAAAAAATCCTTCGGTATCTTCTGCTTCACTGAAGAATTTTTTAAGTCGATTTATTTGCTTGAGCGCTTCTTGCATTTTCATAGGTGGTGGTTCTTCATCAGTTTGATCTTCAATAGGATGGCTTTCCATATCATCATGGTCACTCTCGGTAGAAACATCATGATTATCGTAAATTATGCCACTGATATCCAGGGAATCATCTTCAGTTGCGACTTTGAAGTCTATATCAGCGTATGATAAATCATTTGAAGGATTGTATATTTTCAAAAGTTCATGTAGTTCAGGCTCTTCGTTTTGATACATGTCGCTTTCAACAGTGTTCGAAGGTTTTGAGAATCCTAATTTCACAAAACAATTCATAACTGTGTTTTCTCGGATTTCCCGTATTGAAGAAGAAATCCACTGAACGGCATTCAATACAGTGATTTTCTTCGCAAGGTCACTTGCACATTTTATATTGTTCATGTTGGCTAAAATATGTCGCAAAACACGTTTTCTGAAGTTAACTTTAAATTTTTTGATCACTCCTTGATCTAAGGGCTGACAGGCTGCAGTTTTATTCGGTGGTAGGAAAATTATTTTAATGTTACAGAGTTCAACGTGGGGATGAGATGCTGCATTATTCATAAAAAGGATTATTTTTCTGTTTTGCCGAATCATTTTTTGATTCATGTGAGAAATCCAATCGTTCATTATATTGCGTGTCATCCAGGCTTTTCGGTTGTATCTCCAGTCAACATTCATGAGATTCAAATTAACTCCTTTGAAACAACGAGGTTTTTGTGCTTTTCCGATAACAAGGGGCTGTTCAAATTCACCTACAATATTCGTACACAACAGCACGGTGAGTTTTTCTTTGGAAATTTTCCCACCTTGGCAGTTTTCATTTTTAAGACTCATTGTTTTGCCAGAAAGAGCCGTAAAAAATAAACCCGTTTCATCATAGTTGCAAATGTTTTTTGGGTCATAATCACAACACAAATCTATTAATTTGTCTGTCCATTCTGTCACAACCGCATTATCAACAGACCCACCTTCTCCGCTGACACTTTTCCAGGAAATACTATGTCGTGATTTACATTTATCGAGCCATCCTACTGACGCTTTAAAATTATCAGCTCCTAAACTTTTAGCGGCCTCTAACGCTCTTTCCCTTATTAGAGGTCCAGAAACGGGAATTTTTGCCGCACGTGCCCGGCAAAACCATTCATATGTGATGTTATCAATATTAAGACCGATTGTTTTCGGGAATGACTTTTGAGATTGGAGATTTCCGTGTAGAGACAATTTTTCCAAAAATTCGTTTTTCTTTTTCAGAATTTCGCTCACTTGAGATTTTCCAATTTTAAACCGTGCAGCAAGTTCACGTACACTACTTTTTTCCCGCACACTGACATTAATTAATTCGACTTTGTCCTTTAACGCTAAATGTACACGAGAAGATTTCGTTTTCAACCAACTACTGAAATGAAAGTAAAAACGAAATTTCGAATCCCCTCCTTCTTAACACGTGAATCTCAAAATTATTAGATATACAATTAGTATTGACAATACCACCGGCGAACTGCTGAGAAAAACGCAACAAGAAAAAAGTGAACACGACGGTCATTAGAAGTTCTTAGAAACTGAGCCGTGTTTGCTTTCTGCTGTCCGTTACAGAGATATCAATTCAGTAAATACTAATGTTTATATCTGTCCGCGCCGTCCGCTAGACAGAAGCTAAAACTCCAATAAAATCATAAGTAAACATTCGGGGAATGAAAAAATGTCCGTAAGAGGGAGAAGTCCGTTACACAGAAGTGTCCGTTAGGAGAAGTTTCACTGTATAGGCTTTACATACTTTCAGAATAATCTTTACTTTTAGACATACTTTTTTATTTCATTTTCTTTCCATTATAAAATAAAAAATTTTAAACACACAAAGATATAACAAAAATACGCTCATTTGATATCAAAACTAACAGAGAACCCAAACTAAATGTCAAAAGACCATATGAGTTACGTTGAATTTTCAAGAATTCTCGGATACTTAAAGTTAACATAAACTTTTGTGACGCATATTTTGGTGGTTCAACAATGAACCTGCTATCTTCTCAGCTGTTTCCAAAGCAATCCATATAAATTTCCCTAGAGACAGTGTTTGAAAAGTGCTGCGACAAAAGACCAAAGAAGTATAAAAATTGTTATTCATTTCATATGCATTTTTCGGGATAATTTTTTTCTCTCAAGTGGGAAGTTATTTCATGTTGTTTTCACATAGAATACAGACTGATAATTTGATTTTCAAGAATCTGACAAACGCAACCATCAACGTTTTTAGAAGAAAACACAGCAATAATCGTAAAGTTGTGGTGAACATATGCTACCAAAAATCAAGTGGATGAAATGAATTTACAGCTATGGTAATCCCTTTAGTTTATAATGATTCGTTGTTGCACTATGACTTGTTTCAATGTTTTTTTAAGATCACAATAGTTGCTACAAAAAATATAAGTATACGATGTATTTATTGTCCTATCGGCAGCAAATAAAAAATCTACTACTACAACTTCAGCTAACCAAAAAAATGTCAGCCATGTCAGTTATTTCACAGTTAATACAATACCCAAAATGATTTGAAACTTCTTCTTCCACCATCAGCCGACAGCATGTTCCATTAAGTTTATTTCTGGAGAAGAATTGCAAGCATTTCTCACTCAAAATTTTAACAGCAGCTTCCTGACTCCCAAAGGATCGATTCCATTTCAAACTCCTGTGATTGAATGGTTTACTATCTGTTGCACCGGACATTCCATCAACAAAGTTATTCGACCCAACATAGTTGCTAGCGATTCATAACGGGTCTATATTTTATGAGTATAACATGTTACATTAACACATCCTTGGCGATGATGGATAGTATGTTAGATGGACGGTATAAAAACATTTATTTAGTTGGCATTGCTTCAGGCGATACATACACATGTATCTTCCTACTTCAATGACGTAGTTGTCAATTTTTGATAGATAATATAAAGTTTACTTTGAAATCCATCACCATAGCAAATTGTTTGGCATATTACTTGTGACATGGGTGTCATATGCTTCTTATGATCTATTAGACCTAATTCAAATTTCTGAGGGTATTTCATAATGAGTTGAGTGGAGTGTTAATAATAAGAAAATAATTTTTATTTTTTAATTCAAATTATTATTATAATTATTAACAAATTATAAGAACCATATAAATTTTGTTGAATGTAGCAGTAAATTGCCGTTTGATGGTTTTGATAGCCGATATGAGTTTTATGTTCTTCTCCAAGGTATTGTATTATTTTATTTCGAACATGGAAAAAAACTTTTTTAAGTTGTGAACGCTAATGTTTTCTAAATTTAAAATCAGCTTAAAATTTAAACAAAAACAATTTCACCTCTTATTTGATTTATGAAAACATTTCTGACTCGTTGATATTTGATATATTGCTTTTTCTTCATTGATTATTATAATTTATGCACGATTTGTGAAAAACACTATTGGAGTATTTAAGGTTTAGGATTTCTCGTATTTTTAATTCATTTTTCACTTTCATTGCAATACTTTTCTCAAAAGTTGATCCAAATAAAACAGACTAGTTTAATGCTTATGTAGAAGCTCTGTATTGTATGATTAACATACTGGATTTGCTGTGAACAATCGATATCACTTGCACATCAGAAGTACCATTTCAAGGAAATTTTTTAATAATTTCAATATTAGTCGAAAGATTATGCATTCAAAATTTTGCATTTTACTGTGACTTTTTTGATCATACACGAAATTTAAAATTTCCTAAATTTGTGGTATAAACGAAAAGAAACCAATTGCTGACCAAACATCATTTTCAGATCCTTGCGTAATCTCAGGCCAAGGATTGAAAATTAAAGCTTCCGACTCTGATATTATTTTCTTCTTATTAAATAGTGTTGTAAAGATTTTTTTCTAAGAAGAGTATATCAAACTTTGAAAGCAAAGGAAAATATCTAAGAAGAATGCGATAAAACAAAAGACTTTTGAAATTTCAACCAATCCTGAACTGGGCTACAAATATCTCATACATTAAATGTGAATCTGTTTCCGCTACCGAAGTCCTGAAAAAATTTGCGAGGTCACCTATCCCACCTAACTTAAAGAGTTTATGTTCGTTGCTAGTTTCAGAACAGCTATTCATTCTTTTTATGCTGTTTCTAACATCACACCCTCTCGGGGACATTAAGGCAATTTCTTATAATCGAAAAAAATTGTGCCAACAATTTCATAAGGACTGTAATATGAGTAGACGCTGAAGATTTTTTGCTTAGTTCAAGATTTCCTCTTTGATGTAACTCAAACCGACCTAAGTACTTTGCTTCAGGACGATGAGACATAAGTGGTTTTTTTAGGAAAGACGATGTAAGGAAGTCTCAATGATGTCTAGACATAAATTGCATGTTAAAATAATGATTTTTATTCTACTGGTCATAGTGTTATTAACTCTATGCAAACACATATGTGGCTGATGTTACGCTATCGATGTTCGATAATGTCATTATTGCAACAATGCGAATTCACCACGCAATACATCGAGGAGTTTAATTGCTTGAAATATTCTGATGTTTCCACAGTGTGAAATAATTTCTCCTTAAAATGCACATAAATTTGAATAATATTTCAAAAAAATGTAATATCACAAACGTCTATGAGTGGTTCTCAAAATTATTTCATTTATTGATGTAACCGCATTACTCTCAAAATCTATTGAACATCATATTCTTCTCGTGTTTTTTGATTTTTTTGCACAAGTCTATGATGATAGCAAAACACTTGCAGAAATATCTATTGGCTACGATTGAGTTCTTTTAAATAAAAGCTTCACCCTCACTAAGTTTCTTACTCAATATGTTTCCATAAAATAAGGACGAGTTTTTACTAAACCAGCTGCTTCTACGAATTCGTTTTACTGAAAACTATCAGGAAAACAAAGTAACATGTGTTTGCCTCTTCAACAAAAACTTCTATTTTGTCCAGCAACATCAAAGAGGGTTTTACTTTGCGAATCACTTGAAAACTTCATCGTCCTTGTTTGGTCGATGGTCCTCTCTGAATACTAAACCAAAGCAAGCATCTTAAACAGAGACATTGCCAATATGAGCTGGGAGGACAGTTGAATATGTTCGAGCAGATATTTTCAAATAATTCAAAAGATGTCTATGTCGGAGAAATGTGCTTGTCATGGATGGTGAGAAATACTTGAAGGACCATGAATGCGAAACATGGTAGGTACTTTCTGAACTTATTCCAGGTAAGTTTCTGAAGAATACTCAATTACAATTGAAGTGTGACCAAGTTTTTTTCGAAATTTTCATGGATCATTGACCAGGAAAGTGCATCTGATCATTTTTCGCATGAATAACGCAGCATTCTCGAGTTCAAATCAATTTGATGTCAAAGTGATATTTTATTTAAATTCGTTTCAATTGTATGTTTCTACATAAGTGTTGAGGTTCTTGTAGCTTATGAGAGTATCTATAGAGCATGAATCAATTTGCACTTCCAATAACGATTTGATTTCCGCCACGGCGTTGTACATATGCACTCTTTACAAGAATTGCCTCATCTAACTACTCAGATCGTTAATAGATACGATAATGTATACGTACTGGAGCAATCGACTTCAGCAATCGACTTCTTAAAGTGAATTCTATTTTATTGAATAGCAGAAGAGCAATCAATAAATCAACAAATCATTGCAAATGGACCGATTTCCTCCTAGCGAACGAGCTTGTGTTGTTGTCCTAGGTCCAGAGCGGAACTGTCACGCTTCCTGCCATTTCCGCTAAGTTACTGGCTGTCCAGATTCGAAAGGATAAGAATATATACTGTAGATGCAGCTTCCCAGCAAGTTTCACACGTGTGTTATTCGCTGTGAGTGTCCTGTTTCAGTGATTGTCTTTACGTTTCAATATGTTTCTATATGGCGTTGATATGTTTCTAAAGGGCCATCAATGATGTTGATGCTCGACGATGAGATTTGATAGCGGCAAAGGTTGTTTTCAATCGATTGGCACATTACCGAGAAATCGTTTGGAGCTAAACAATAGATAAAAGCTCTTGGAGGAGATAATAATTTCGCTTCTTGCCAAAAATGGAGCTATTTTTTGATTGGAACAGATACAAAATTGTAATTGATAAAACACTTAGTTTCACAACTAGCAGTTCTTGATGATTTCCAAGCAAGCCTATAGCGTGTTTATGAGCCAAAAGTTTCCTTCAAGAAAATCACGGCATAAAATGGAATCCAAGACATAAAAATAAGACATGATATGCTCTACTGGGTGACCAAATTGGTTCGTTATGCGCATCTCCTCCATGATGACGTCACGTTGATGAATAAGATCACGCTGGTATCATTATTTTTCCACGAAAAATATCAGTATTGATGTCCCACGGATGTTTTAATGCGAGGATGAATGTGGGAAAGCATGTGCAAAATGGCAAACAATGTTTTTTATATACCTTGGATAGAATTTACCGTGGACATCCGTATTTGATTCCTTATTTTTAACTTCCCAGTATATGGGAATTCTAGTAATCGCCTCGAAAATAGAAATTGAAATTTTCGACTTTTTTTACGTTTTGAGGTCTCTAGGGTGTATTTAAATAGTTTTTAGAAGAATAGATGTATGTGTGTGTACGTACTTACGTTCGTGGGCAGTTTTTTCTACGAGCATAGCTCACGTATACAAAGTTATATTGACTTTGTTGCCCGGGCGAGGGGTGAAAAATTACTGTGGGGAAGCCGATGATCAATTTACACAGCTGATTCGCAAGCCGGGAACGCTACCGGCTTTTTGATTTGTTTCCATATCCTATTGAGAAAAACCGAGCTGCTATTCCAAAAAACGGGAGTTGAATGCCCACGGCACCTAAAATTATTGATGAATTCGAGACTCGGAAAGCTTTGCTGCAACTCTTACAGATGTTGATCGCTTTGCTGGCATTGTGGAACTATGAGGATGTGTAGAATGAAGAGAATGGAGTATGATGGAATAAACACTAACATCAAGTAGAACGATTGTGCATGTTTACAGTGATGCATGCAAGTAAATAAACACTTTATTCCCTTATAAAACTGAAGTGACATTTTTGGAACATATTTGGAAAGGGAAGCCGATGGGAATCGGCTTATATGAACGCTTTGCCACTGCTTTGTTGAGGTTTCAATCGAAGCGTCTTTGCAATCTTTAGAACTGATTAATTTTCGGGAAACTTTGGTCACGGGGGTTTGTTGTTTTGACCTTTTGAAGGTCATTTCTGTCATGTACTAAATCTCGCGAACCAAACATACGATTTGTAATGTTTTCATATTTTTAAAAAAATCGTTTGAGCATTTTTTTCATTTAATTAATTTTTTTTTGGAAAATTAGTGTTATTTTTTTATAAAAAAACAAGTCAACTTTCCAGTAATATCAACATAAATATTGCAAATACTAAACACAATAATAATTATGAAAATAAAACTACCATAAATAATAATAACTAGAGGTACTCATAACAATAATTGACATGATTAATATTTATCGTATTACCTACGAGAGCATCCATTGATTACGTAGGTAAGGGAGATGTTTCCTCGTGAAAAATCAAAATTAGAATTTAATATTTACAGAAAAAATACTTATTCAGATGTTCTCATTCGTTATAACTCGTTCCATTCATTAAATATTAAGCTAGCTTCTTTTCTTTCCAAGATAAATCGTACTCTAAATATCTCACTATCCAAAGAAAATTTGGAGAAGTAACTTTATACAATTGAAAATATAGCCAAAAATAATGAATACCCTATGCAACTCATTTTAGGCCTTCTAAACAAAAAACGCAAATTGAAAATCATTAAAGAAAAATATCCAAATCAAAACGATGGAACTGTTCAATCATGGAGAATATTAAATTACGTCCCATCAATAATAAATTGTCCAAATATTTAAAATACAACACTGGTGTATTCATCATTCTTTCGACTAGAACAAATTTAAAAAAAATCACTTTTTAACAACAAAAGCAAAAATGATCACCTTTCCCACTCAGGAGTGTATCGTGCATCCTGTGATAATTGCGATGCAGCTTATATAGGACAAACAGGTAGGAGCTTTAAAATTAGATAAAATAAGCACATCAATGCAACCAGGGAGGCAAGTCCAAATTCCAAATTGCTCAACACATCTTAGATACAGGTCATAATTTAAGTATTAACAATTTTAATATCCTCCATAAAATAAGCAATGGGAAAAGTTAAACTACTTGGAATGCCTTGAGGTTACGCGAGCCACAAAGAGAAGGGAAAACCTGCTGAATGAAATTACCCTTCTTTGTCAATCACCACTCCTTCAATCATTAATTATTTAAGAATAAAACCAGGAAATAGTTGTAAACTGTATGTAACCTGAAGATGATCTACGGATCGAAACGCGTCGGATTAAATAAAAATTTGTGAGTCAAAAAAATCAAGTGTTTCATTTTATAAAGATTTTATCAGTATTGATGTTCGACGTTGGTTTAAATGTGAGGATGAAAGTGGAAAAGTATATACACAATGGCAAACCATGTCGTTTTTATATACCGTGTATAGAATCTACTGTGGAGTTTCGGATTCGATTCCTTATTTTTTGCTTAGTGTTAGTAACAGTTTTATCATTTGACCATTTAATTTTGGTCATAGCAGCCTAATAAATCAAAACATTGGACGTTGCACAATATACAAAATGAAAGTAAATTAAAACGCAAGTATAATAGTTGAAAAGATTATCTATGCAATTTACCAAAATATCACTGAGTGAATTTATTTTTTTAGTTTTTTTACTATAATTGTTTTAAGAGTGAAAATACCCACAAACGTTCCAGTTTAAATTTGTTGCTGATGAATTAATCTATAAATATTGTATGAAAAGTTTTCCTGGAAAGAAATTATTTCATGACATATGATTGATTTTGTTACAGGTCAATTGACGGGTACGCGCGCACGTCCGTCTTTTGAATTTTATATCGCACTTTTGCTCGAAAAGAAAAGAGAAGGGATTGTTTTATAGCAAACAATTGTAAAAACAACTTTTCATTTGAGGTTTACATGGAAAATCATCTTTTTTTCTAGAAAAACTAAGATATTGGTAAAAACTCATATTAACGTTGTAGATACATCGCTGTACTCCAACTTTTGTTTGAAACATGTTTTTCCTAATGTGATTGTCCAAAAACCAGAACAAAAATAAAAGCTCAAAAATGTGGTCTAGGTGCGACTCTTAATATCCACACGACTTAATTTCCAGTGGGGTGAATAAAAAGGCTATAATTTGTTTTAATTAATAATTACTATTATTAATAATAAATATTCTAAATAATTATAATTCTAAATTATTATAATTACTTTTATTATTTTATTAATTTTTTATCTAACCATAAAAGCTTTCATAGAGGTAGACAGCTCCCCCAGCTGGTCGTCCTCTACCAAAGACTCAGCAACCTCGTCTTCTTCTTCGTCATCATCCTTGTCTCCTTCTCGTCCTCCACCTCATCCTCCTTCTCAGCCACGGAATCCACAACCATTTTTAGTATTTAATTATTATTAATAATAATCATTCGTTATTAAGAATGTTTGACTGTTACTGAATAATTAAATTTGAGTTTAGATTTACAATATCAAATCTCAACTAATAATATTTGACTGTTACTAGCAATATTTAATAATTTATAACAATATCCAATTATTATTTGCATTAGCGTCGCACATCCGAAACCTCTTTTTTCAGTTTTTTCATCCTAAATAAAAAAAACCGCTAAACCGATTTTGTTGAAAACGCACTGTTCCAAGTTACGTAATTACGCGTCGAATAAAATCAGTCCCACAACAATACAATCTTTGGTTCTTGAGATAATCGTGACGACAAATAATTCCGAACGCATATACTAACATCAACACCTACATACATAAACACACACACAGACATCTCTCTTAAAACGATGAATTCGGATTTGAAAGACCTTAAAACGTGGAGATAAGTCAAAATTTGGGATTCGCAAAATCGACCCCATTAAAATAACTTCCCATAGGGAACTGGCAAGTTAAAAATGATAATGTTCAAAAATTGTACTTTTAAAATTGCGTATCTCTCAAGAACAAGTTCAGATATCGAAAAATTCTTCAGTTAAATTTTGTGTAAATCCAACAGCTACAAATTTTTAACTTCAACATTTCTTTTGTATTTTCATTACTTAAAAAATTATAATAAAAAACTAAAAAAAATCAATTACCGATTTTCCGGGAAATTGTATATCTGGCATTGTATATCTGAAAGTTAACCCTTTCAACAACCTACATTTAAAATTTCATCCTTTTGGTAATTTTTGTGAAATTTTTAGAAAATTATGTGTAATTTTACTACACTATAAACACCAACGAATACTGACAACTTAGAAATCGTAAGAATTTAAGAAATCATCAATCCTGGTTACACAATCTTCAAAAATTATGATCCTACCTGTTGATTAGTCATTTCCCACATTAAAAATTCTTAAAAAAATCACAATGATGCAAGAAGCATTACCACAGTCCCTTTATAACAACATTTTTTGAAATGAACGGCATGTTTCGAAGTATGCATAGTTTCTTTGATGCTTAAAGTTGTTTCTTGAAAGGCATAAATTAGAATGGAAAATTTGAAAAAATTGAGTAGGTTAAAACGTAGAAACGTAAAAACAATTCTAGCCAAAAACACATGTGTTCACAGAACACTTCTCAACAGTGTGAATAATGTTAAAATACAAATATTTGAGCGTCAAGGTCAATTTGAATTGGATTGAATTTATACTGGATTATTTAATTATGAAATATCACATCTTGATACAAAGGTGTGACTGGTGAGAGTCTTATTTTAAGTCCTCTAGAATCTCATCTACGCGAGTTTGTATGAAGAAAAGATAAATATTCAGTAGAATCCTTCCAAAGCCCACAATGCTATAAAATTATATATATAATATACATACAAGTATATAAAAAATTCTGCTGATAGACATTTTTTACACAGTCGACCTTGAACAATCATATAAAATTGAATTTGTTTAGATATTCGTGGCAAGGAATACTCATTTTAGCAAAGCATAAACTATGAAGTAGGACTTTTTTATCAAACGGATGCATGCGGATCTTTTTATCAGCATCCATGATTTATATAAGTAATAAACTTCAGTGTACTTCAACACCAATCCTTCTTAGCATTGTTATTTTTTAATTTAATATTTCGATTTATGCTGTTCCTTTTGCAATGGTTTGGAATTCTTTTATTGGGTTCGGAGGCTGATATGTAAATCCAAACACTGCAATATCGATATATATATATATATATATATATATATATATATATATATATATATATATATATATAACAAGTAATTTAAATTTGTATAAATATAAAATATTTATTATTTAGTTTATAGTTTTAGTTTTTACACTGTCAGCACACGTCACATAGCAACAAAATTTGCAGGATTCACGATAACTTTCGTCGTTTTTCCTGAAATAAAATAACCTAGTATAATTTTTTAGGCAAACTAATTTCCTATGAAATTAAACTTTATGTTTGAATTAATAAGTTATGAAATTAGCCGAAAAAATGTAAAAATATTTTGCAAAAAATCAATTTATAGACGTGTCAAAAATCTTCCGAATCATAAAAATTATCGGATATTAAAAATAGATTGTAAGGAATTCTATGCAATAATATCCTCTATTTATATGTGTAAAATTTGAAATGGATACCATGGTGACAGAATGCCATTAATGTCGCAAAGACAATTTTGATAGTTTATGAGAAGGGTTGCTAGTCCCATTTCCGAAAAGAAGCCTTCGTAATTTTTAAAAACTTACTTTTTTCCAAATTTAGGCTTTTAACAATTGTTACCACCCACTTTGACGCATTTGTCTATAAAATGTTGATAGCATTCAAAAAGTAGCGTGACAATTGTCGATTTCAACCAAAAACATTTCGATAGTGTATAATTCCATCCATCTCAACTACCACGTGCAAGCAAAGTGTGTAAAATGTATTTAAAACTATTCTCTTATCGCGGTTTTGTTGTAACTAGCAACAAATTTTTAATACTAAACAGCTTAATTTTCAAATTAAACCGTATATTGATTTGCGACAAGATACTGCCGAAACATCTACTCAGCCGAAATTGTTTTGTTAAAAATGCTTGCATGCGAAGACTGAAGAATATACGAAGATTGTGGACCGAGTTTCAGATTGAGTAAAGACTAGCCTATCAAAATATCCATAGGCTATGACCACATTATCGTTTTCTTCAGCTCCTACATATCTGTAGCTTAGGTATTTTCAAAGCATAATAAGTGAACGTATGGAAATAGATCGTACATCCGTAACATTTTTTGGAAGATCTCTTTGAAATTCTCAAAATCACCATGATTTATTCGTGTTTTTAGAAAACGACCCTTGGCAAAAACTTGGTGTGGTCTTTGTTAGTGACTATTTTTAGCCAATTTGTTTTCATATCGACGTTTTCATTGTCCATTGAAAATACCACACAAAACATATATTTAATGGTTTGTGAAAACTTCCGTAATAATAGCAATATGGAAATTTTCTAACCGTCATACCAACATACCATGGATGCAATAAAATAGCTTGAATATCCTGTTTCGTAGTAATGCTATTATGTTACAAACAAAGGCAATAAGTTTGTAGGCGTTTTCATTGTCGAATGGCTTTGTTCGGAAAAGGGTTGCATGCCAGTCGAGTGTAAATCCTTTGATAGTAAATCAAAACACTAAGGGACACGTATCCGGTGGAATTTGATGTATATCTGATGTGTGTAACACGAAAAAAGGTTGAGATCGATTTCTTTCAAGTTTTTTGCCGTTGCCATTTGCCACCGCAAATAAATGGATCGGATTCATCACTTTGAACATACAGGAATATCTTTTGGCAGGGCACATTTCTTTTGCCTATATAAGCATTTGATTTTGTAAAGGAAAGCTGTTCGAAATGTTCAAGTGTGACGAAATTGAGTTTGATAAAAAATCGATTGTTGCATTGAGATATGTGAATGTAATGGCCCGTTATAGAGTTCAATCAAGAAGTGATAAGCAAAAACTCGTCTCTTGGGATTTAAAAAATAAGATCAATAGAATTTCAAGCATGCTTGAAACCAAGTGAAGCTGTACATCACATCAATGTTATAAACAGATTCTATCTATCTCCTTCTCATTGTTTTAAGATAGATTTTGAAGCTCAATCATCACAAAAGACACTATATTTTGAATAAGTTTAGTTTGTCTACAGACACGTTTGGTAGCAGAGCCGTTGCGCCTGAAATACTTCAAAATACAATTATTGTGCAGAAGTTTTCATCAAATTTTTTGAAATGTGTTATTAATAACATATATTTAAATATATGTCAATTAAAATTTACTGCTGTTCGTTTAATCATAAAATAATTGAAGTCAAATATATATGTAAAGTCGCTTCTTACCAAACTCGTATAGTCTTTAATGAATTTGTATTACAGATTTTACGTGAAAACGGAATGAGGACGAAAATTGAAGTCATCACGCCTTTCAACCTCATGGACATTCAGTCCTAAGGTCAAGGCTACAAACACTTTTGTAATTTGCGTTTGGCTTATAGCTAGCTTGAGGTGCGATGATTGCTGGCAGGCCAACTAAGTTTGGAACATAATGTCCCTAGAGTAGGCTCCGAACCTTATTTCCTGAAATTCAGTCATATTAATGCTTGACTATAAATTCAGACCAGAAAAGCAAACAACCCAAAAGCCTAAGCGCCAAGTTCTTGAGATTATATCTCCTCGTTACTCTATCCAAAAACATTCCGCCGCATATCAAAAATGAAGAACGAGCAAAGCTTACCCGAGATCCAAAAATCGAAACTACTTCAAAACAAGAGGAAGAAGAAAATGAATCCCGCTCGTGTGAACTTTTCTCTTGGACAACTTCCGTTCAACTCCCGAAAGGCAGGCTTCAGAGGAGCTCGCCAGGCACAGATGTCACTACCTCAACTTCCCAGTAATATCTACATAAATATCAAAAATATTAAACACAAAAATATTTATGAAAATAATAATATTTTAAATAATAATAATGAGAGGTACTCATAACCGTAATTGAAATGAGTTAATATCAATCATATCATCTACTGTAGCGTCCATTGATTACGTAAGGCTTTTGGTGGATGGGGTATGGATTGGTTTGATTGACTATTCACGCGGATAGATCGGAGGGGGGCGGGCGATAAAGCCTTATACGTTATTTGTTATTTTTATATCGATGCTTGAAGGACAAAAGAGAATGCATTGATGAATGCATTTTTGTTATTCCGCCCACTGAAGAGATTTTCTCGCGAGATGTCCATTTTAAATAATTTTGTTGAAAATTGCCATGATTTTGGCATAATCATTGAATTCGTATTTTTTCACGATTTTACATCAATGAGACTAATAATTATTTCTTATTTTCAGTTGATCTTGAAAAACATTGAATATGCAATGTCTATAATATATTTAATTGCATGTCAAAGGAAATATAATGGTGAAGAAAGTAATTAAAATCTTATAAACACAAAGACCAAAACTACTTAAAACTGAAATTTTTAATTTGAAGAAAGAAAAACATTTTACCATTCAAAGCGTTGATTACCACAACTGCAAATTTGATTGAAATTTAGTTGGTTTTCAAAATTTAAGCAGTTTTTTTTATTAAAATTAAAACACTGTGAAAACTATTCAAAATCTGCTCAAATTATGCAATTATTATAAAGCTTCGATTGACTTTACAATAAAGTCTTTAGAATAAAAGATATAAGGTATGTATGAGCCGTTTTTTTAGTTTTTTTGGATCATGCAAAAAAAATTGGAAAAAAACCCTAATTTTTCGCATTTTCTTTTATTAAATTAAAAAAAAACGACTGAAGGGATTTATTTATAAAGTTAAAAACATCACAAAAAAGTTAATACACGTCGAGTGACACCTCAATGATGCAAATATCATATATAGTTCGTGAGATAGAGATGATGACTTTTAATTATTTTTATTATTATTAATTTCATTTTTTTAAGCAGCATTACATCAAGGCTGCAAATAGAGCCTGGTTGTTGAAGGAAACCTGCAGGAAACCAGGCAAACTTGGCGTGCACTGAGTTCCAGACGCACCAAGCAGCATGAAACCTTAGGCTCACCCTTCCTGGACAGCCTCACGGTAGTAGCTGATTTAAATATCGGCTGCATAGCCGGCTTCATACGAGAATCGAAATGGTTCTCGTCATCTCACAGGTTCTAGTGCCGCCCTCGTCTTTTTGTGGTATCACATTGGGCCTATCTTGACCTAAGTGAGCCATCTTTTCGACAAAGAGGGCTGCCACTACAACCAACCAACCAATTTCATTTTTTACATAATCAGGAAAACAAATGTTTTGCTGGTTTTCTTACAAGAGCTATTTGGAGTATATAAATTTTATATACATTAATTACTGCGTGCTGCAATTCAGGTTAAAAACTTATTGTTTATTGAAAAAAACCTAGTTTTAGCACTTTTTTTAATAAATTAAAAAACGGTTCCAACGATTTTTTTAAAAATTCGATAAATTCACTCAAATATCAATACACGTCGATTGACACCTTAATTATGCAAATGGTATGTTTGGTTCTATAGATATAGTGCATGACAGAAGATACCTTCAGAGGGCCAAAACAATTACCCCCCCCCCCGACCGAAGTGTCCCTAATCAGCTCTTAAAATTGCAAAGACACTTCGATTGACACCTCAACAAAGTCGATACGACGTTATTTACGTGAGTTATGCTGTTATGTCCAAGAACGCTCGTACGTACACACACACACACACATACATACTTCTTTCAAAAAACACTTTATATATACTCTATAGACCTTAAAACGTAAAGAAATGTTGAAAATTTCAATTTCGATTTTCGAGGCGATTAGAAGAACTGCCCATATACTGGGAAGTTAACAACAACTAACTGAGCCCTTCTCGAAGACTAGTGCTCTTCCCAGTGAAGCTAAATTACAACAATTAAAAATTAAATGCAATAAGTTTTGTATATATCTCCGGGTTGTAAAATGAATTTTTACAACGTAATTTAACAATTTATTTCTTAACTATTTTAAATTTAGGTATTGAATAACCTTAGAACGACATAAACAGGTAAGGCATAATCAATTTTATTGAAAAATAACCAACGTTTTAATGTGTTTTAACATCACCAATCGGCTCTAACAAGCGACTGGTATCACGCCCAGAGAGACATGTACGTACTCTAATTGATATATATTCTAAACTGATTTAGATAACGATCTGCAACTTTTATGTTAAAATTTACACATGTTAAGCTTTACTTTCCAGTAGAAAAAAAATAAAAACAGGCGAAGTTATTGAGAATTTTGTTTTAAATATTTGCTTCGGGTTGAAAATTAGAACAAAAATTCAAATTTGGAACCTCATTTGAAAATCAAAAAGAAGTTAATTTTCTATACAAAACATTACATTTATTATTTAATTATAATTTACTTAACACGTTGAGTGCCACCATACAGAAACAAAGTCTCTCCGTAAAGGCCACCATTCAAAATATTGTGATCCTGCCGGCGGTGCTCTTGCAAATTTTATTTCTATGTATCTACTAGTTTTCAATTGCGATGGAAAAGTATGCATTTTGATCCCGCTGGCGGGGCGTGTGGCCTTTTAGGCTAATTTAATGATCCCGCCGGTGGGGTGCCGGCGGCCGGTGTTAAATATAAAAACAAAATTGCAAAAAATCATTTCCGTATATAAGGTGAATTCTATAGAATCCCATATTTTAACAACTAAACAAGTAAAAGTCTTGATTCGTCAAATAATGGAATCATTGCTTCAATACAATGTTAGTGTAAATATAAATCACCTGATCTGTGAACACCAGCTTCAGCATTCAGTCCTTTACTGCGGTGGCGGTCTGATAGTAGTTCATCGATAATGGACAAATTTTCAAAATTTTAAAGCTAGTAGATTTTTAAACTTTTGACTTCCAATGAGTTTTTATTACAATCTCACTATTTTTAACTTCCCAGTATATGGGAAGTTCTTGTAATCGCCTCGAAAATCCAAATTGAAATTTTCAACATTTCTTTACGTTTTGAGGTCTTTACTGTATATATAAAGCGTTTTGAGAGAGAAGTATGCATGTGTGTGTGTACGTACGTACGTGCGTTCGTGGACAGTTTTTTCTACGAGCATAACTCACGTAAATAACGTTGTATCGACTTCGTTAAGGTGTCAATCGAAGCGTCCTTGCAATTTCAAGAGCTGATTAGTTTTTGGGAAACTAAGGTCGGGGGTTTGTTGTTTTGCCTTTTTCAAGGTCATTTCTGTCATGCGTTACATCTTGCGAACCAAACATACGATTTGCATTGTTAAGAAATCAATCGACGCGTATTAACATTTTTGTGAATCTGTCAAATTTCGAAAAAAATCGTTGGAAGCCGTTTTTTAATTTAAGAAAAAATAGTGCAAAAAATAAAGTTTTTTTCATAAACAATAAGTTTTTACCCTGATTTACGGAGCACAGTAATCTATTCTCATAAAATTTATATATTCCAATTCGTGCTTGTAAAAACGTAACCAAAACATTTTCTCATGATTACGAAAAAAATTAAATTAAAAATAAAAATCAATAAAAGTCATCATGATCTTCAAGGTCATTTATGTCATTTGCTATATCTCACGAACCAGATATAATATTTGCATCATTAAGGTGTCAATGAACGTGTATTAACAGATTTGTGTTATTTTTTAACATTTCAAAAATTCGTTTCAGCGGTTTTTTTAATTTAAGAGAAGAAAATGCGAAAAATTAGGGTTTTTTCCATAAAAAATATTTTTTTTAACCTGAGTTGCACAACACAGTAATAAATGTTTATAAAATTTATACATTTTTGACAGATTTTGAAAAGAAACCAGCAACAATGTTGTCCATGATTATAAAAAAAACTAAATTAAAAATAAAAAATCATTCAAAGTTACCATGTAAAGTGGGTTCATACGAATGATATTACTTTATATCTTTTATTCTAAATAAATTATTGTAAATTCAATCAAAGTTTTCAAATATTTGCATAACTTGAGCAGATTTTTAATAGTTTTGAGTCTTTTAATTAAAAAAGATCTGCTTGAATTTTGAATACCATCAAAATTTCAATCAAATTTGCATTTGTGGTAATGAGCGCTTCGAATAGTAAAATGTTTTTTAGTCAATACTTTGCAAGATCAAAGCTTTCATCAAATAAGAAATTGCAGTTTTTAGTAGATTTAATCTTTAGTAATCGTAAGATTTCAATTTCTTCCTCCATCGTCATGTGCAGTACATTTTACATGCAATTGAACCTATTTTTGACTGTATATTCAATATTTTTCAAGACCAACAGAAATTCAAAATTAATTATTAATCTCATCGATGTAAAATCGTGAAAAAATATAAATTTAGTGATTATGCCGAAGTCATGACAATGTTGAACGGAACTATTCAAAATGTCCCCTTACGCGACAAAATCTCTTCAGTGAAAACTGCATTCATTTTTGCTAGCGCTCTTTTGTCCTTCAATCATCGATTTGAAAATAACAAATAACGTAGAAAAGGTCCCCACCGGTTGATTGATCAAATCAATCTACCCCCATCGACCAAAAGCTATGAGTTACTGCTATGAATACCTCTCATTATTATTATTTAAAGTAGTATTATTTTCAAAATTATTATTGTGTTTAGTATTTTCAATGTTTATCTAGATATTACTGGAAAGTTGACCGTGTGAACCTGAAGGGTCGCACTTCGCGGCTTGTTTTCTATTTGTTCCTAACAGTTTTTGAACACCTGGCATTTTTACTGAAAATTATGAGCCAACAGATGGAACCTATCAAATGGGCAGCCAGAAAAGAATGAATCCATACAAATCCTAAATGAATGTTCACGTGTAAGATCTTACGCTTATCAATTGATAACTTTCATTCAAGTAGCAATTTTTAAATAATTTGGAAGTGTGGCTTTTAGGTCAAAGAATATATAGTCAATGTTTTATGGAGGCTAGGACCAAATTTGAACCAATGATGATGATCATGACTAGTGCTGAAAAATAATTGAATGCGTTTTTATTTGGACATTTTTCATATCGTTGCCGGTTATTGCAAATATTTAAATTTTGTTTAGTAGGTAGTCAAAGAGCATTTTGGAAAAGTGAAATTTTCTTAGGGTCAATCCGATCGGAGATTAACAAATATGATCTCGCGGAATCAACTTCCAGCTCAAGCTGCTGGTCAGCTTTTATATATTTTTAACAACTTCTGATGCTGATGAAATAATTCTAGCTGAGAGTTTCAATTTTTCGAGATCTCATAGAATATAGTCTTGAAAAATCAGTCTTTGAAAAATTTAATAACCAGTTCTCATCTGATATGAAGATAAAGTTATTGTTTTTGACAATTAAGTCTTCGCATAATTATAATATAAATATATTTCAATGTTACCAAAAATTATGCATGAAATGCAATGCAGAAAATTCAAAGATACGTTTTTCTCAACCTCCTAAGTACATGCAAATCTGCTTTTGGCCAGTAGTCATTTTGCGCTAACAATACGTTGCATAGCAGTTTGTTTGTGTTGTTTGAGTGGTGAAGTGTAACATTCGTGTTAGATTCTTCTGAAATGTAGTAGTTCGTCATAAAGCTCAGCCTGTCTCAACAATAAGCTCCAGGTTAGTCAAGAACAACATTAAATAGCAGTTATGAGCAACATCTCAGCTTGGTAACATCTTGCTATAAGATAAAGCTTTTCGCTTTTCAATCTTCAGAAACTTTAGCTGCAAAACTGCAGATACTTATTGTGAATCAACTTGACCGGCTTGTTTGCAGCTTTCATATCTTCAGTCAGTTATAGCGATAAAATAAAATTGATTGATCAATTCAATTTGAAATTTTTCAGACACAAAATCTAGACTAGACAATGCTATCATTGCTTTAAAATAAATCTATTGCTATAACCAAGATAAGCAAGCTGATAGATTTGCCACCTACTATAACAATAGATTCAGAAAACATATTAAGGTAAACATAGATAAATTGAAACAGAAGGAGCGAACAGAATGTTCCTTTATGCCCCGAATAATAATGAGTTCCTTCCTCAGTACAGTTTTCACCCATGTTATTGTGGCGATATCACCTAAAATAGTACAGTTCATGAATGATTGATTGCATAGAAGAATATGACACTCAAGGCAATCGGAAACAATTACGTGTTAGGCTTCAAAATGAGCTGTGTTGAAACACAACTAGATTTCCCTTCCCATCCCATTTTTTTTGTAAGAAGTGACAGTGTCTGCGTCTTTGTTTTGTGTCTATGATGAATCATCTCAATTTTTTCATAAATTCGGTTTGAGTTTGACTAATGAAAATATGAAATGATGTATTTTAAAAGAAATTTCCAGCATAGAATTATAATAGGTGCTGCCGTCCTTTGTGTACAAAACACTAAGCACAACCAAGAAAACAGTATAATGCTGAGTAAGGTGAGGTGGAAAGAAAACATGTTGTTGAGAACGGCGCCGAATCGATAAATTTGGATCCTCAGCCACACTAACCTGTACAGCAGCAATGGCTGCTTTGGTACACATTGTACGAGCTCGTGTTGGAAGAAAAGTGCCCATCCATCCATTCCATCGTTTTTTGTAGAACTGCTCAGATGGACGATTCTGAGCAGCATAAATTTGATGAAATGCTCCAATAGTTTGATACACAGAACGCAAATTTCGGATATCATTTTCCACAATTTTTAGACGCTGTTCGGGTGTTAGTTTTTCCATGATAATAAGCCAAAATAAATTAAACATAATGTCAAAATTACAGGAAGTTTGATAGCTGCAATGATATATATATCTGTTTCAAAGTTCTTAACCACTAAGGAAACACCCATTATAAGAAATTTTTAGGAGTATCTTAAGAGTAAGACTCAAGCAAGGATAGTATAATCCGATTGATAAGGCATATTATTATTCAATAGATAAGACTCCAAGATAGCGGAAATTGTAATTGGTTCATCCTTACATTCTTATTTATGATAAGACTGACATGAATTTGTTGCCATAAAATGACAACAACAACGTATCTCTCAAAAAATTGAGCGCCGAGACCATGATCAAGGTCAGATTTTAACTATCAAATAAGAGAAAAAAGACAGATAATGGATATGACTTCAAATGAAATACATTTTCACTTACATTTAAAATCCGACATTTGTTCTTTATTCTATACTAGCTGCCCGGACAGACTTCGTTCTGTCAAAAGTTATTGGTCTGTCGCAGTCCAATAAAAAAAATTAATTTTATTAATTAAAAATTAAAATTAATTTTTTTAATTTTTCTCTCCGTAAGAACCACCCTTGTGCCTTAAGGAAAATATATTTAAAAAAATAGCCGAATCGGTCGAGGCGTTCTCGAGTTTTGCGCTTAGCAACACTTTTGGGGATTCGTTTTTATTTATATAGATTAACTTTCCAGTATATCGGAATTTCTAATAATTGCCCCGAAAATCGAAATTGAAATTTTTAACATATCTTTGCCTTTTGAAGCCTTTAGGTGCATTCAAAGTGTTTTGCAAAGAACCAACGTACGTTTGGGGACACTTTCTAGCTCACGTAAGCAAAGTCGTATCTTCTTTGTTGAGGTGCCAATCAAAGCGCATTTGCAATTTTAAGAGCGGATTAGATTTTGGGTTACTTTGGTCGGGTGTTTTTTTTGACCTCTCCAAGATCATTTTTGTCATGCCTTGTATCTCGCGAAAGAAACATTGGATTTGCATTGTTGTTACGTCAAACAAAGGGTTTTAATATTTTCATATCTTGGGCAGTTTTTCAATAATTTACACAGTGCCGTTTTTTTATTTTCATTAAAAAACTGCTTAAAGTTTTGAAAAATATATGAATTTTTCAATCAAATTTGTATTTGTTGTAATGAACGCTTTGAAATGGTGAATGTTTTGAAAATATCTTATCCATTACCAAACAACGTTATTCAGAACTGCAAAACATATTCATACGAAACAATTCACTATTCACATTTATAATGAAAGAAGGTTGATAAGAATAATATTACCTAATTTTAGTTACCCTGGTTTATAAAAAAAATGTTCCATTTAATTTACACTTCTGCCAGCCATTAATTTTCGAAATCAGAATTTTGAAATTCCCTTCAAACAAAACATCATAGTTTTCTTATAATTCCAAAAAATATCCTACAGAAATAATAAAAATGAAAAGGTATAGCGCATACAGAAGCGTCCATTGAATATATAAGGACCATTTGTCAAATGTTTGGAGTTCATTAATTGAGAGGGTTTGTAAGATTTCAGTTATTTCTTTCGCTGTCTTATGTAAGATTTTTTATGTTTTACATATATTCAGGCATCGAGTTTTCAGTGCGTATCAAATGTTTTTTGAAATCATCAACCTCAAAATAAGAAATGATTACACAGCAATTTACACCAAAAAAGTGGCATGTGCTTTTTATATATTGCATAAATTGTTATTGTTATTGTTATTCTTAGTATTTTTGCCTCCTAATCACGAATCTGTAATCAGAAATAGGCTATCACATCAAAAAATCCCTAACTCCTCCTAAATTTCCTATCCTCAAAATAACATGTAAAAAAAGCAAAAATGAACGAAAATGGACGAAGAAAACATCAAATTTTTTTTGGCCTCCAAAAATAGTTTTATGTGAAAGAAAATCCGCTAAATACAAATCCACTAGAAGAATTGAAGTGGCAAGTCATATTTCTTCGTTCTCCTGACCTCAAAAGAGTGCGGAAAATTGAACTTTTCAAAAAATGAACAGAATTATACGGAAATCACAACAGAGAAGTTTTTCGGGTCACTGATCACGTAGCTGAAGACTTATTTGCCAAATTCGAAAAAAATGGATTTTGTGTGGTGGCCAAGACCACGTGACTTCACATTTTTAGTCGTTATATAATTGGGGCTAGATTCGTTTTAATCTCTATTTAATTTGCAAGTGGTCGAACGTTAGTTTTTGTGCTTTTAGTTTAATGTCTGCTTAATAAAATTATTTTTGCAATATTTCAGTACAATTAAACAGCAATTTTTTACTGTAAATTCATTTTTTTAAAAGATCAATTGCAAAATAAGAAATGATTATTAGTTTCATTAATGTTAAACGGTGAACAAATGCAAGTTCAGAATTTATGCACAAGCCATTGAAATTGTGGACGCAACTATTCAAAATGGCCATCACGCAACAAAATTTCTCTAATTGTCGGAAGAGCAAAAGCTTCATTTAATAACATTTAAATCGCACTTTCACCCACATTTCTGTTAACGCCCATTTGTCTTTCAAGATTCAATATGAAAATAATCATAAACGTGAAAAGGCTTTGGAATTTGTCTTTCTTCCGATTTATCTACGTAAAGATTCAGCCCGATCCCACACTTACCAAAAGGCTTGTTCAATCAATGGACGCTCCCTAAGATGATACGATTAATATTTACTTATTCCAATCACTGTTCTAAGTACATATCATTATTATTACTGGGAAGTTGACCGTATGGAGCTCAAGGGTCGCACCTCATGGCTTGTTTGTACATTGTTTTCAATTGAGTGGAAAATAGATAGAAAACAAGCTTGAAAATTCATGCATTAAGAGAGAAGAAGAAAAGATGAAAACAAAAGAAAACCTATGTTTAAAAAATATTGTTGCATCCTACGTTATGACATTCAGGCTATCCTATCAATGATGACATTACATTCACCTATATTTCTATAAAAACACGCACACGTTGTATTTTGGATACCTTAAATTGTGATACGATTAAACTGTGATTAAACCTTATCCTTACCTCATATAAATACATTATATAATCTTAATCTTACTAATTTTCTGGAATTTCCTCATAATTCTCCTATTGTGGATATCTTACATTTGCCTTTACCTCATATGCTTGATCTGATTTTTTTTGCTGGGAAGTCACAGCTTCTGTCAAAGAACTAAATAAAATGGTGCAACAAGATAAATGATTTCAATTATATCAAAATTCTTTTACCAAAAGGCTCACACATAAAACTTATTACTATTTATTATATTTATTTATTTGTGTAATCAAATCCGAATCGATGAATGCACTGTTACATGGAAAAAAGGGACGACGATATCACGTCAAAATATACTACAGTGCTACATATATATTAGTTTAAACTTATGAAACTACACCAAAAAAATTGAAAATACGAGTCATAATCTGCAGCGAAAACCGTGTGTGGTATTTGAAGTTGCAAATACGAAAGTCGAACTCAATAATACTTCAATAACACTTCGATCACGCTTTCACAAAGTATATTCTTTTGCTAGCAGAAACTTGGTATCCTGCTGAGAAGAAAATTAGAAAATGGTGTTCGGTGATAGAATTGCAACACTATCCTTGCCTTTGCTCCCCGGTAAAATATTCTGTTCAACAGTTCAATACACAAAAACTGGAAACGGTATTGTGCATGAAAATAAATGGATTCAACATCAAATAGCTGAAAAATGTACTTTTATATGCAAATATATTCCAAAAGAGGACGCTTTCTAAAATAAAAATGAGTGATTGTCTATAACTTGCTATTTATTCGTAAAATCAAGTGCTTTACATGATGGTGAAAATAATGGCGATGTTTAAAGTACATCAATTCAAATTTCAGTAGAAAATTTAATAGAATGGAAATGTCGGTTGAGATTACAGAATATACTCGCACTCTGAAATTTCTCACTCTAGCTTTGTCTTTGAAATTGCAAGTAAGAATAAATTTGAAAAATTAAGACGGAAATGAATTTTTTTCTGTTAGTGTGAATTTCTTCCTCTACATAGTGATCACTTTGACCATTCACAATGAATTTCTTATAATTTGCAATGTATGAAACCTTTCTATAATGACTACTCCGAACAACGATCGCGACCACCTGTTTTTTCCTCTAAATGATTTAAAACCTTCTATAAAAACCACAGTAAATTGATAAATTTTTAAAACTTCAGAAAAAATTAATATACGAGACACATCCAGAAAGTAAGAGTACTCGATTTTTCTAATTAACAAAAATGTATTTAAAACAAAGTTACAGGATTTTGTAGATAAATATCTCAGGTCTTTTTCCACGCAGTCTCTTTCCCATTTTATGCAAGTTGTGAGCCTTGGCACAAGCTTTTTAATACCGTCCTGATAGAACTCTCCCGCCATCTTCTTTTTCCCGTTCAAGACCTCTTGTTTCACCTCCGCGTCAGTTGAATTTTTTTCCACCCATGTGAGTCTTCAGGAAAGTGAAAAGATGGAAAGCTGAAGGTGCCAAATCAGGGTAATATGCGGGGTGCTTCAAAATGTCCCAACTAAATGAGTCTTAAAGCGCTTTGGTGGCGTTGGCCGTGTGCGGGCGGGCATTGTCATGCAACAAGCACACTCCCTTCGTCCCCTTCGTTTGTTTTGAATTGCTCTCGTGACTTTTTTAGATTCTCACAGTATCGTACTGCATTAATCGTCTCCCCTTGAGGCAAAAATTCGATCAAGATGATCCTTTTTCGGTCCCACAATATAGTGACCATGATTTTTTTGCCCGAAATTGAAGGTTTGAATTTTTTGGCAGATGAGGAACTGGGAATGACTGTCTTTTTGTCTCAGGAGTGTAATGAGCTACCCAGTTTTCATCTCCAGTTATAATCAAGCTAAGGAGATCCTCACCTTCCAATTCAAATCGCTCGAGCGCCAGCGACCCGATTCAGTTTGTGTGACAACTCTTGAACACGTTCGTTCGGTTCATAACACCTTCATCATAAGCAGTTTTGACACGTGAAAAAATTTCGGTTGCTGTTTTACGTTCAGCGAGAAGGAATCGTATGACATATTTCACACAAGTAGACACTACGAAGCGAGTTTTTATACTATCAAGGTCTCGCCTGTGCTCATTCTGTTCAGAAGAACCCACACTGAGAAAAAATTCACAGAATGAGAAGGCAACCAGTACTCTTACTTTCTGGACGTGCTTCGTAATACTTTATGTTATTGTTGTGATAAAGCTTACCGAGGCGTCTCATCGAGACACTGGTTACGAAGCAAACTGGCCGTCCTATGTTGGCATAAAATGTTATGGGCAATATTTTTTTTTTATTTTTTTACCCACTTTTTGTGAATAAGAGATATCAGGTAATATCATTCGAATGAACCATTTTAGCATGGTGTCTTTCAGTGATTTTTTTTATTTTTAATATAATATTTTTTGCAATCATCAAAAAAAGTTTTATTTTTTTTTATAAAACTTATAGTTTATAGTAAATAAATTATTTTTTTTTAAAAATTTGATGGAATCATTAAAATATTAAAACCCGTAGATTGACACCTTAACTTTGCAAATCCTACCTTTAGTTCGCGAGACATAGTACATGGCAGAAATGACCATCAAGGGGTCAAATCAAGAGAACTACGCGCTTGTATTTCCCAAAAACGAATCAGCTTTTAACATTCATATTGGTTGACACCCATACATACTTCATACATACATACTTCTTTCGAAAAATATATAAATTGCTATACTCTAAAAACATCAAAACGTAAAGAGATATGTTGAAAATTTCAATTTAGATTTTCGAGACATTTGAATGTACTGGAGAAGTTAATAAAAAGTAATGTAAAATAATTGTTAATCAATCGGTCCTTCCACGTGCCATTCGTACACAATCAATGATTATTGTGTACGTTTTTCCAAGCAGGCGCGTAAATTCTGGAATGGGGCAATTATTTTGCAATTTAAAATTTCTCGGTGGATTTTGTATATTGTGTACATTCCAATAAGCATTCAAGTACCAGATTCCAGAAAACCCTTAAATGAAAATGAAGCACAGCGCTCTAATTTTGATTTCGCCAAAACTAATTTAATAGTTTAAGAGTTTTAGCAAGTTGTGGCTGCTGTTTCATGAAGGATATTCTTGAGGACCCAAAATCATGTCGTAACTTTTGCATTTGCTCATATATTACTTCACTTCAAGTTGTCCAGGATCAACTTAACCAGCATTCAGTATGTAACGTTTGTGTATGTTCAAATATGAGTTCAACCGATTTGGTTTCCTAATAAATAGTGATTGTATTTTAAGTGAATCAAGCTGACGTACTGAACAACCTTAAAAAGCTTCATATTCTGTTCAAGAAATAACTTCTGTTTCCATATTGAGTTAAATCAATTCCAAAAATGGCAAACAGATTTTTGGAATTGATGTAATATTAAAGTTTAAATTATTGCTAAAGTTTTGCTGTAATGTAAGCTATATAATTTTTGTTAGCGAATCAATTCTTTTTATATAAAAATAGGATGAACTGCCAAAAATTAGTAGATTTTGCTGTAGTCTTTAATTTTAAAACACTGTATAGTATAGATCCACTTTCGAACAATTCAAATATTGAAACTTTTCAGGCGGCATTTCTACACCAACTAGCAAAATATGAGTTTATAGCTTTCTGAAAATCTATCTTTCATTGCACATTATAAATTCAAATCTGTGACTAAACTCGCAAAGCGAGCCATCAAGTCCCTCACGCTTTGTACAACTATAAACAAACACTAGATTTGCATCCGTTTACTAGCATAGTTCTGTTCATCCAGGCATGCTTTTATGTCAATCTAGCTGAAAAGAATCAATGGAGATATATCTTGAGCAGAGAAACTGTCCAAGCATCCAAGAATGACTTGTTAAGCGTTTCCTGACATCCGGTAACTGCACCTAAAGCATGCTAAATAGGTTTACCATGCTGTGAATCCAGACAGGAGCGAGTCCTTGATCGATTATTTAAATTTTCAAGTAAAAAGCTGTGGAAACAAGAAACTCTCTATGGAATTAGATACAACTTTTTGTTTGCAAGTGAGGTTGAAATGAATCAAAGATTTGTCCTTTGGTCGAGCAGCATTTCAGAAAAAAGGTATTTGTTGACGTCAGCCGTTTTAAGTATAATAGATGAGTTGTCGGGGTACTTATCATTGAGCTCTTAATAAAAACGGATAGTTGTTGAACTTTAAATGATTCTTTTACGTAATCGGAGAATAATCTTGCAAAGATATTTGTTCATTGAGCTGATAAAAATTAATGTTTTGTATCAATTTTCATTACTTTGGTTCCAGGAACAATTCATGGTAATTTTTGCCGTCGCATCAAGTGTACACGAAGTTGCTTTGGAGAACGAAAAAAGTACATATCATATTCATTCTAATAAGTTCCGCGGCATTTAATAATTTTAACTAGCAGAACCCAGCACTCGAAATTCGAGTGCAATGATGATTTTATTATAACTGACTCTAGAAATTCGATCGAATAATCATCAATCTCAGTTAGAACCCTTATTTGCACGCTTTCACAAATTTAAGTTAAATTCAAAAACCTTTTTCAAACATTTCCTTAAAAACGTGTATTTCAGCTATTAAAGCAGATGTACATTTCGTCTTTCACACCCAGACTTCTTCAGTGTATAACTTATTCCCTAAGTTCTGTGTTTCTATTTTAATCCCTTACGTTTTACATGTTCATCGCAAAATTTAATCAGCTTAATTGATCCATTCCCTAAGTTATTAATCATTCTAATCCCTACAGGTACTCTACTTATCTCTATAGTTTTCCTTATGTCTTACTCATTGACTTTCCTTACCTGTTTTATTACTTTAAGGTTTTCTATTTCTATCTTATGATTAGTGTCTAACATATGTTATGCTACCGATGATCGTACAGTATTAATCCTTCCCCTTCTGGCTAATGCTGCCTCTTTCATGTGTTCCTCGAATCTCGTGATCGCAAGCCTCTTCGTCTGCCCAATGTAGATATGCTGGCAATTCCCGCACTAATCTGGTATATGCCACTTTTTTCTCCTCCTTCTAGTTTGTCTTTTTCCGTCGATATGCTATTTTTTAGTTGAATACTGCTCTTTGGTACCACTTCGATGTTGTATTTTTTTAAGTGCGTTTCAAGTCCCTGCGCATTTTGGAAAAAGGTTTTTGCATTTAACTTGAATCATCAATCAATATAATAAAACGGCAAGCTAAACTTGTTTTTCTATTGTGATTAAATAATGTTTATGAATTTTAATAACGTTTAAAAAACATTATTCAATTATTGGTGCTTCAAATAGTCTCAAACGTATAACAATGCTAAGCGTTTTGCGCATGTCATCATTTGTTTTTCACATTCTTAAGATCTACCAAACCAGTTTGTGTAAATAATGTAAGGAAAATCAAACATCGTTTTTAAAGCTTGAAAGTTTTCTTCAACTGAGAACGCTTTTTCGTGGAATGTTAGACGACCTTCGGCAAAACAAACTAAAAAATATGACCAAATAGTGATGAAATGTGCGTATACATTTACATAATGAACGACGACGCTAAATACAATACACACGAATGGTCCATAGAGAGAAAGCTATCACACAACACCGAACCAGTGAACGGTCAAAAACAATACACATGAACGGTGTAAAGCTGTAAAGTGAGAATGAAAATATTGCTACATGTGGTGACATTTGATGATTTAATTAGCTTCCAAAAAAGAAACTAAAACACTTGGAACAGTCCTAGATACGAACCTGGGACTCCCGCGTGCAAGGGCAAATTACCACCGCATGCACGACACAACCCGTTGAGAATCTGGGTTTCTATTTTGGTAGTGAAGGTTAGTATACCATTCGTATTTATCGCTGTGTGAAAGTTCAACGTTTTGTATGTATTAGTAAGAAAATTTATTTTCTATATTTTTCCTAAATTTTTAAAATAGATTTTCACAAAAAATACGATTCAACACATTTACAGGATATTCTCTTTCCATTGATGTATTTTTTATGAAAATCGGTCCAGAAACAACTGCAAAAGTAGTACCACAAAATTCATGTTAGCCGTTTAATTATATAGATATCTTATCATAACGGTATTCAAAAGATGTGTGACATTTGTTCCAAATAAAATTTTCATTTATTTGAATCGTAGGGACAAAACAGCATGTTTTCATGAAAGCTTTTGCTACAGCTGCTTCTATTTAAGTGAACAATGAGGATACAAACAGTCATCTTTCAAACCAAACATCTTCCTCATAATCAAAACTCTTTGCCTCCGTATTTTCAATTCCAGAAGTCTCATCATATTCGATATCACTGTTTCATTTGCGTTGGCTTCCTCGAGTCGCTTTTTGCCTGTTAAGAAGCCTGGTTTTTCGCAAGGTATATATCAGGTTAAGATATAATTTGCATGCCACATTATTTGGATGATTTTTTATGATCTCATGCTGCCATTTTTTCGGAGTCCACTATAATATTAGTTTTTTGAATGGAGCCTTCAAGCTAACCCCCCGCGTATACTCTTTTTGTTCCGGTTCGGACTACCATTTATCAGAAAATTTAAATATATAGGCAACACCACAAAACATTCCAAAAATACGGATATGATTATGAAAGAAATATTTAGTAGAAGCATTCCATTAGGAAGTGTGAGCTATATTTTGGCTGAAGAATTTTCTTACAATGAAACAAAAACACACTCGTATGCGACATTCTCAAGATTATTTAAAGCGTTTTAGAAAGGATAAACATGATTTTGTTCTTTGTTTTATCACTATAGATGAAACTTGGGTCTACCACCATGATTTTGTACTTCGGGTTCAGAAATCTGCCAAGAAGGTGTAAGCATCATTTTTTTGGGATGCAAAACGAATTTTGTTTGTGGATTAGCTCCAAAATAGTAAAAATTTAAACAAAGATTATAATTTAAACCTTTAAGACTAGCTGGATGTATCAATTCATGAGAAAAAATCTGGTTTACAGAAGAAAAAAATCATTTTTATCCAAGGTAACGCACATTTTTACACAGCTCAAAAAACCATCGCGAAATCCAGTTAATTAAAATACGAACTGTGGCAAACGATTTTCATCGAACGAAGAGGTTACAGCAGGCGTGGAAGCTTATTACGACAGTCTTTGGGATTCTCATTTTAGGGATGAAATCCATAAATTAGAAGATCATTGGAATAAACAAATTGAGGTTCAGGATGATAATATGGAATAATAAAATGCATTTCAAACCATAAAATCATGTTTTTCCTATCGAACGACAAAGCTTATTGAACTACCTGGTATAGGTGGTATTACCTATATATATTCTATTGCGCCACTTGTGGAGTGCGGTTTTTATTAGTTTGCGGTAGCTTTTTGAATAGAATAAGTAGAGTATCTATATTGTGATAATATTGAAGCGGTTATAATTCAAAGGGAAGCCACTCTTTGATCTTTTTATGAAAAGGCAAAACTTGTTCTGAAACATTTATCCTACAAAGATACTTAGGTGGCTTTAAGAGGCGCCTATATAAGAAATATATTTTTCTTTAAATAGGGTGAAAAAATCAGTATCAAGGAAATAGGACATTAGAAGAAAATATACTTAATGTCATAAAATCGACGACAATCCCAAAAATTTGATAATGTTTGTGCGCGTTATCAAAATTGCTTCGAAAACAATTAATTTTCATGAATGAATTCATGTATTTAAATCCCATTTGAGAACTGTATTGAAGGTGAACTTTGAGAAAGTCATGAATTTTCATTTTTTCATAGTTGCAAGCTTAAAAGTTGATAAATCAGTTTCGCCAATTTAATTAATTTTAATTTTTCGTTGCAACTGTTTGTAATATTTTTGGTGATTCTTTAAATTATCACAGTTGATTTTCCATACAATAAAAGAATGGCGTGACAATTCGCAATTTAAAGTACATGTTCTTATTTCAAATTTTAGTGTGGTGGCTATTTGCCAAAGAACTGCAAATGATATCTCCCTTCACCTGCGAACCTTCATTTAAAAGTTTTATGATGAAAATGAGAAACCACATCAATCGGGCAAAATGTTTCCAGTTCTTCGTTGGCGTTCCAGAAAAGATTTAATCTTCACGAGGGCCAATTCCGTGGGGAGTATTTCTTCTTAACTATTGGCATGACCTTTTTGTCGCTCAACTTTATCGCCCTTACTTTTGTGGGTGGCAAATTTTGTGATGATGAGAAAGAGCAATCACTACAGAGGTACTATGAAAATACTAATAAAGCAAAGATGTTGGCTATTGCTTACCACAGAGAACATTTTATCTTTTCAAGTTTAAAAAGTTTGCTGATAGTGTAAACGATTGAGCAGAATTATAGCGTGGTAAAGCTGTAGATCCATTGCGAACAGAAAAGGCCGTAAACCTTTTGGATTCCCTGGAATTTGTTCTATGCACAGTTTTGATTACAAAACATAAATAAATGAAACAAACTTTTAAACTCATAATTTCCGTTCGTTACTTCATTACTTTTTGTAATTTGATTAATTGACCTACAATCCCTTGAAGCCAACAAAAACATAGAAATTTGACTTATATCTGACCTCAAATGACACTGAATGAGTCAAAAAATAAAGGGTGAATTACAAGCTTCCTTGTTTCCAAAATAACCATCCACAAGAAGGATATTAAGAAAATTTTAATGACCCAATTCAAACGTGTAGATGACGATAGATTGCCTGCAGGATTTGATTTAACCCATTGGGTGTTTATTTTAAGTGAGGTTTCTTGATTAAGGAATATTTGCTGTAAAATTCTGCTTTTGATTTTGATTTGAATTCATACTTTTTAATATAAAAGTGAAAAACAAGAACTTCTTTTATTTGTGGGTAGTTAATCAAAGTTCAATACTTTTCTAAAATGATATTTATTTTATGCTATAAAAAGGATAGATTGATGATTTCATATACGGGACGTGTAACACAATACGTTATATAAATACTTTGCATTTATTCAACAAAAACATAACGCAATGCAATTTTTTTTGACTTTAACAAGTTTGCTAGATCTTTTACTTCTATATCAGTTATATGGAGTTGTGTGTGCTCTTGCTGAGCGATAAAATCTTAATAAAACTAAACACATGATTTTTTGACTCAATTTTTATTTATTAATGCGACGCGTTTCGATCCTTAGATCATCTTCAGGTTTTTTTACTTTTAAGCTAGTAAGTTGAATTTAAACGTCACATTCTTGGATATAATGCGCTGAGGAAACCAAGATAATTTCAATGACTTCAAGAAATATAGAAGTAATTTTTTCCGTTAAAAATATTGTTGAGCATTTTTTAAGCATTTGAACAAAATATTTCAGCGACTGTTAACAGAAAAAGCTTACAAAACTATCTTCAATGAATAATGCACATTTGAGACAACCTTTCATTTTCTTTTTCAAAAGCTCTATGAAATCTTTGAGCGAATTATGGCGATTACTTCTGTATTCTTGATGATTGTTTACAATGTATACCCACGTTTTGCCAACAAAATATTGGAGCTTGTGCAATGAATGCAAAAAAGTCACATCTTAACCTGGCAACCTGTAATTGGGACCGTGGGTCAATTCAATTGCAGGAATTTTCTTATAACGCAAAGCAATAATGTAACAAAACGAATTTTTAGAAAATCGAATGCTCCCCAAATAAATGTATAATTTTATTTAAGTAAGTACCTACCTAAAAGTACATACTTAAAAAGTTATTTCATGTGAAAAAGTTAGTGTGATAATGTAAAAAAAAATAGTCACACATATTTAACAACATCATTATTTGTAAGTACTTTTTTATATGATGATGCGATACGTTCACGTATTATTTTAGCGTTCTGTTCAAATAATTCAAACAATATGCTAGAGCACAAAATTAATAAAAGTACTCCGAATTCGAAATTAGTAGATAGTTCTAAATTGTAATAGCATCTCAAAGCATTTTTTTTTAACTCAACGGAAAATCATCCAAAAATTCAAAATTAGCAAAAAAGTAAAGTGCAACGTATTTCAAAAAGCTAGATGGAAAAACAGCGGGTCCCTTAAAAATTTGAAGACTCTACCAAGAAGCAGTTGTTAACAACCACTCCATTTTGTATGATTGATGGAAATATTAGTGATTCACTAAGGCACTTTTTAAAATCTACCAATTTCTGATTCGATACTTCAAAGTTAGGTCTAGCAAATCGCTGAAATATTGAAATTAAGCGATTTCAGAAAATGCACTGGATTTTGGCAATCCTTAAAAAGCTGTAAAACATTCACAATAACACTCTGTGCTGAAGGGCCTGATGCTGCCTTGAATACAGTACTTCGATCTTTAATGATTTAGTGAGACTGGGTTGTAACAGTGATTCAGAAAAAAATATTATCCTTTAAAATGAAAGTTGGGACAATGGAAAGAACGCCTGTCTGTTTTTTGCAGCTCAGTCGGCAAAGTAAAAAAACTACTAATTATTGGTAAAGCTAATTGATCAACAATGCTTGGCAGGATTGACATTAAACTATGTGTAATTATACCTTGCCAGGTAAATAACAAATCCTGGATTCGTTGTGCCATTTTCAGTAAAGGAAACCACACACTTGATATCAAAATTAAAAGTGAAAAATCTATATTTTCTTAAAAAAATTACGTTGCCATAATGATTCTAATTTAGAAAACATCTATGGCTACAATATTTTTCCGTGGATCGTACTTTGCTTCTAAAGCCCTTTATCCTAAATGTTAAAGCTCAATGTCGCAACGTTATAATGATCCATTTTATATTTCATCTGGATGATGTTAATTATACGAGCTTCAGATCTTTCAAAAACGGTTACTGTGTGTGAGGCATTTGAATGGTTGTAGTGTCTTTAGAATAAAGTGACTCCTTCTACAATTCAAAACTGATTCTTCTAGCGTAGATTTTCAGACAATGTTCGCGTCAAAATCAACGAAAATGCTAATATGTCAATTGAGATTCAACATTCAGTAAAATCGACCAAATCGGTGCCACTATCGAATCATTTCCGATAGAAGACATCTTCTTTTAAAAGATTTCAACTGCAGAAGTAATCGAATAATAGCCTTAAAATTTACTTGAAATGCTTAAGAAAGAAACGCCAAATTTCCTTATCTGAAGGTTTGCCTTAAATTTAAATTATTTCAAGTTTTTACAAAATTTATATGTATCAGCGCAACCAAAGCTGATATCAAAAAATATTAGTAATTGTTAAATAGTTGCATTCAATTTGGGCTCAATTAAATTAAATTAATTTGAAACTTATGATTTTGGAAAATTTTCTTTATAGCAAAGAATGAAAAACTGTGTGATCCTAGAATATGTAACCCAGTCAAATTGGAACTATATTTATAATTATTTATTTTAATTAAGAATTAAGTGTTGCAAAAGTCTTACTTTTCGTTTCGATCCCTTGATAAATGGATTACTCAATTACTCTGTTTGTTCTATGATCTATGAGATGAAAGAACATGATCAGAACCAAAGCGATTTTTTATCATGGTTGGTTGTTGGTTGTAGTGGCAGCCCCCTTTTATCCAAAGGTAGCTCACTTAGGCCACGAGAGGCCCATTGTGATACCACAGAATATAAGGGCGGCACTAGAACCTGCGGGTTGACGAGAACCATCCAGATTCTCGAATAAAGCCGGCTATGCAGCCAATGTCCAAATCGGCTGCTTCCGTGAGGTTGTCTAGGAAGGGTGTGCCCAAGGTTTGCATGCGCTTCCTGGACAGCGCCGGACATTCACACAGAAAGTGTTTAATGGTTTCTTCCTCTTCCTCTGATCTGCAACTTCGGCAGAAATCATTGAAAGGGACACCCAGTCTTTCTGCGTGTCTGCCGATCAAACAGTGTCCCGTTAGTACGGAAACGACGGAACTCAGGGTGTCGCGGCTTATGTTGAGGAGCCGCTTGGTGCGTTTGGAGCACAGTGCGTGCCAAGTTTGCCTGGTTGTGCTACAGGTTTCTTCGAGCAGCCAGGCCCTATTCGCAGCCTCCACGTAGTGCTGCTTAAATCCTAGCTTTATGGAAGCTAGAGGTTGGCCGACTTCGGGGTTAAGTGTATATTCCTGAAGCTCGGTGCCAGCTCTCGCTAAGGCATCTGCTTCGCAGTTTCCAGGTATATCACTATGCCCCGGTACCCAACAAAGAATCACTTCACAGTGAAGCGACAACACGTTCAGTTGTGAGCGGCATTCCATCGCAATTTTAGATGAAGTATGCACGCTGGATAATGATTGGATGGCAGCTTGACTGTCAGAAAAGATGTTTAAATTTCTTATGGAAATTTTCTGACTTCTCAGCCAGTCAACTGCCTTATAAATTGCAATGACCTTTGCCTGAAAGACGCTGCAGTGGTCTGGTAATCGGAAGGATAGTTTCAGGCCTAGCTGTTCTGAGAACACGCCACAGCCAACTCTTCCCTCCATTTTTGATCCATCGGTGTAGATGTCGACCGATTCCTGTATCCCATCTCTTTCTGTGGTCCAGTCCTCCCTATTCGGGATGACTGTCCTGAAACCATGGTGAAAACAGGGAATCGGAGATGCAAGGTCCACTTTCCCTGACTTTGGCCCATCCCTCCGTAGTATTGTGGAGTGACCAAAGTTATCCTCATGCCATAGTCGCAGAGCTTTTAATCGAACAGCAGTGCACTTGGCCTGCTGTCTCGTAAGTAGCTCTGTCGGAAGCCAATTTAATAGCATAAATAATGCCTTTGTCGGGGTAGTCCGTAGAGCCCCGGTGATTGCAATAGCCGCACTCCTTCTGACCTTGTTCAGCAGGTTTACATTTGATGCTTTCGCCATAGCAGGCCACCAAATAACTGCGCCATACAGAAGGATTGGTTCCACTATCGCCGTATAGAGCCATGATACAATTTTGGGTTTTAATCCCCACCTTTTCCCAATAGCTCGTTTGCAGCAGTAGATTGCACATGCAGCCTTGCGTGCTCTTTCTGCTGTGTTCGCTTTCCATGCGAGTTTAGAGTCCAGAATTAGACCTAAATATTTGACCTGATGAGATAGGTTGAGACTTATCTCCTCAAGCTTAGGTGGGACAAATCGTGGAATTTTATACCTTCTTGTGAAGAGCATAAATTCCGTCTTTTGCGGGTTGATCTTTAGACCACACTCTTTGCTCCATTTGGTAAGAATACCTAGGGCAAAGTTTAGTCTTTCCGATAGGGTGTTAACAAATTTTCCCGATATTGCTATTGCAACATCGTCGGCATAAGCTACGACTTTGCAGCCAGTCGCTTCTATTTTTGACAGGAGTTCATCCACCGCTAGGTTCCATAGAAGGGGTGATAGCACCCCACCTTGTGGTGTGCCTCTGCAAACCCTCCTTCGTAAGGTACTGTTTCCTAGCGTGGAGTTGATGTTCCTGCTGCTAAGCAGTTGACCGATGAACCCTATCAGGTTGTCATCGGCATTGCTTTCCCCGAGTGCTTTGCCAATAGCCTTATGGCTGATATTGTTGAAAGCCCCTTCGATGTCTATAAAAACTGCTTGCGTGTATTCCTTAACGCTTAGCGATTTTTCGATATAGCTGGTGAGCGAGTGAAGAGCTGTTTCAACCGATCTCCCTTTTGTGTATGCGTGCTGCGCATTAGAGAGTGGTTTCAGAATAGCTCTCAGATGGATCTCTATCAGTCGCTCCAGAGTTTTTAGCAGAAAGGAGGTGAGACTGATAGGTCTGTAATCCTTAGGTGAGGAGTGGGATGTTTTACCCGCTTTAGGTATGAAAACTATTTTTGCTTCTCTCCACTGCTGTGGAATGTAAGCCATCCGTACACATGCTTTGAAAATGGCGTTCAGCCATGGCAGTGCTATATTGATACCCTGCTGGATCTCAATAGGTGAGATGTTATCCATGCCAGGGGATTTAAAGGGTTGAAATGAGCTGATTGCCCAGCGTAGGAGCCTGTCATTTACAGGCACAGTAGTTGGCATGCAATCCGAGAGCGTGTGTGGATCCGCTTTATCAGCCACATCATCGCTGCCCGGGAAGTGCGTATCCACGAGAACAGACAGAGTCTCGGAGCTGGATTTCGTCCAGACTCCATTTGCGTCCTTAACGGACCCTAGAAATGAGGGGGAGCTCGTCATGACTTTACGCAGGCGACTGACATCTTTGGAGTGTTCTATTTCTGCACAGAAGCTTCTCCAAGAGGTGCGTTTAGCCTTTCTGATAGAGGATTTGAACTCCTTCAGTTTTGTTTTATAAGAAGACCAGTCGTTAGTTTCTTTAGCTCGGTTGAAGGACTTCCTGCATTCCTTCCGCAGCTCCGCAATGTCACTATTCCACCATGGGGGCTTGTACTTCCCTCTAGGTTTCGTTGGACTACATGCAGACCTTGCTGCGTCATTGAAGGCCAATGTAAGGGTCCCAACGGCTTTCTCAAGACCGGGTGTGTCTGCAATCTCTGGAGGTCCGCCTTCTAGCGCGGACTCAAATACCGATTGGTATTTGACCCAATCCATCCTCCTTTTGTTAATGAAGGTTGGATTTGTCGGAGGGTCAGATGCCAGATCGAACTTTATGTATAGGTGATCGGAGAACGAGCAGATTTTTTATCATAAACAGTAAACTTATTTATTCAACATAATTACAAGTTAGTAATGTTGTCTTGATGAAAACTTGGTCAAATTAGCAGCGAATAATACCATATGGTCAAACATCTGGCGTTTTAGTTTTAGCTTGATCGTTTTGTATACTAATTCAAAAAAAGGATGCGCATTTGAATATCATCTGAACTACTAAAACTAAATTACTGATGAATCAAATTGTAATGTAGACATGTTCCATTAAATAAATAATATCAAAATGTTCTGACACCACATTTCATCCAAATAAAGCCAATTTCATCGGAACTACGCTGGGTTAATTTATCCTGCAAACTTGAGACAATATCTCAAATCCACTTGAGATGGTGAGAAAAACTTCCCGCATTAAACTTCTTCATAAATTAATTAAGAAGTGATTAATATGATACTATGGGCTGTCTATCTTCTATCTTTTGGTGTCTAGGAAACTTGGTCCAAGAAGTTTCTAGCCACGACACTCTTTGACTGTCCTTATCTAGATTATACACTTTACCAGCACTGGTGATAGAATGACTAACGTTGATGGTGTTGAGTAATTGATTTGTGATGTCTTGAAATTAGTTCGTGACGACCGCTACACACTAATGAGTTTTTTTTTTGGAGAGCGGGGTCACGTTGAACAGGGCACGTATTTTCGGAAATGATATATTCTTGCTTTGTTTTTAACTTTATTGTTTGTGACTGTTGCTGCCTTAATAAGTTTACATCGGAGACAATAAGTGCACGCACCTTATTGAAGATTTCTGTGGTTCGTTATTCTATAGACACTAATTTGTTGACCTCAATGGATTGTATATAAGCTATCACCATGTGTGAAAGCGTGCAATGTATGTAGAGTATGTTATAGGGATGATGGGCGACAGGGATAAAAATATCCTGAAATGAATCGAATAATTTAGTCACATACATAAATACATAATAATAAAGAAAATGAATTGCCCTATAGCTACGGTAGATACTAATTACGTTTCCTTGATGAAATTGAACCCGGAAAATAGTTCCAATACAAAAGCCTTTCGCGTGTCTAATTATTGAAACATTCAGTCCTATAGCTCATGCTGTTTGTTGTAATAGAAATATAAAAGTCTTTCAAGGAAAGAGCACACAAGAAAACATGCCTGGAGCAGTGGTGAAAAGTGGGTGATTGCTACGTCAAACTAACTTGATAAATGGAAGCAATAACTAAAATTCGCGTAGTACATTAAAAGTGAACATTTTTTTCTTGCCAATTCTGGGTTTGACTGTTTAGCAATTAGTTGTAAATGTATGGTTTAAATTAAGGGACGGCGTACGGGTGGAACCAAAAGCAGAGAAAGGTGATTCATTACTAACGATACTCTTTCTCTTGAAGCAAATCTTCGAACTGTGATAAAGCTTTTCGGTGAACTTGAAATTGTCGAATAAGGTGTGTACTCATCTCATACATGTAAATACATCAGTTGATCCCGGGTTTGATGATTTGGTTGGAAATTGCTTGTTAATGGTAATAGTGTTTCTATTTTACGATCAGGGTGTACCCACTGTGTTAAATTTGTATGAAAATATCTTCTTGTATAGCAGAGTCACCTGCAAAGAAAGGTCCACTATGAAATGTTCAACAAAACCTTGCTAAATTGTGACTTGAATAATGGCTAATATTTAAGTATTGCCCAAAAATCGTGTATGCATAAGCATTTATAAATTTCTTTTCAATTTAAATTTTTATTCGTCAAAATATCAATAGCGCTAGCAGAATCAATAAAATTTATCCTTAAAATGGAAGTGGCAACTTTTTTCCAATTTCAGGTTGATTTGTTAAAAATTATTTTAAGCTTGTGTTGTTTTATATATGAAATGATTATGTGCCTACTATATAGTTTTTGATGCTAGCCACAAGTATCAAAATAATTTACATAAAGATCATATTCAAAAACTATCCTTTAAACCCATTTAAGAGTATTTCACCAATTTTTCGAACACTTTTAAACAGGAAAAACATTTTTTCGGCTGCCATTTCGAATCATGATTGGTTTTCGTGGGAATCCCTCAAAAAGTCAAACTGTTGACGAAAATTTTACAGCTTCAAAGGTTTTTTGAACCAGACGTGCGATTGCTTATCTCTAGTTTTTTTTTGATTTTTGAGCGCAGTATTTTCGAGAAAGTTATATCATTAATTTCGAATCAAGTTATTATTGCTAAGCTTAATTTCAATCTTATTTTCCATGCAAACTTTTGCGTGCAGTTTTGATGCACCTTGTTTTCAACATGATTCTGAAAGGCAAGTAACGATACCTTTAGAAAATTAGATGTCTTGCAAAAGATGTTTTGGGAAAACATGGAGATTTATACCAACTTAAGTCTTATTCGACGAAAATTTTACAGTAAATGTGAAACAGGTGTAGTGGAATAAAAACATTGGCAATTAAAGTGCACTAAAAATATAATTTATTGTTGCTGTAACTTTAATGAGAAATATTTCACTTCAAACTTTGAATCCAACTTGGACCTCCCTGAAATCCTTTGAACTCACTGAATGGAAGCATCAAGAAAGTTCATGTAGCTCAACCTGATCTCAAATCTGAATCGAATTCCGTATTCAATTAATATCCTGACCACTCTGCGCTCAATTAATATGCTTGGCATTTGATGTTTACCAAGCGCACGAATTTCCATTAATATTATCGATAATCGAAATCTCTCACTACGCACCAGTTTCATTGACATTAGACAGGATTATTTGAACAAAGCCCAATTGTCGCAAAGAATCAATCGATTATCTTGTGCTGCGTAGTGAACGAGAAGACAAATGATCCATTTGGTGCAATTAATGGTATCCGCGGTGAGTTCATCATCATGCCATGTCACGTATCGTCCCGGCTAGAAGGTATCCTGTCTTAAGTGGGAATTCAGTCCTTGAAGCTTGCTTTATCCTAGATAATGAATCTCATCATCTCTCTGGAAAAACGAAAAATTTCGCACACTGATCAAATATTGTGTTGATTGAGGTTGATCCTTGAATTATGCAGATTTTGCTTGTGAGGTGGATTACAGCCTCAACATTTTTTCTTGTTGTAGCCGTTATTACTCATAATTTTATCTTTGTATTTAAGTTTATTTAACTCAAACGGCGCATAATAGTATTCTTCAGCTATAAAATTCAAAGTTCAAGGGATAAATTTTTACAATTGTTTGTTTTCAGGTGGTGTTTTGGTGTGACGGCATATTTCCCTTTGAGTTATCGAAAAGTTTTTAGGCAAACCATGCCAACAGAATATTTTGAAATTTGAACTGTATATATTTTGACATAGCAGTATTTTCAATTTTTTGATTTGAAAATATCAAGGTGAACGTTACAGCACTTGAAGCTCACACAAATTAAAAAAGATTGTTAGGATTCCACTATGTGGTAACTCTAAACAATTATTTGGCTTAACATGGCAGTAGTAGTTACAGTGCGTCGAGCAGAACTCTAGCACAACTCGTTTTCTCGTTTGTGCTATAACTTCGTAAATACTTCGAATCCCATACCAAAATTTGCACAGCCTACTCTCACTTTATTTTATTTATCAAAATATGTACATAAGTGAAAGCAGAAAAAAAAATTTAAGTCATTACAACGAAGTACTGCCTTAAGTTTGAGGTGTGATTTGACTAAGATCCACAGCGAATTTAATACCAATAGGTATTGTACAATATTTGGGTCGCAACACATTCCTGGATTTGACTTCACATTTCAATCAACACATAAGGTCAAATCATGGTATAAAGACTAGCAAAGGTAAACCCATTAGAAAATTGTCATCCTATTTCGCTCGCATATTTGAATCACATTGCGTCACATATTCACTGAAATTAGGGCTATCAAAGTAACAAATCGAAGATGGCAGCCTAAAATATAACGATATGTCACATTTGAATCAGGCGCTGCAAAAACGCTACATATTAAAATTTAGCAAATTGTCAGGTAACAAAACAAATGTTTACTGTAATCAATATTATAGCTTAGGAAACAAACAAATAATCTCTAAAGAATATTCAAATGGCACATTATTTATCTTTTTCTTCCAATACGTGTCACTCCACCCAGCAGGAAAATCACATCTTGTATGCCGCAAAGTGTTGCTGAAATTCCACCTGGGCAAAATGTCATGATTGTCTGAACACATTACGTCACCCCAGCTTCGGAAGAGACTACCTGGTTGTCTTTGTACCATGAGGTCAAATTTGCGGATATTCATAGGCATATACCAAGGTATATACGTAGACTAATGGTATGATCATGCGCATCCTCTCATCCCATCTCATTCTCAAAATGACGAAACTGACGCCAAATTGTCACACAAATTTCATGAAAATTAGGGCTGCCGCTTCTGTTAATGAGAATAAAACAAGATATTTACACATTTCGGCTACCATGCAGTAGAAGCATTGTGTGCAAATAAAGAGATAAAGGAAGTGCGAAATAGTTCGGTTTAGATTACGGTGGGGGGGGGGGGGGGTCTTCGAAGACCAACTTTCGCGTTTGTTAACAAACTCAAGGAATTGAATGATGTTTTTAATATTGATTCCACAATTTATTCAATCTTTGATATACCTTGCTACCTGCACTGAATAACCAGTTTTAGTTAAGCAATTAATCTTTTTTCGGTATAAAATGTATTTTAAAGAAAGAATTCCCACTTAGCAATTATCAGACAAAGTCGACTTCACAAAACGTAAATATAATAAAACTGCTAACTAAACTGCGCTTTTTTAACTTCCCAGTATATGGGAAGTTCTTGTAATCGCCTCGAAAATCGAAATTGAAATTTTCAACATTTCTTTACATTTTAAGGTCTATAGAGTATATATAAAGTGTTTTTAGAAAGGGAGATGTATGTGTTTGTGTGTGTATACGTACGTACGTACGTTCGTGGACAGTTTTTTCTACGAGCATAACTCACGTAAACAAAGTCCTATCGACTTCGTTGAGGTGTAAATCGAAGCGTCATTGCAATTTTAAGAGCTGATTAGTTTTTGGGACACTTCGGCCGGGGGTTTGATGTTTTGATTCTTTGAAAGTCATTTCTGTCATGGGTTATATCTCCGGAACCAAACATACGATTTTCATATTTAAGGTGTCAATCGACGCGTATCAATATTTGTGTGATTCTGTAAAATTTTGAAAAAATCGGTGAAAGGTTTTTTAATTTATTAAAAAAAGTGCTAAAAATTAGGTTTTTTCCAAAAACAATAAATTTTTAACCTTATTTTCAAGTCAAAGTAATCAATTTTTAAAAAATTTATATACTCCAAGCAGTGCTTGTGAAACATCATCAAACTTTTTTCTCATGATTACAAAAAACATTAAATTAAAAATAAAAAACCATTAAGTCATCATGGTTTTCAAGGTCATTTTTATCATTCAATATTAAGGTGTGAATCGACGTATACCAACATTTTTGTGCTGTTTTTAACTTTATAAAAAAAATGTTTCAGCCGTTTTTTTAAATTTAATAAAAGAAAATACGAAAAATTAGAATTTCTTTCAAAAAAAAATAAATTTTTAGCCTGATTTACACAGCTCAATAATAAATGTGTATAAAGATTATACATTGCTATCAGCTTTTGAAGAGAAACCAACAAAAAAAAATTCATGATTCTGAAAAAAAATAAAAAAAACTTTGAAAGTTACTATGTAAAAAGGGTTTATATATTTTGTTCTAAAGACATTGTTGTTAAGTCAATCAATGCTTTATAATTTTTGCAGAATTTGAGCAGATTTTGAGTAGTTTTCAGTGTTTTAATTTTATAAAAAAACTGTTTAAATTTTGAAAACCAACAAAATTTCAATCAAATTTGCATTTGTGGTAATCAACGCTTTAGTGTTCGTAAGATTTCAATTACTTCCTCTATCATTATGGGTAAAACATTTTACTTTTTACATGCAATTAAACTGATTACTGACTGCATATTCAATGTTTTTGAAGACCAACTGAAAATAAAAAATAATTATTAGTCTCTTTGATGTAAAATTGTGAAAAAATATAAATTCAGTGATTATGCCGAAGTGATAGCAGTGAACGCAACTATTCAAAATGGTCATCATGCGACAAAATCTCTTCAGTGGGCGTAATAACAAAAACTGCATTCATTTTTGCTAGCGCTCTTCTGACCTTCGAACATCGATATGAAAATAACAAATAACGTAGAAAAGGCCTCCACCGATTGATCCGCGTGAATATTCAATCAAATCAATCTTTACCCATCGACCAAAAACCATACGTAATCAATGGACCCTCCCGTAGATGATATGATTAATATCAACTCATTCCTGTTACTGATATGAATATCTCTCGTTATTGTTATTTAAAGTAGTAATATTTTTAGAATTATTATTGTGTTTGATATTTTTAACATTTATGTAGATATTGCTGGGAAGTTGACCGTGTGGACCTCAAGGGTCGCACCTCGCGGCTTGTTTCAATTTTTGGTACTGTCTCGTTTCTGCAGGATTCATTTCTATATACCGTACGGTGTTCTCAATCTATACCATAATTTTCCGAGAAACCTAAAATAGCCGTTGATACCCACATCGTTATTATGAAGAGGATTAATCATATAAGTATATCAAAGTTATCGTTGGCATTTGTTTATTCATCATGCTTGCATTTCGTTGCTTTTCGTATAAAATTTATTTACGCAAATAAGATATCCATCAACTTTCCTAGTGGAATTTCAATTTCATTTAAGCGAGATTAAAATTTTGCACTGAGAATTTTTCGGCATCAGTTACGTATATGCGCAGCTCAGACCAGTTTGAAAACACGGAAGATCATACCTTGTAGTCTACATACCTTGGGCATGTATATACCATATTTGATTTGAGGAAAAACAGTTAATTTTTAACCAATAAAACCACAACTTTAATTTTAAAGTAAGGTCATCGGTGGCCAAACATATAATTGAGAAAGGCCACATGATTGGTATGGAAGACGCAGCATGCAAAAAACAGGTCCAAAAAAGGTCTCAACTCGATGCGTACGAGAGCCTATTTATAGCGAGAACCCCGGAAACGCGACGAATCAACCATGACCTGGGAAATGGGTTTTCAGGGCTTGTTAAACTCGTGAAGTAATTAGAGTATCTTGCGGATAAAATTAGGATAGCCGGATTAAAAGTTATAGATATTTAAGAACTAGGTATTAAGGTTTTCTTCAATTTCTGTTTTAATAACACTGAAGAAGGGACTAACTGTGTCCCGAAATATATATGTTAATAATTAAAATAAAAGTTGTGGTTTTATTGGTTAAAAATTAACTGTTTTTCTTTAAATTTATTGAGACACACAACGAGAAACTCAGACCATTCATTGATACCATATTTGCTTTCCAAATAGGATGAATATTGTGGCAATTCAAAATTTCGCTCATTCTAGGCAAGCCAGTTTGGGGTGAACTATTTTGTTATTATTCTGGTCACATTTCCAGATAATGATGTAGTTAACCTGCGTAAACAACACATGTGGATGCATTTTAAAACATTCAATATATAGTCTCTATTTATGAATTTGTTCGAATGTGTTTTTGGTGCCAGAAAAAAATGGTTCAATAGGAGATGTAGTCGTACGCATTAAGCGTTGACCACCTCTTAACCTTCTTAAATTTTAACGAATTCAAAGGAAAAAGCACAACGTTTCCTCGGAATCAAATAAAAAAGTGTAAGGAAATTTTTTGGAGATATGATGAACAAAATTTGCTCCTGATTCATGGTTAAGAAATGATGAATGATTTCGAAAACCTTTTCCCAAACGGTTTTGAAAATTTTCCTGAACTAATATTATGGTACACAAATTATCTGAACATTTGTGAATCATGTTAATAAATTGATATTGTGAGAACATCAGGGTTTGTACATGGGATGATTTATGACAGCTCTATTGCTTCGAAGTTCATGAGAATGATTTTACATCTGGCTAATGCCACAAGGCAAAAATTCATATTTTCCCTTGGAAAAGGGATTCAACACTACATTTACCCATAATCTTGCCGAAGTTCGGGGTCTCCTTTCTTGCGTTCTTGTGACTAAAGGTCAAATGATTCATTTATTTTTCATTTCCTGTCACGGTTTCAATAGTCGCCAGGACTCACATATAAGTGCTAAGACGACGTGCCTTGAAGTCATGCAAATGCTTCAATCTAAATGGAAATGGACGTCAAATTCAATTCAGAAAGAAATTTGTAAAAGTTTCAGTTGTTCGAGCGCCTACAATGTAACTTTTCTATGTTGGTCGATTTTATTTAAATTTAGACATGGTCACATTCATGGTAAAAAGATGCGACTCCCCGAGTCTGTCTAAACGTTAGCTAAATTGAGTCATGCATGCTCAATATGTGACGAACTTTTCAAAAAGGGCTCAGTGTGACGTAGACATTTACCAGTGACTTTGAATAGAGCGTTGACTTTCCGTACTAACTTTGAACGCTGAATTTAAATTGATATATATTTTGAGTAAATGGTGAGTGGTTTGAAGTCAATTATTTTCGTTTTGCCATTTTCCTATTCGAACACGGTTGCCCAAGGATGTGTAGGCATAGAAAAAGAGCTGTTTTAGTAGATCAACGCATCAGTTGTGATAAAACGATTGAAATTCTACGATATATTTTTTTATTGTGGGGCGTATATCCAAACATTGATTTGCTCTTTTAAAACATAAAAGTAGAAAGAAATGATAAGGCCAACCTTAAACCATTGTGTGTTCATGTTTCCATAGTCACTAAAATGTTGAACTTAGTGTCATGTTTCTGATAACTTTGCATGACATTATCTATCGGAATATTCATTCACAATATGACTATAGCAGTACGCGGAATTCCCCCTCGAGAATCGAAAATGTAACAATGACATCAGATTTTTAGATGCCGAGGGCATACTCACCTTAATATACATTATATAGAAGAATTCACATGCATAACTTGTATATGTTAAATGTGTTCTTGGGTAGAGCAATTCGTCAAAATTTTCGTATGTGACATTTTTTTACTTTTATCCAATTGTTTCCGCTACTTAACTTTGCTTGAAAAGATTTTTTCATTTTGCAGTGAGAAGTCATTAATTTCTTTAAATGTAAGCGCTAACAAAGTCTGGTTGAAAATTCTCATAATATGAATTTTATTCAAGCATCATCAAACCTTTCTTAAGGTAGTGTAATGTTGAATTGTGTGATATGAATCAACTTAAGCTTCTCCCCTAATAAATTATCTCAAACCGTTTGTCTTCAATCCTTGTCAGTGTACAGAAGATGAAGCATCATATGTGAGTATACTTATCTAACACTCAAGTTGTAACAAAACGTCTTCGTCTTTATTGTATCCGTAACAGTTACAACAACGAAAGACCTATATTCAATTCACACTCAGGCAGATTCTGTTTACATAGTCTGTTCTGGGATTTCATCAAAACCCAGGGCATGTTTCTAACTTTTTGACAAATTACAGACATTCGTATATTCTCGCATGAAGGCGTTAAACATCCTGAACCAAGTTAGTATATATGCTAGTATTGTTGTGTATCATTTCAATGGCGCTTAATGTTTCGGTGTGATGCTCAATTCAAAAGTTTGTTTTGAAATACATACATTAGAACATAATATGCTTTTAGCACAATATACTTGCCTATCTTCTAAACCCCTTGGACGGCAATATGTAATGGCAAATAAGTGGTAAAATTACATTTGTCCCGGATGTTTATCATTTTAGGTGAAGGCGCGACGCGTTTGAAGCAGCAATCAATTTTCTTTCTGCCAGTTAAAATTATGCTTGCGATGTTTGACTTCAATTATGCGTTTGAAATCAAAGTAACCAAATATCAACACATATTTAGACTTTTTGTTTACATAGTAAGCTTATTTGTACCAGTTGGGTACGCAAAAACAAATTTGTTTACGAAGTTTATGAAGAACTAATTCAAAAATGGACCCACCTTCGTAACATTAGCAAAATTTGAATTGAAATTCAAACGTGCAGTAGGCAGGATATTTTTTATAAATAAATCTATCCCTCGATTTACCCGATTTCATATTTGCATGGTTTGATTTGCAAGTTGAGGATGGTCTGAAAGTCAACATAAATAATTCTGTTTACATTCTGAACTATGCATCAGACGCAACACCTGAATGTTTAGTAATTTTCAGTTGAAAATTTTTCAATACTTATTGATTATCAAAGTTTTAAAAAGTGTTGTTATCTAGTTAGATCAAAAATTGAAGGCTTGAGAGAGTTAGACTTGGTACATTGATAAATTGACAACCGCTTAGAGAAACACATGGAAAGCCGCAAGACTGTCCAAAAAATTTCCCGGGTTAAAAGAGTCCGAAAGACAATTCATAGCATGTATAAACAAATTGTTCGCAACTCGAAACGGAGCCCAAAAGGATCAGTTGTCGAAATTCATCACCGACTTTTCGAGGAAAGTGGCAATATTTTAGTGTCAATAGTTAGAATGCGTCTTGAAGAAGCGGGGCTACATGGCAGAATAGCCAGGAAGAAATCCCTGGTAACGGCCACTAATCGGAAAAAAAGATTGAATCTCGTACGGGAACCTTTAACCTGGAGAAATGAGTGTAAATTCATATTATGGAGTGACGAAACAACAATAAATCACACAAGACGACCAATAAGTACAGTATTAAACCGTCGGTACACTTCAACTATTGCTAAGCACGGAGGTGGGTCTATCGATGTTTTAGGATGTTTTTAGTTTTTTTGGGGTTGAATAAACAAAGAATATTGACCAAGAAAAGTACTTCGACACACACGCCTATATATTTTTATATATTTACGAAGCCTTTTCTACGCTGATTGATATGAGTTAAGGTGTAATAGCTGTAGCTGATTGATATTGATTTATGGTGTAGTTCGATGATACTTCTAAGCGAGTTTATTGCTTAATATGGGCATATGACATTCCTATATGCTTGACGCAATCTAACATTGCAAATTTTTTCCAGGCATCAAATTTTTTTCACTTGGTCTAAAATATATCTAAATTCGTTTCTAATATACAGTGCCTTAAAAGTCGAAATTATCCCTTGGTCGTTACAATAAAAAAGTCGTTTTTTGGATAGAAATACAATTTCAACATTTACATGCTGTAAATTTTGAGGGTGATTTGGAGCATTATCGAATTGAAGAAGGACTTCAAAAAGCAACTATTTTTGATTAAACACTTTTTTTAAATCTAGCACGAATATTTTTTGGAACCAATCATTGAACAACGTGGCGGTAACCCAAGCTTTCTTATTGACAGTCCAATACACGGGAAGATTGTTAATATTGATCTGTTTAAACGGAAGTGTATGCTTAACTTTGATCATTACCAATGGTTTCATAAAAGAATCGTTATATGATCTGAAGCTGCCGCCAGATGACTTGTTATGTTTAACAAACTTATGTTTAACTTCCTTTTTGGCACTTTATTGCGCAATAATCCAGATTCATCAGCATTTAAAACCTGGCCAGGACTGTAAGACTGGCCGGCAATAATTTCAGCAAATTTTTATGGATGCTGTTGTGCTGCTTCTAAATAAGCAGATGATTGCTCACCTTTTAATTTTAGACTATACAAAGAATGTCTTTGCTCAAATCGTTCGAACATGCGGAATAATGCACCTTCTTCGCAGAAGTTGACGTCAATTCATTCTGAATTTTCCCAGTAAATTTTTAAGCTTTCTTTTCAAATCAATCAATTGGAATTTTTTCTGATTTCGAACTTGTAGCCATAAAACCTTCTCCATGTTTCCCATAGTACTATTTCTTAAATGAGTATGAAGTTGATCTGATACTCGTAGACATTCCAGCTTCTACTTTTTTTCTATTTGAAACTTCGTTTTTTATTCTTTTTATTGTAGTTTCATTCATAGAATGAAACTAAGCAATCTCTACTTTTTTTTTAATCATGTAGATGGTCCACAATTTCAATTTTTCATTCTAAAAATATTACGTTCTCTTCTTCTCAGTTTTGTTAATTTTATCTTATTAAAAAATTGTAAAATTATAATTCTTATTTACTTACTTAGAATTAGTTCACACTATCAAGTTTTTGTGAAAACCAATACGAAATTGTGAAAAATAAAAAGTTGAAAATATGTATGTAAACAATGATGAAGTTCGTTGCGTTGTTTAAAATCAACTAATTCATAGACACATAAAATTTTGCTTTGAACGTTTAAAGGTGAGTTTCCATTTTTTATGTTTTCATCCAAGTACATATGTAATGATTTTTGACAGTTTATTATGTATACATGTTAAGTGTTGCGAGAATTGTATTAAAGTCGAATTACATTCGCATGAAGACATTTACTACAAATTTTTAATTTAAATTTTGATTTGAAAAACTGTGTAAGATCAAAAACGTGCTAAACGAGTAACGTGGTTAATGGGATATATATTCCGTTCCGTTAGCACTACTCTCCATCATATCTCTTGCCGTTTTTTTTATTCCTATTTTTAGGTGTTATTAATTGTTTTAAAGAAGAGAATTTTCCATTTTGTATAAACAATCTAATAGTTTGCTCATGCCAATCATGTCAAGTAGTGCAGTACAAAATGTTTCAGTGAAAAGGTGCACAATACTGTGTCTTCTATAGTAAAAACTTCTTATAATTTTTCATCTATCTACTGTTTTATTTTATAAAAAACGGCTTTAAAAATTATTGAAAATAAGCTAAGAATCAATTGCTATCTACTTCTTCTGCTAAACAGATGTTGTCTTATTCCACCATCCATGATTGATTCGAAAAATTCAACCAATAGCATTGTTTTGCATTATTTAAAATTGAAAGGCGAATTACCAGTCATGAATTCAAATGCAGACTAAAAATACCCAGCATAATTTACTGAAATTATTTCTGCAAATTTCCACACTCTTTATAAGGTTTTCAATGTTGACTGTTTTGGGTTATTTTTCGGAAAACTGTCCGAGAAAATTTTTATACATAAAACGCATCAATCAGCTATTGGTCCAAAGGGAAAGTTGATGAGCAGTTCTTCTCTATAACATCACTCCCGAAAATCAGATAGCCACACAATTGATTGTTAAGAAATAATTAATTTTGTTTGCAAAAAAAAATTCCGAATGTCAAGCAAACAAGAAAAAGCTGGTATGAAAAACAATTTTCCTACCTTCATAGGTTCTGCTTTTCTTCTTCTTTAAAATAAGCTCTGTAGAAAAGTTCTTTGAAGTATTTCAAGAAGAATGATTTGCAACAACAAAACTTTTGAAAATGTTACCAAAAGAATTTCATGTAAAGGTTCATGTGGGAAATGAAATTTGTTTGAACAAACAATTCTGCTTTTTTTTCTACGAAGAGTCTTTTAATCTCTTGTGGAAAATATTGACAGCTTACTTTCGACTCCAAAAATCAATGATAATAAAATGATTGAATGTAATCAAATAGCTTTAAGATGTCGTCGTCGCCGTCGTGACATGGAGGTGGGCATTGCAGCCCTAGCACTGCGACCTGCTGGTCGATTGTACTAGCCTCATACTTTTCCTTTCTGGAGTTAATGCTTATGTCTTGAATCTTCCGGATGAGATGATGAACCTCATCAGGTCGTCCAAGGCTAAGGTATGGAACTCCTTGTCTCCTATTTGAAGCATGCCAAGGGCTCTATATCTGTGTCTGGAGAACGCGGGACAGTAGCCCACATAATGTGCCGCTGTTTCCTCGTCCTCCTCACATCTAGTGCACCATGCATCGTCCACTATTTGCAGAAGAGCTTGGTGACTTCTCAGGCGTCCGTGGCCTGTAATCACTTCTGTGAGTTTTTTCAGTCTGACTCTATTTAGTTTCAGACAGTATTTTGCGACTTCAGGTCGTAGGTTTGGCAGAAAGAGCTTTGTCTGTCTGCATGTTGGTAGGTTGAGCCATCGTCTTCGATGTTCTTCCCTGAGTGTCTCATTGATCTTTTTTGAGATTAGATTTATGTTCGTTGGCAGAAAAGACTCAGGACCAACCGGTGTGATCTCTGCTCCCTTCTTAGCCAGTTTGTCTGCCTCTTCATTACCTATAATGTCCACATGTGCTGGGACCCAGGTAACTGAGACCCTGTTTCTCTGGCTCAGCTTTTTGAGGCTGTTCTGGGCACACTCCACAATTGAAGTTTTCACATTGTGGGAGCCCAGGGCCTTGATAGCGGCCTGACTGTCTGAACAGATTTTTATCTGTTTGTTTTGTATTCTTCTGTCTTGTAAGAGGTCCGCGGCTTTGGCTATGGCGTGGACTTCAGCTTGAAAGATGGTTGTTTTTGTACCCAGAGGTATCGATATTTGAGCCTCATGTGGTCCAGGGCGTATATATATTCCCGCCCCAGCCCCAACGCTCATCACTGATCCGTCTGTGTACACTTTGATATCAGCGGGCCTGTGAGAAAGGTGACCGAACTTAGTCCAATCATTCCTATCAGTCAAACTCGTTGTGAAATTTTTTCCAAAGAAGAGCCTTGGGATTATGTAGTCGTTGGGCAGATCAAGGAGTGAGTCCACTTTTAAACTCTTTAAAAGTTTGAGGTGTCTCTCAGTCCAGCCGCCGTCTTTCACCATCCCGGTTCTCCTTAGGCGTGCCATCGTCTTTGCGGCATGTTGCTTCACTGATAAGTCCAGTGGCAGCATGTCCATGATCACGTTGAGTGCTTCCGTGGGAGTGGTTCGCACCGCTCCAGTAGCACTCACTAGTGCTAGTCGCTGCACCGAGCCTAGCTGACTTTTTGTAGTATCTAGGTCTGACCGTTTCCACCACACTATGCTTCCATAGTGTATGACCGGTTTTATGCAGGCTTTGTATAGCCATATCACATTTCGAGGTGAGAGTCCCCAGGTTTTACCCATGGAGCCTCTACATGCCCAGAAAATGTTTTTGGCTTTTCTTGTTTTTTCATCAACATGCTCTTTCCAGGTGAGTTTCGTGTCTAGGGTTACGCCCAAGTACTTGACTTTTTTTGAGAGTTGGAGCTCCACGCCATCTAAAGTAGGTAGCGTGTATGCATCCCACACTCTCTTCCTGGTGAACATGGTGAGTTCTGTCTTGGCTGGGTTTACCGCCAGCCCGTTTCTTCTACACCATTGGTGCGTGATTTTAAGTCCTTCTTTCATCCTGTCACACACTGTGCCGGCAAACTTGCCTTTGCATAATATGACCAGGTCATCGGCATAGCCGATGGCAAGAAAGCCTTGTTGGTTAAGTTCTGTCACTAATGAGTTCATTTGTAAACACCACAAGAGAGGGGAAAGTACGCCTCCTTGTGGACACCCTTTTGTTGGGGCTACTGTTATACTGGTGTCCCCCAGTGACTCTGTTATTTTTCGTTCAGCGAGGAGAGCGGTCAGCAAGCCCGTTATCGTGCCGCTTATCCCATGTCTCTCTGCTGCAGATGTCATTCCACCAAATGGGGAGTTGTCAAAGGCACCTTCTATGAAAGCTCCCAAAGAGAAGAGTCCGTCGTTAAGGCCCCGCTCGATCCCGTGAACGAGCTCATGCAGAGCCGTCTCCGTAGACTTTCCCTTTCTATAGGCATGCTGTCCCGGATGCAAGGGCCTCTCTATTAGTGCTGTGTTTTTCACGTGGACGTCCACCAGTCGTTCCAGTGTTTTCAGCACGAAAGATGTGAGGCTTATGGGTCGATAGCTTTTCGCTATCTGGTAAGTGGTTCTCCCAATCTTTGGTATGAATACCACCCTTACCCTCCTCCATAATTCTGGTATATATTTTAGGGCCAAACTGGCCCTGTATATATTGCACAGATGGTTGGTGATGGAAGCCATTCCTTCCTTCAGCAGGATGGGATAAATTCCATCCTCGCCAGGTGCTTTGTAGCTGTCGAAAGTTCCAATTGCCCATTGGAGCCTCTCTACAGTCACCACCTCGGCGGCTTGATTCCAATCCGTTTGAGACGGTACGTTCGGATGAACGGTGTTTCCTCCGGAGGGAGCTATGCTACCGGGTAAGTGCGTTTTAAGCAAGAGGTTTAACGTCTCTTCACTTGTGGTGGTGAACTTCCCGTTTTCGTCCTTAAGGAGCCCGGGGTTATTGCTCGGTCCCCTTGTGAGGATCTTCTTAACTCTGGCGGTCTCCCGGCATGAGTTTATTTCTTCACAGAATTTCTTCCATGAGTTCCTTTTCGCCTCCGCAAAAACCTTGTGATAGTCTCTTTTGGATTGCTTGTACGCCTCCCAGGTGATTTCACTTCGAGCTTTACAGGCCCGGTTGAACGCCTCATTAGCGTTTTTCTTAAGCCTGGCTAGTCTTGGTGTCCACCATGGGGTGTTTCCCAGTGTAGTCCTTTTTAGTGGGCAGTGGGCCTCAAAAGAGGCCCTCAATACCTCGACTAAGTTCCTGACAGCTTCTTCGAGCTGCTCAGGTTTTGGATTTTCTCTGGTTGCTGTAATTTGCATTGCACGTCTTGTCTAAAGGCCGCCCAATTTGTGTTCCTGGGGTTTCTCAACCATTTTGGCCCACCTATTGGATTAGCCTCGATGTTGAAAGTGATGTACCTGTGATCAGATAGCGTCACTTCTTTCGAAACTTTCCAGTCTTTAACCCAGTGAGTGACTGCGTCAGAGACAATTGTTATGTCTATGACTGCCTGCCTCCTGGATGTGACGAAAGTTGGTTGCGCCCCACGGTTCGCTATGGTGAGCCCGGAACTGGCTAAGAACTCTAGTAGGCTTTCGCCTCTCGAGTTGGTGTCCGAGCTCCCCCAGCAATTGTAGTGAGCGTTTGCATCACAACCTAAGATCAGATTTAGGTTGTGTTTTTTAACATATTCCATCAGTCTTGTGAGGTTTGCTGACGGAATTCGATCTTCGTAGGGGAGATAGGCCGATCCCAGAAGAGCTTCTCGTCTACTCCCCATCACCGTTGTACTTACTCGTACTACGGTTAAGTCTCGGTCGCAGAATTCCTGTACCAAGAGCCCGTTAAGAGTCCTTGGGAGCCAAACACAGGTTCTGGGTTTTTCACAATCCGCTGCCAAGAGATCCATTTGAGAGTTGGTCCCTATACCGCGGATTCGTCCTCCTGCCACCCATGGTTCTTGTATTAGAAATATGGGTAGAGCAGGTGCAAAACCGGAGACATTGCTGCCTCCGAGGGGTTTGTTGCAGCTTTCGTTACAGCGTCTAGCTATTAGAGAGCTAGCCGCCTTACTATGCTGCATGTTGATTTGTGTGACCTGAAGACCCATCATGTTTCCATGCTACATCCCCAGGTCAACCCCAAGACAACACAACACAATACAGAACAAGCCGCGAGGTGCGACCCTTGAGGTCCACACGGTCAACTTCCCAGTAATATCTACATAAACATCAATAACATTACAACAATGAGAGGCAATAGTAACAGGAATGAGTTGATATGAATCATATCGTCTACGGGAGGGTCCATTGATTATGTAAGATTTTTGGTCGATGAGGACAGATTGAATATTCACGCGGATCAATCGGTGGAGGCCTTTTTGGTGTTGAAAATTTTTATTGGTTTTCAAAATTCAAGTAATTTTTTTAAATTAAAAGACTATAAAAAATATTAAAAATCTGCTCAAATTATGCAAATATCTTCAAACTTTGATTGAATTTACAACAATTTTTTTAGAATAAAAGATATAAAGTAATAGCACTCGTATGAACCCTCTTTACATGGTAACTTTGAATGATTTTTTTATTTTTTATTTAGTTTTTTCATAATCATGGAATAAAATTTTGCCGGTTTCTCTCCAAAAACTGATGTATAAATTTTATAAACTGGATCACTGTGCTGTGCAAATCAAGTTAAAAAATATTTTCTATGAAAAAAACCATAATTTTTCGTATTTTCTTCTATTAAATTAAAAAACGGCCGAACCGAATTTTCATAATGTTAAAAACTTCACAAAGATGTTAATACACGTCAACTGACACCTTGATGATGCAAATATTATATCTGGTTCGTGAGATATAGTGAATGATAAAAATGACCTTGAAAATCATGATGACTTTTAATGATTTTTTTATTTTTAATTTTTTTTTACGTAATCATGAGTAAAAAATTTTGATGATGTTTTTGCGAGCATTGTTTGGAGTACATAAATTTTATAAACATTGATTACTAAGACTTGACAATAAGGTTAAAAACTTATTGTTTTTGAAAAAAAACCTACTTTTAGCACTTTTTTTTCAAAAATTTGAAAACCGCTCCAAGAATTTTTTTAAAAATTTGATAGAATTTTACAAACGTTATTACGCGTCGTTGTTTAAAAAAATCGTAAGTTTGGTTCGCGAGATATAGCGCATGACAGAAATGACCTTCAAACGGGCAAAACAGCAACCCCCCCCCCCCGACCGAAGTTTCCCAAAAACTAATCAGCTCTTAAAATTGCAAATACACAAGGCGATTACAAGAACTTCCCATATACTGGGAAGTTAACAAGTATAACACTCACGCTGACAAGGAACCGCTACTTGGGAGCCTGTGGTCCTGGTTCCTTGGGTCCTTTGGAAAAGCTCATGCTAATCCTATTGAGCTCCAAGTAGAGCCATCCTTCCTTTCCCGATATGTACTCCCTGTCCTTGTCCGGGATTCCAACAACCATGAGGAGTCCCTTTCGGGAGTCCTTCATGGGCACCTGTGCGTACAGGGCCCAGTCGGCTGTTTTTATCTCCGACTGGACGATGGAGAGCCTTCGGAGAACAGTCTCCGCGATTTGGTCTGGGCCCGGGACGAAGAAAGTGGCCCTGTGGAGCACTGGAAGCCTAGATGCTTCCACTAGGGAAAATCGAGCGCCCTCCCATGCTCCCCTTAGCCTGTCTCCCTCCACCAAGGCTTTCAACCAGGCCGTTGTATTTGCATCTGCAGGGACGATCCTCAGTTGATTTCTAAGGGTCCCCACCGAGTCAAATTTCAACGGCGTGCCTCTGTCTATCTCCTCTGCGACGGCTTTGGAGATACGGCCCTTGAGCAGCTCTAGTTGTTCACCAGAGTAGCCCCGAGCCATGCCTTCCGCTGCCAGTACGAAGCCCAGATTGCTCCGAGCCACGCTCGCAAAGGATTTCTTTTGAGGGGTCTTCAGTTTGTCCCCTTCCCTCGGTCGTTTAACCTTAGGATTGGCGGACATCTTGGATACCTCTTCCTCACCGGAGCGTTGTCTTTTTTTCGAGCCTCTAGCATTGCTTGGGCCCGATTCCGGTGACTTTGGTCGAGGAGCTGCAGAGGTCACGGAGGGAGTTGGGTTCAAAGAGGTCCCGGCCTGTGTGTCAGTCCCTGAGGGAACCTCTCGCCTCTGTTGAGCCCTTTTTTTCGCCCTCCTCTTTTTCTCCGCGCCACTCCTGTTCCTCTTTTTCAAGTAATTCCCCGTCGCTGCTAAGCCCTCCGTTGCCGGTGAACTCGCAGCTGAGGGCCCGCCAAGGGTGAGCTCCTCCGGGTATGGAGTTTTTTCTGGTTCTCCGAGTACCAGGTTTTCCATGGAACCACTGAGTAATTCCACGTGCGTCGATTTTTTGCCCTCCCCAGAATCCGAGGGGCAGACTGCTGGTGTAGCAGGGAGGGATTTAGGCACCAGACCCTCCTGGGGTAATTTGACGTTTAAACTCGACATGTCATCAGTTTGGATTCGTTTAGTCTGGACTCGGCCAAGCCAGATTTTACTCCAGCCTAGGTGAGTCACGCAAGCCCCCTTACCACGTCAAGGCGAATCCGTCAAGGAGGTAAGGCTTTAAGATGTACCTTCCATCATGTTTTGAACATTGAATGACTTCATTGGATACAGATAGCATATAATCAAACATATAACAAAAAACCAAAAAGCTTAAACATATATCTATAAGATCGTTAATGTTTGCTGGACATTTTATTACTTTACAAGCAGTTGAAAACTTTTGTACCATTTATTGCGTTTGTTGTTGTGTTTATTTTAGACACAGTGAACTCACCTTAATGTTCAACGAATCAAAAACAGTATTCGATTTAACTCCAAATAAAAAACACGATTGCTCACGCTACATGCGTATGATATACATATGTTCCTATGCAGAAACGCTGTTGATTGTGTCTGGGACGATGGTTTAATCTAAAAATGCTAAATATAGGCTTTCCTATGTATATAAGCTTATAAGAATAACTCTGGTAGTTTTTTTTTGTATTGTCAATAACTCGGTCCCCAAATTTGTTTGCTTCAGCTGGAATCCCTTAATGGTTGTTTCGTAGAGGAGTAGTGAATGTAGACAACTGTAGTAAGAGCCTACCACACTGATGTGCGCTTCGAAGACACCTCATTTATTAATTCCCGGCTAGAGCAAAGATTCACACTAATTTCCATAATAAAAAGCAATCCAACGAAAATAGAGGCTCTGTTTTTCTGATTGAACCGAAAACTTTAGCTACTTTTATAGAACCGACTTTACGTAGAAGATTGCCATTCCTGATGTAATTAGATTTGTAAATGAATACTTGAATAAGGGCCACTACGTTGCAGCTATTTCCGTGGACCTAAAGAAAGCCTTCGACACGGTTACACATGAAACTTTAATCAACAGGCTCGGTGAATATGGAATTGTTGGAAAAGCAAATAAATTAATACGCAGTTAATTGACGGATAGATTTCAAAATACACTAATTGGAGGTGCCAAAAGTAAAACGGTTGAATTTATCATAGGTGTTCCGCAGGGCTCGATCCTAGGACCAACGCTATTTCTACTTTATATCAACTCCATAAAAAAGCAGACCCTGTTGCGAAAGTGGTTATGTACGCAGATGACACTGTGCTCGTATACTCAGGTAAAACTAATCTCGAAATTGAACAAAAAGTAAATACTGACATGGACGAGTATTGGTATTGGCTTCTACAAAGTAGATTGGCAATAAACGCCGGGAAAACAAAATAAATTATTTCCAAACAAAAGAACAAGATTGACATACAACCACACGTAAAAATCAATCTCCAGAGAGTAGAACAAAAAAATATTTAGGATTTCTAATAGACGAGAAACTAACATGGACTCCACACATAAATAACCTAAGGAAAAAAATGGCTGTCTTCATTGGTCTTCTACGTCGCTTCTACTTCTTTCCAAAGAAAAAAAAATCCAAATTATGTATGCGCATCTCCTTTTCAAAATTTCCTACGGCATCTTAAATTGGAGCCAAACTTCTAAAGGTAACCTCATGATCATCTCCACATTAGTAACCAAGGCGAATAAAACCATTTACAATTTCCCTATGCCAACTTCAACGAGCGAAGTTTACAAAACAGCCCAAGAATTGAATTTGCAAGGCATGATTTCCATGGAAATTCATACGGATTCATACATAAAAATTTACACCGTAATGAGTACACCACTGTGAAATTAGATAGAATTGAGGGAAAAAACTTACAGAATGAGAAACATGAAATATATAGCTACAGCATTTGCCAGCACTGATCGGCTAAAAGAAGATCCCTTCAACAAAGCAGCTAACTTTTACAAAACTAAAAACATAGCAAACTCAACTTCCTTTAAAACGATACTAAAAAAATATCTCCTTCAGGACCAACTTTCGCAGTAAGTTACAAGTACAATCAGCTCCACTAAAGTCAAAGCCAAACATGTAGTTAACAGGAAATAATTCATAAACATATAGTCGAAACTATTAATCAAACTAAAAGGACACTAAAACTTACAAATTTGGTACTATCCCTTATACCGATTCTTACCGTTTGGGAAGTACTATGTCCTAAAATTTTAAATACGGAGAATTACTAATATTTTGATGGAGTGAGTGATTGAAGGAAACGGAGGTGGTTTAAGTCGGTAGAAATCCGGCATGCCGAGAGGCAGGAGCTGATCGGTATCTTTTGGAGATTTCCACCTCCCAACGTTGAAAAAAAATATTTGGGTGTTGATCTGAATAGAAAATTATTATTCACAGCGCAATTATGTTATATCGATCTTGTCATTGAAATATTCAAATTCAAATGGTGTATTAATTCATTGGCTTCACTAATTTTACTTCCTACAAGTCATGATTTAGAATTCTTCAGTCAAGTATACAGTGAAAATAAATCTCGTCGCTATAATAATGGTATTTGTGATGATTACTAGGAAAGGCTTGCTTTGATAAGTATCTTAATGTCGAACTTATCCACCAATCTTAATATTCCGAGTTTTATGACGATTTAGAAACATCCACAATAAATAAATAGACAAGTAGCAGCACTTTTCACTTGCGTCTTGTGTATACTGACACATCGTTGCTGCTACCACCACTCAAACACAGCAATTTCCTTTCAAAATTCTCGTTCTGAAATTCGAATCATGCCAGATTTTATATCGAAATCGTTTAATTTGTTTCGATTTTTGAACGTGGTGGACTGTTGACGCGTATGTGGAATATATTCGTTATAGATTAAGTCTAAACTTCTGCATTAATTTATTCCAACGTTCATCATGTTTTTAGCTAGTAACGCAGTTGATACCAATCGAGGCAAGACCAAAGCAAATTATCGTTCCACGTGTGCTGGATAATAAAATGTGTTGCATTTTTTGGGTATTACGTACTCGCAGCTTTCAGATATATTAATTTCTAATTAACTGAGGCGATATTGACACCATGATTAATAAATAATACATGCATTTGCTAGGTGATATCAGATAGATTTCCAATAAAATATTTCATCGAATGCTACTATGCTATGCTATCACATACATACATATGTATGTGTGGAAAGATTCTCAGAATAGATACCGGATAATGCACTTCAGGCAAATGTTGAAATTCAAGCGAAAGTCGAAAATTGCTTTGAAAATGACTTATCGAAATGGTCAGTATTTTTATTATCTTGAATTGTGTATAAGTTTCTACTATATAATGTATACTTTAGTAGATTTATTGAAAACAGTCGAGTTTCGAAGATTTTGTGTTGATACTTTGTTAAATTTAGATTTGCATATTGACCGATAATTTTGAGTTTACTTGTAAAATGCCTCGAAATTTTTAGGCAAAACAGCTAACGTTCTGCATACTGCGTTTTCATCGAGTTATACTTAATCAAATTTTCCTTTGAAGTACTATCTAAAAAAAATGCCTTTAAGAATTTTCTTGAAATTCCTACTCTAGAGAAAACCTTCGTTTGTTGTATAGCAACGAAAATTAATGTCTATTAATAAAAACGCTTTGATGTTTGAGTTCATGGATGTCGGCCACTAATTTATAATATCGTTTAATGACTCATCACATTCGTTTCAAAAATTCACAAGAAAAGACAAACAGTAATTTGAAATTTACAGAATATTTTCATGGTTCTAATTGTCGTAGTGTTCAGGTCTAATTTGCAAATATACATAACAATTGAAACAACGTCACTGTTGCGTGACGTTCTTTCTAGTTCCAAGGACTGAGAATAGAACTTCACGGTTTCATTGTTAGCTTTACAACTTTGAAACAAGTCACGATAAAGGAAATGATATTTTGTTGGTGAACATTAAAGTTACGCAGTTTTCACGTTTCATAAAGAACGTTGGTCTGACTAGCATCCTTGTCTAGTAGTAACTAAAAAACGCTGAATAATTCATTTGACACTGACATTTCCATGTCCTAATTACATTGCAATAAAACTGGCGTACATGGTAGCATTGTATCCTAAAGATACGATAAACACATCTATGTATTTATTACGTCTGTCAACATATCAGCACGAGGCTTTCCATATTTGTTTAACATTTATTACCTAGCAAAAAAATGTGGCAAGGTTTTATCTAGTCAATTTATTAGAGCGTATGGTATCCTCGTGAACATGTATGATAAAGGACTTCTATGATCATTTTGTGAAGCAAACATACATACATTTGATGTATCTTTTTGTGTCATGTACGACCAATAGAGAGATTATCGGCCGGTGAAAAGAAACTTTGAAAGCGTTCGCCATTGACCACGGGAAAAACATTGCAAACAAACAAAAACAAAATTGCGTGAACAAAAGTTTGTTAACATAAAAGGCTGTTACTACTGTATGAGCTCGCATACGTTGGAGAATTCACCGAATTGTAATCACATTTGTTAAGGAAGACTTGTTGTTTTCATGGAACCCCAAGAGATAGATACCTTCACAATATTTCTGGAATCCACCATTCTGTATGAGAAAGTTAAAGCGTGAAGCCTTCTGAAAGTTAAAGTTGTCTAGCCGATGAGATGATACAATCTTTTTGTCAACATTGTGAAGTACGATTTGGATATTGATTTGTCGGTGACTTCCAGGACTGTTGAATATTTTTACGAATAGAAATTGAGAAAAGCTATCAGCAATTGGAACATTTTGTTTTCTAAATAGAACAAACCGTGAGGTGCGACACTCGAGATTCACACAATCAAATTCCCAGTAATATCTACTTAAATATTCAAAACATCAAATGCAATAATAATAATGAAAATAATGCAAAGTTAAATCCTAATGATAATAAAAACTCATTAAAATTTTTGTGATAGGTTAGTTATATCATATCTTCTTAGGGAGCGTCAATTGATTCCTTCTCGCTTTCGGTGGGTAGGGGTCGGATTCAATCTTTACGCGGATAACTCGGAGCCTTTTCAACCCATTTCCTTATTTTCAAAGCGTAGTTTGAAAGACAAAAGTGCGTTAGTCAAAGTTTTGACGAAATTGGGATTTCAGGGTTATTGAATAAAGTTTTTGTTTTTACGCCGACTGAAGAGATTTTGTGGCGTGATGGCCATTTTGTATAGTTGCGTCCAAAATTACCATGTTTACTGCAAGATCACTGAATTTGTATTTTTTGACCATTCTACATTAATGTGACTCAGGTATTAAGATAGTGGAAGAAGTAACCGACATCTTAGGAACCCTTACAATAAATATTTGACAAATGGCCTTTATATATTATATTTATTGTACATATTCATTGTTTATTGTTTTTGTATGAATATTTTTTGGAACTATAGAACAATTATGTTGCTTCATTTCATGAGAACTCAAAACAACTGATTTCGTAAGGCAATGATTAGCAGGAGTGCAAATTAAATAGAAGCGATTTTTTTGAAATCATAGTAAGCAAAATTACTAAATTATTTTCAGCAACCTTTTTTCATTATAAATATGTATGCATATTGTTATTTATGAATGTTTTGCAACCATGAAAAAATTTGTTTATGTTCTGTAAGATATCTCTAAAATATTTTATTTTTCGAACCGTTGATTGCCACAAGTGCAAATTTGATTGAAAAAATATGATAATTATTTTAAAAATTTAAACTGTTTTTGCATTAAAATTAAAAAAGAACACTGAAAAATTATTAAAGTCCGCGTAAGTATTGCAAATATTAATATCCTTTGATTGACATAATAACAATTCATTTAGAATGAAAGCCATCAGGTAAAATTATTAGTGTCACCATCTTATATACGTTAACAATTAACGGTTTTTTTCTTTTCTTTTCATTTTTTGCAATTATGAAAACAACTTTTATGGATTCTTTTACGAATGTTATGCACAATATATGAATTTTATAAGCATCGATTGTCCTTTGTGCAAATCAGGTGAAAATTTTATTTTTTAGAAGGAAAAACCTATTTTTTGCATTTTTTTTGTAAAATTAAAAAACGGCTCGAACAATTTTTTTCCAAATTTGATGGAGTCAAATAAAGTTAATACGCTTCGATTGACATATTAACCATGCAAGACCTATGATTATTTGGTCAAAAAAAACAACATCACACTGGCGTTTTTCAAGATCTAATCAGCTCTTGAGATACAATTTTGATTATGTGAGTTATACTCGTAGAAAAAATTAACCACGAACCTAAGTTCGTATGTTTATACCAGTGGCGGCTCTACCTTTGGGGCTAGTGGGGCTCAGCCCCACCACTTATTGATGAGCTTATATTAGTGCAAATGTAATAAAATATCATCATAGATTTCAATATAGTTTTCATAATTTCATTTCATTTCAAAATATAATTTAGCATTTTTTTCGCCCATGCTGTATTTTACTTTCACATAGTCTTCTTGCCAAGCACTGTAGAACAATTTGTTTTTCTCTTCGACTCGCTCCGTTGTGCCTGCACCGAGTAAAAGCTGAGAGTAAAATTCAAACTTATTTTCTCTTTGACAATTTTCCACCTTTACTAAGAGGAAGGGGCTACATGGATTTTGCCCCGAAAAAGATTATTTCGATTTGAATGACTGCGTGAATTCTTTGCTGAAGCGGCGGGAGTGTGCGTGTTTGAAATAACATGTTTATACATCGCGGACGGGCTAATCCTATGCAGCCCGTTTAGTGCTTCGACAACGTTTAGTCTTGGCATGGTCTGGATAATACTTTTGAGCAGGCATGTGCAACATTTTTTTACGACGGGCCGAAAGAGGTGAAGGTGATGACTGTTAATGCAAAAGTGGTCTCATCAGTGTAGTGCATGGTATTAGTACTTAGTGTGCCTTCGTAGTGTTTGGCATTTTTTAAAGTTTTGTAGTGCTTAAAGTTTGTTTCAGAAAAGGGTTCTTCAGGTTATGGTATTTATGATTTTGACTAAATAAATAATTAACAAGATTTTCCTTGCATGTGTTAAAACTTGCTAGAAATTTGAATTTCATTTTTAGTAAAAAAGTTTCGGTATTTTCAAAATATCAATTCGGTAGAAAATATAATTAATATTAATATTAAGCTATTCGAACGAAATGTTTCAAAATATGTCTCCCAGTGTTCAGCTTTAAAGTTTTTTTTATAGATAATAACCTTTTTTCGTCTTTGGTAGAAACAAGTTAGTTAATAGAAATAGTTTTAACAGCGCCGGTTACTACTGCAGAGTCGGAAATATGCTTCAATACCCTAAAAAATATCAAAAGTTACAAATCGAACACCATGGACCAAAGTCGTCTCAATTCGCTTGCAGTACTCTCTGTTTGTAATAAATTCAGTAAAGAAATACCTAAAATGAATGAAAGGGTGATTCACTTATTTGCTCAACAACAAAAAAAAACGATGTGCTGAATATTTATACAAATAAAACGTCTAGATAAAAGAAATAGCTTTTGTTGTTGATGTTGATTGAAGAACTATATACAATGTAAAACTGTTTTTGCTGAATTTATTTATTAATGGTTTTTGCTCTTGTTATAGTTGCTTTTGTTGAATTTATTTATTACTAGTTTTTTCGATTGTTATTGTTGTTTTTGTTGCATTTATTTTAGTAGAGAAATTATTTATTTTGAAAAGTGCGATAGGCCTAAAAGTTGTTTCGTTGGGAGAATTCAAATGTTTTTAAACATTTTTTTTTATTCAGAGTGCACTGAACTTTTATTAAAGCTTTAAATGTTATTTAAAACACGATACTAGGAATATATCTTTGATTGCCAGCGAATCTACTTTTGGGGAAACCGATCACTTAAAATCGCTTAACGCTCCACATGTGGTACCTCTGGGGTGGAGTGGAAACTCACATAAGAACTTATATTGGTGATAGAAAAATTCGTACCAGCAGCCCCACCATACTTAACTCCCACGAGCCACCACTGGTTTATACGCACACAGACTTCTTTCCAAAAACACTTTAAATATATTTAAACGATCTTAAAACGTAATGATATGTTAAGAATTTCAATTTTGATTTTTGGGGCGATTACAAGATTACTGGGAAGTTAAAAATATCCCAAGTGAAAGAATAAACTTTTTGACCAGCAGCTGCTCATTTTGCTTTTGTGCTAAATATACAAGAAGGCAAAGAAAAGAGATCTACTTTTCTCGAAACCAAAGCAAGGAACACAAAGTGAAATTGCTGCTGTGTATTTTCGTTCCAAAAATTAGCCTGCAGACACATTTACAAATTCTTTAAATCCAGTAATGTTTGAAAATAACCAAAATTGGACTTTGTTAATTGATAAGCATGTTTAATGTAATTTTGTTATGATTTTTCGATAGCTTAGTTTACAGAGATGAGCTGAAGTAAACATATACTGCGCAAAAGACACCTAATAGATATCACTACTTTGTTCCGAAAGTGTATATTTTTTTGAATTGTTGAGAGTATTGTTTTACAGTATTAATTTTAGAATCAAAGCTGTACTCTTCAACATCGGATCGTGCATATGCATATTATATACTAGAATCAATCTGCGTTTTGATAACTCGGGATAGGAGCTCCTCACGAGTTGAATAATTGAATATCGTCATACTCGTATGTATAATGATCGGCGTTCAAAATAATGCGCAGTTGGTATAGGTATGTATGTACTGTCAGCTACAAAAGTAAAGACTCATCTTTACGCATTTCACTATTCCGCATTTCAACTTGCGTCAGGATTAAAATAAAAACATAATTGTAAACTTTGATGCATATATTTGAAAATTCAATAAAAAGTTTGTGGTGAAAATTACTCATCATGAAAATGGACTTTCAAAAGTATTGGCTCACTTACTGAAATATATGATAAAAAGTAATGAATGGTATTAAAATTAAAATTTAGTAGCATACCTTTTCAAATTGCTCGGCATTCTATTAGTTATTTACAGAACTATCCTTTTCTTCACTTCAAGGTTTATTTCATCCCATTCTTCTTGAGTTCGAGTTTGTAACTTTTGTTTGTTAGATATGTTGTTCTTGCTGTTCGAATCCGCCAGATGTCAATAAATTCACTATTATATTATTATTTAGGGATTGTGGTGGTGTTCTAATTACATTGTACAGGATCCAGTCACACACAATACGTGCACATTGTTTTGGATCGCTGTCCTGCTGAGGCCTACCTATATCTGCTGCAGTTTTTCCTTTAAATGTACTTTTATTATGTTTAAGTAGACAACTTTATTCATAATACTGTCCATGAAATGTAATTTTTTTACCCCTACTACCGACATGACGGCTTAGATCATTACAGACCCACCACAATGTTTTACAATGGATTGTATGTTTTTTTATGTTGAACATCAGGTTTTTTCCACAAGCGTTTTCTTCGTGGTGACTCAAATCATTCAATTTTAGTTTCATCACTAAATTTTTACAAATGTATAGACTATCAGTGTATATATTCAGTACGATTCAATGTGGTACAAAAATCCAGCTTAAATCTAGCTTAAAGTAATAAAGTTATTTGCATTTCAAACTTCATATATGTGTTTGTATACTTGTTGCTCAGGCGGTGTGGAATGCCGACAATGCCACAAAGTAATAAAAGAGGAAGGATTCTTGTGGAGTACCGAAAATGCCATAGAATTACAAAAGATAAAAGACGCACTTGGGAACTACGTTACTAAATAAAATGTCGTCCCAACAGCCATGAGCTTATTTGCACGCTGCTTTTCAAATGTTAATCTTTTTTTAGTGTTGACTCTATTCATATATGCATACCAACGTGCAATGCGACCATGTAACTCAGACATTCTTATCGATCGTCAAACTATCTCAATACTTAGGTGTCTATCAATCACATAACGCAATTCTTCGAGAACTTGTACCGCTGAAATTTCGGGACTTTGCTTTACGCGTTTCTTAATGCGCCATTCTGCAATTTTTTCCAAAATTTTCGTCATCCAGTTCACGGTTTATTTGCTTCACTGTTGATGTCCTCATGTGTTTTATGTTTTCGATCTTGTTCTGTGGTATCTCGACTCATTATAAATTTAGAGATGTAAATATTTTTAATGATAAAAATTACATCAATTTAACTTCGACGTTATTTCGCCATATGTATAGTTTAAAATCGACACCGTCGAATTATTAGAGATTACTAAATTCGTCAGTACTACTCAATAATAAAGAGGAATCAGTTTCAATATTTCCAAAATGTACATTTTTTATTGAAGAAAACACGTGTGAGTAAATACTTTTGTGAGGTACATTTCACACCTTTTAAATACTTGCCTCGCCAACCCCTCGTATCACATACATGTATACATGAAATTTACTAAGAAATAACAATAATGTAAATAAAATTTGCAAGAAGTGTGTAAATTTTCGACACGGATATAATTCGGAAAAATTTAATCAGCTTGTGTGAAGTGAGTCTATACTTTTTTGGCTGACTTTATGTATATAATCTAGCACGATAGCATGTTACGAGTAGACCGTGAAATAGCATTCAAGGGCTTCACAAACCTCATTGATAAAATTAATTGAAAATGAAGAATGTGACAAAGACTTTTTTCGAAAATTTAATAATGTTTTAAATAATTTTGACAATGTATCGTTTCTTCTGGAACATCTATTAGATTAAATTCAAAAAAATTCGGATTATTTGATTAAGCTTGTTAAGCAAATTATAATAACAACTTGAAACAAATCCCTTGAAATCGATAAAGTGTGGTGACCTTTTCTTTCCACTGGAATCTATGGAACAAGGCACAAATGTTGAGAACAAAACAATTCGCCTTGCCAACTGAAAGAACTACCGTTCACCGCCTAACCACGTACATTAAGTGAATTTACTTGTGGTACAACGGAAAATATTGAATCCTACCAGCGTTTTCTATGCCTGGTGAGCCCAACTGAAGCCATTTGGCCAAGAGGGGAAAAGTTTTAATGTCTCTTGATTCACCAGTTGGCAAGTAATCATGGCCATCATTTAAAAACATACTCGTTTATAAAGAACACGTTGAAAGTTATAGATTCAAACTGCTTATACGAAAACCATATAATGTTTCCCATTTTGCTTACATTTGCGTAATATTGACTTCATTTAAAAACAGTTCTGAATTTTAAAATTCGCGACAAGAAGTAAGCAAAAGTTTTCAAACAGTTCCATTATACAGATTATGACAAGGAGTAAAAATATGAATATTTAGAATTTTCGATAGTAATATCTGTCAAATTTCCTTTTCCTTTTGAGATCATGTTAAATTTATTTTGGCAAATTACCATGCAAAAACTTGAACCTGAACAACGTTTCGAAATGGTGGAAACTTATTTCCGAAATTTGCGTTCTGTGCGCCAAACCTAGAGAGTACTGTCTCCAGTCTATGGTGCTCATCATCGTCCATGGTAAATTTTTAGGAAATATCTTGGACTAAAGCCATATAAGATCCAACTGGCGCAGCAATTGATACCTTTTGACCATCTTTTGTGTCGTCCGTTCGGTGAATAGGCTGAGCATGAGTTGCAAGTTGAACCACAATTTTTAACGTCAAATGATTTTCTGCAAAAAAGGCTCAGTTTTGGCTTAATGCGATTGCAAATAGGCAAAATTGCCGTTTTTTGTGTGAACATTATTCTCAAGGATAATGTTCAGAAAACTTTGAAAGCCTTATTGCATCCCGAAAAAATTCAGTTTGCTGTTTTCACGCCGACAAAAAACAAGTCTCTTATTTTCAAATCTGAAGATGGAAACAACGACAAATGGTTTGTACTTTAGTGACTATCGATACCAATTATCTGAGAGACAGATGATTCCAACATAATTTTTCAACATGGAATACAGCGCGTGAGTTCATTTCTTTATTGAAGCGGTGCATAATCATCTGAAGATAATAGATAATAGAAATAGTACTGTGCACTGGCTGCCAAGATCATGTGATTTTATTTCATTCAATCACTGTCTATAGAAATACTTCAAGTCATTTATCTATGCTGTTAAATCAGCAACTATCGATGATATGGAATCCAACATGCGACACGTTATGGGTGAAATAAGGCCGGATATGCTACAAAAAGTGGTGCGGAATAGGAGCGACAGAATTGCTTTTCTAAGACGCATACCCGGTGGTCATATGCCTGAAGTTACTTTGAAACACTAAATGCCATACAACTTGGAAGCTAACAAAACTAACAAGCCGCGAGGTGCGACCCTTGAGGTCCACACGGTCAACTTCCCAGTAATATCTACATAAACATCAACAACATTACAACAATGAGAGGTAACAGTAACAGGAATGATTTAATATGAATCATATCGTCTACGGGAGGGTCCATTGATTATGTAAGGTTTTTGGTCGATGAGGACAGATTGAATATGCACGCGGATCAATCGGTGTGGACCTTCTTGGTGTTGAAAAATTTTGTTGGTTTTCAAAATTTAAGCAATTTTTTTTAATTAAAAGACTATAAAAACTATTAAAAATCTGCTCAAATTATGCAAATACCTTAAAACTTTGATTGAATTTACAACAATTTTAGAATAAAAGATATAAAGTAATAGCACTCGTATGAACCCTCTTTACATGGTAACTTTGAATGATTTTTTTATTTTTTATTTAGTTTTTTCATAATCATGGAATAAAATTTTGCCGGTTTCTCTCCAAAAACTGATAAGAATGTAAACATTTTATAAACTGGATCACTGTGCTGTGCAAATCAAGTTAAAAAATATTTTCTATGAAAAAAACCATAATTTTTCGCATTTTCTTCTATTAAATAAAAAAACGGCTAAAACGAATTTTTATAATGTTAAAACTTCACAAAGATGTTAAAACACGTCAACTGACACCTTAATGATGCAAATATTATATCTGGTTCGTGAGATATAGTGAATGATAAAAATGACCTTGAAAATCATGATGACTTTTAAAGATTTTTTATGTTTAATTTATTTTTTTACGTAATCACGAGGAAAAGTTTTGGTGACGTGTTTGCGAGCATTGTTTGGAGTACATAAATTTTATAAACATTGATTACTAAGACTTGACAAAAAGGTTAAAAATTCATTGTTTTTGAAAAAAAAATCTAATTTTTTGCACTTTTTTTAAAAATATTTGAAAACCGCTCCAAGAATTTTTTTAAAAATTTGATAGAATCACACAAACGTCACAATACGCATCGATTGACAAAAAAATCGTGTGTTTGGTTCGCGAGATATAGCGCATGACAGAAACGACCTTCAAACGGGCAAAACAGCAAACCCCCCCGACCGAAGTTTTTCAAAAACTAATCAGCTCTTAAAATTGCGCTTCGATTGACACCTCAACGAAGTCGATACGACTTTGTTTACGTGAGTTATCGTCGTAGAAAAAGTGTCCACGAACGTATATACGTACGTACGTACGTACGTACACACACACACACATACGTTTCCCTTTCTAAAAACACTTTATATATACTCTATAGACCTCAAAACGTAAAGAAAAGTTGAAAATTTCAATTTCGATTTTCGAGGCGATTACAAGAACTTCCCATATACTGGGAAGTTAAAAATTGGTCATTTGAATAATTTATCTATGTTTGATTTGTTTAAAAATCTTTTTACTCCTAAAATTCTCTCTATAAATAGTAATATTATTGCAGAAAAACATAGACAGACTATGCAATGATAACATGACACAGTCGTGTCTTATCCTCTTTGCAGCCATTTAGTGACATTTTGAACAGAAAATATCGAGAGAGAAAAGGTATTTCTCTTTTGATTTCCATATATCACGAAAAACAAGACGAATGCTCTGGCAAACATGACTTAATTATTTTAATCAAAACGATTCACTACGACTAGGCACTGGTTCACCTGCTCACTTATGGTCACATAAAACATCTCTTAAAACTATAAGGCATGACATTTTCCACAAAATCTTTTTTCATTTCACCTGGAATATGGCGATTAATCTTGAAACCTACCCACATATTTTTTCACATGAGAAAATGCAATTTGTTCCAGAAAAAGGATTGCCAGCAGATCAAATGAAAAAATTGACCACTCAGGGGATCCAGTGCTGTGGATTTTGTATTGGTAACATAGCTAGGTAAGGGATGTTTTCTTTAAAAAGCAACACAACTCCATCGATTTCGATTACGGATGAGAAATAGGTCTTCAAGTTGAAATACTGTTGGAAAAGCGATAGATAGTTTTTTGAAATTCAAGCTCAAAGAGCTTTTGGATATACTTTAAGCATAAACGATTAACAATTTTATTAGCTTTACTATTAAATAATATACCTGTCTGTCGACTCTCAGTCACACAGTTGAGAATTTTTTTTCTTGGAGAATTTTGATGTGGTTTGGAGTATGGAGTTTTAGAATGATTTGTTTTTAGAATGATTTGTCGTTTTTTTGTGGAGATTCGCTATACATATGTCGATTCGATTTTTTCCTGCGAATTGTATAATTTACGAGGTAACTTCCTTGCGTTGGGTGCAATTCAAGACGTTTTTCGTAGTTAATTAAAAAAAAACTCGAAGGAAAAGGTTTTAGTGTAAGCCCATATGTTCTTCCAACAAAGACAAAATTGTTTCTGTACGCCGAACCAAGTCTTTGTGAGTTCATAAATGTCTATATATGATGATGACAACTTTTCCACAGCTGGAAAGATATACATCAACTTATAAGCATGACATCCTCCGGGAAACAATGTCAACAATATTTTACTACAAGAGACAACTACCAATCAAGTTTTGAAACTTTGAGAGGCCTTCGAAGTACAACCACAACGACGACAATAGTTTCTTAGCATGCAGCAAGAAAATGAGCTCCTTTTAATTCAAATGCAAGCATGAACTTGTGAGAGAAGCTGGTACTCATTTATCTTTTGTTATATTTTACTGACAAAACATTTTCTATGAACCAAAGTCAAATCATGTAGAGGCTCTAGATACAGTAATGAAATTCTAGTTGTTGTTGTCTGAACCACATATAGGCAACCTGCTAGGAACTTTGAATTGAAACTCTACCATTGCGAATATTTGAAGAAGCTAAACGAACAAATTGAAGCTTTTACAAGAAATATTTGAATTCTGTGTTCGTTGTTTGCTTTTGTTCGGGATTGCTCTATCTTGGTTTCCAATTGTTGGGAAAGTTATCAACCTGGTTGTAACCATAAATCACATCAAGTTCAATATAACCAGTTTGTTTTCATTTCAAATGTCAACTAAAGATATTTCTGATATGTCTTGAACTGCAAGGACAAGGTCAATATACTCCAAAAACAAAACTTTAAAATTTAAAATTTATTCTTGCGTGTATATTCACCAGCATACCAGAGAAACCGTCAAAAAATTACTTATAGGCCTGCTGGTTTTAAGATTTTCATTTTCCTTAATTTAATCTGATTTCTTAGCGACAAGCCTAGGAAAAAGCGCAAACTAAGTCTAAAAGCGGGCAATTACACAATCAACAGAAACTTTTATGCTAAAATGTTAACCGCCCAACGATTCCCCCACTTCAAAGTACTTACTTCAACATCAGGCATTTGTTTGTGTAAGTTAAATTTCAATTTCCTTTAAATTCTCCCATATTTACCTTTACATTCGGTTACTGTTTTATTGTTTCTTAATTGTGTATTTCAAAATTTCCCTATCACCTCCCTACAATAAAGAGAGATAAATCCGATATGAGCACATTAGGGGAACAGCTAGAACTTGTTGCTTTCTAGAAACCATTGAAGGCTTAACATAATACTAGCAGATTTCTCTTTGGCCATTTGCATATGGCCTGGTTATAAGGTAGCAGTTTGCAAGAGGCAAAACTCCTTACAATTGTTTGTTATTTTACTGTCAGTACAGTATGTTTCATAAAAATGTGTTACTAAAATAGCATGAAAAATAGATTGAATCGTTCAAATTGAATTTTTTACTTCAGCTGCTTAGGAATACATACTTCGTAATAATATCAATATGGAATCCAATCGCCATTTTTTTCAATTATCGCCTGTCATCTTTTTGTGCAATTTTGACTCAATTTTTGTGCGTATTCCTTAGTAAAACCTAATCATATACTATTGAGGGCTCGAGTGAGCTGCCATGTGCTGGTTATATATTTGCCTTTTAGTTTCTCCTTCGTAAGCTATCACACAGTTTCTATCTGCTTCGCGTCTAAACTATGTGAAGTTCAATCCAAAATTGGGACTCCGTTTTTTTCTCTTCAGTTGGTACAGAGACGATTCAGATGTTTAGGATCGTTGTCCTCTTGCAGACTCCAATTGCGATTTTTGGTTCCATATAAATTCTCAACAGATTTAAGCAAACCATTTTTAAAAAGTTCAGCATTAAGGGTTTTCCTAAAAGCGATTAGCTTCTTGAATTCCCTTCCCAGAATCATCCGCAAACGTGCACCTTTGCCAATTGATTTACTGTACGCCACAAAATTCTTTTCAATTTTCGTCCGTTGCATCAATTACATAAAACAAATGAAGCTTCATCAGTAAAAATCACGTTGCCCGAATCACGGTCCAAATTTCGCGTTGTCCAACTTAGTCGCTTTTCGATATGCTTTTCGGTCAACAACGCCTTATCAAACTAGTCGACACACAAAATCCTTTGATCAGCAGTGCCGTCTTGCATCTCGTAAACTGTGCCGGGTCCTTGTCGAACAAGCTTCAGATGACCTTATCTGGTTTGAAGACTTCTCCTAGCTTCTAGCTCGTCAACATTACCAGACTCTTTAAAAACCTTAAGCCACTTCTTAACAAACGAAGCAGAAGTTTTAGTATATCTTGCAGCTTGTGCGAAACTCATTCTTGGTCCTTTTGGATGATTTACCATGAACAAGGACTCAAACCACCTTTTATACAGTGGCGAGCACATGTGGATACATGTTAACCAAATTCGACATTAAATACCTGTAAAATCCTTAAAAATACATTAATCGGTTTGAAATTTTTGCAATTGAATTCTTTATTGATATTTGTATGGAACTAATAATAAACAAAATTATAAATTATAAGCTCAGTCTAGTTTTTAAAACAAATAATCGAAATGGACAATGTATCCACTTTTGCACGTTCATGAAAAAGAAACTAAATTTTTTTTTAATATTTAGTCCGCAGACCTTTGGCTTTAACAATGGCAAGCATAGGCTTAGGCATGCTCTCCACTAATTTTTCAGTTAGTTCATGTGGAATATTACTCCACTCCGTCTGAACGACGACACTAAAGCTTATCCAAACCCTTCGGTGCGGTGTCGTACCGAGCTAGTCGTTTTTTCAGCAAATCCCGTAAAGTTACGATCGGGATAAGGTGTGGACTTTGAGCAGGCCACTTCATTCTTTTAAAACTTTGCCTGATGAGCCACTCCTTAACGGTTTTCGCCGTGTGCTTTGGGTCTCCATCCTGCTGAAAAATCACTTCATATTCTGGATAAGCAGATTCGTCTACGAAGTCTGGTAGATTAGACTCCAAAATATGAAGATATTGTTCCTTTTTCATAATACCATCGATTTCAACCAATGGACCTACGTTCCACCAAGGGAAGTAGCCTCACAACATCAAACCGCCTCCTCCATGCTTCATAGTTTCTTTCACTTTATGCTTTTTCAACTTTTCGTTTGGGCGGTGCCAGTAATACTCCTTATCATCAGACTGATATCGGTTTATTTTGGTTTCGTCGGACCAAATTACCATCTTCCAATCATCTACGCTCCAATCCTTCTGCTTCTACCAAAATTTGAACCGTTCTGCAACATTATTCTCTGATAGTGCTGTTTTTTTTGCTTAACTGTCGTTGTTAGTCAGATCCTGTGAAGCGATCTGCGTGCTGTCCACTCACTTACGGGTTTGTTAATGGCAACTGCAGCATCTTTTGGTATTGTTTTCGGTTTGGTGGTCATGAGGCGCCCCATAGCTCGAGTATCTCTATTAGTTAGCAATCGTGGTCACGATTTATTAATTTCAGGTGCACTAACATTGCGCCTCTTTCTTACTTGAAGCACGGTTCGGTGGCAAATACCGAACGATTTAGCTATTTTACGTGCTAGGTCATTGTTTTTCGTCATTTCCACAATCTGATTTTATAAGTATTTCGGTATTTTCTTCATTTTTGCTTCAAAATTGAAATACTCACGGAAAAAGTAAAAACGTGTGACTGATTAAATCGAACTTTTATGCTTTGCCGCGTAAAACACTATCTCGCAGAACGGTAAGACTCCATCTGCTGTGAATCTCGTTATTACGTTTTGTTTCGATTCACAGATCAGTGTTGCAACATAGAAGAAACGAAACGTGCAAAAGTGGATACATTGCCCATTTCGGTTATTTGTCTTAACACCTAGACTGAGCTTATAAGTTATAATTTTGTTTACTATTTGCTTCACATAAATATTAATAAAGAATTCAACTGCAAAAATTTCAAATCGATAAATGTAATTTTAAGGATTTTACAAGTATTTTAAGTAAAATTTGATTAACATGTATCCACATGTGCTCGCCACTGTATATGCAATTTTATGTCCCAAATATCGAAAGGTAATAAGCATCAGGACTAAACATATATAGTGCAGGCATTTATTTGCCTGCTTGAATTTATTATCTTGAAGCATAGATAAAAAATTAAATTAAAGACAAAAACACAGAAACAAAAATATTATTGTTATGTACAAACAATAAAAAAAACTGTTTAAATGAAAGCAAATGTGAACAAGCCGCGAGGTGCGACCTTTGAGATCCACACGGTCAACTTCCCAGTAATATCTACATAAAAAGTAATAGTATTAAACACAAAAATAATTATGAAAATAATACTAATTTAAGTAATAATAATGAGAGGTTCTCATAACAGTAATTGGAACGACTTAATAAGAGTCATATTATCTATGGGAGCGTCCATTGATTACGTAAGGCGTTTGGTCACCAAAATCCACCAATGGTGAATGGGGGGTAGATTGGTTTGATTGAATACTCCCGCGGATCAATCGGAAGGAAGAGGCGGGTTACAAACACTTTTCTACGTAATTTGTTATTTTCATATCGATGCTTCAAGGACAAAAGAGCGCTTGCAAAAATGAATACAGTTTTTGTTATTACTGTGTTCAAAATCGCCATGACTTCGGCATAATCATTGAGTTTGTAATTTTTCACAATTTTATATGAATGAGACTAGAAAATAATTTCTCATTTTTAGAGGGTCTTGAAAACATATAATATGCAGTCAATCGGTTTAAGTGCATGTAAAAAATAAGAAGCATTACAATTGATAAGAGAGGAAGTAATTGCAATCTTACGAACACTAAAAACAAAACTACTACTAACTAATTTTTTTTATTCATTTATTTGATAAAAACCTTTTGAAGCATATGATCTTGCAAACTACTGACTACAAAACATTTTACCATTCAAAGCTTTTATTACCACCATCGCAAATTTGATTGCATTTCCTTCACAATTTAAATAATTTTTGAAAGATGTTAACACGGTAATGTGAGAACTATTGAAAATCCGCACAAATTATCCAATCATAAATAAGCTTTGGTTGACCTAACAACAATGTCTTTAGAATAAGAGGTATCCTATAACGTAATATCATTCGTATGCAAACTATTTACATGTTGACTTTGAATGATTTTCTATTTTTAATTTTTTTTGTAGTCATGGAAAAAGTTTTGGTGGTTTCTTTACAAAAACTGATGATAGTTTATAAATTTTATAAACATTTAATACTGTGTTGTGCAAGTCAAGTTGAAAATTTATTTTTCAACCCCAATTTTTCGCAATGTTTTTTTATGAAATTCAAAAAACGGCTTTAACAATTCTTTGAATATTTAAAAACATCATAAAAATACGCGTCAATTGACACCTTTATGTTGCAAATATTATATTTGGTTTGCAAGATATAGTGAATGACGTAAATGATCTTGAAGGTGATGATGACTTTTAATGAGCTCTTATTTTTAATTTATTTTTTTTCGTAATCATGAAAAAAGTTTTGCTGGGTTTTTCACGAAAACTGTTCGGAGTAGACAAATTTTATGAATAATAATTACTGTGTTTCGCAAACCAGGGTAAACATTTATTGTTTATAAAAAACCTAACTTTTGCACCTTTTTTTAATAAATTAAAAAATACTTCGAATTATTTTTAAAATTCAAAAGAATTGCAAAAATATCAATACGCGTCCATTGACACTTAAACCGTGCAAATCCTTGGTTTAGTTCACGAGATATAGCGCATGACAGAAATGACCTTCAAAAGGTCAAAACAACCAACACCTCAGACCGAAGTGTCTGAAAAACTAATCAGCTCTTAAAATTGCAAAGACGCTCCGATTGACACCTCAACATAGTCGTATCGAGTTGTGTCCGTAGAAAAACGGTCCACGAACGTAAGTACGCACACACACACACACACACACATACACACAGTTATATAAATGTTGAAAATTTCAATTTCGATTTTCGAGGCGATTACAAGAACTTCCCAAATACTGGGAAGTTAAAAATACCAAAGAATTCAAGGTTCAACAAGACTCACGATTGCACTATTTTTCTTAAAGAAGAAAAGCCATTTCCATGAAATTTTGTATTTCAACTTTAAATGTGATCGAAATTAAGATTGTTGATATAAACTATTTTCAATTCACGACTAATTTTGGGGTACGTTTGTAAATTAGCGATTCTTCGTATATTATTAAGAAGTTCCGCATGCTTACAAATCAAATACCAATAATCTGTAGAAAAGATACAATCAACTTGAAACGAGTGTGCATTGATAAACATAAAATCTGTACAATTTAAACTGTGCCCTTGAAATTGTGATGCCTTTGATTTCGGTTTTTTGGCTGTTTTGATACACAACCTTTAGAGTCTAGCCTGCTTAGCAGATTATATGGATAAATTTACTTTGCAAAATCAATGTTTATGGTAATTTTACACCAATATGTTTATGGGGTTGTATTCGGTCTGTAGCAGACTATCAGCCGAATGAAATTCTCATTTTAAATTTGGCTGAATCGTACTTTATTGTAATTGAGTATTGCAAGAAAGCATAATTTTCTCGAACAATTTTTTACAGAAATTCTTTTAATGAAATAACAATGCAAGAAATTCTCAACGGAGTTGTTTCTACCGAAAATTTAATTGGAACAAATTATAATGATATATTCTGGCCATAATTCCGGAACATTCTTCTTTAGACTGTTTCAAAAATTTCACTGAGCACAGAAATAGAAAATGGAAAACTCCTTTCAACAATAAAGTAAGATTATTTGTTTGAGGGAATTTTCTGAAATAAAAGATTTTGATGAAATGAAAACTCCGATTTGTATATGTATTACATTTCAGACGAAATGGCCGCATCAATGGAACATCACTACAACTTTTCATCTCATGGATGTAATAAATTTGTAACATACACGCTCTTCCAACACTACCAAAAAGCTATCTCCAATATATCTTCTCGTCATATATGAGCGTCTTTCTGTTGCAAGTCAGAATGGAAGATTAGTTCAACTGCCAGCTATTTTTGATAAGGTCGTGATGACAATGCCATACAATCTTGTTCGGGTTTAATATCCCATCCTAACAATAACTTTCATCTCCTAGGAAAGACGTTGTCCTTTCTTTTATGTTGCCATGCTTTCGGTACATGTAATTATTTGGCAAAAGAATCTCGGGTAACTTACCAATTATGTACTACGAGTTGAATAGCGAATATAAGTTTGGATTTGGGAAAGAAAATTATTTATTATTTATTTAGATTGAATTGGTTTGTTTGGATCTTCTGTGTGTTCAGTTTGTAGAGACACTCACAGATGTATAAGTACGTGAGCTTCGAGCGATTTGGAGCTAATCTGCAAAATAAGCAAAAAAAGTTAATTCACATAATAAAAATGACCAAACAGGCTCGCCACATCTAGACTACAAAAGCTAAACAAATAAATAATATTAAATGATTCATGTTTCAAGATCCTTCCTTTGGATCGTTTTATGTAGTTGATATGATATCATACAAAAGAAAATAAAATGTTCAAAGGTTTCCTTCAAAATACATGCTTACACATGATGTTTGAGATTATAATTTATTTTCATCAATGTAAAAATATTTGAAGTTGTTCTAGAAATTAATATATTCCATTTGCATTCTTACATTTTTCATCTTCATTTGGAAATTCGGAAGGTTAAAAATGTTTCAAACCATGTATGTTGGAAACTAACCAAATAACCATAAACAAAAATTACACTCCGAAAGATAAATCCGATGTGCATTCACAATCTTGAGCATATGGCAAGTAAAGCTGAATTCAAACTTTATTTCGATTTTCTTTTACCGGAGGATATGCATCAATTTAGGGCATTTGTTTGTACCTATCTCATGATGCATTGCTATGCATTTGCTCGGCGATTTTCGCAGAACAAAATTGAAATAGACAAGTCTGATTCAAAACTGAGCAACTGAATCGATATTCGTTCAACCTGTTACGGAACGTGACGGAAAGGATTATGAACTGAATATCAATTTTTATTTTCAAACGATTTTGATTACTTTTTGAAAAGAATGACCGAAAATTGTTTACTCGATTCAAGTTCTAGTATACATGCGTGCTTGAAGGTTAATATTTTTTTGGCTTTGACCGTTTATACGGTTTAACAGTTTTAAAATCCGGATGAATGAAGATAATTATTTTGAAAATATTGTAAACCTCGATTGTTTTCATCGCTGTACACTGACGGTAGCTATTGCATCCCAAAGAAGGAAAACTCACGTGGAAACCGTATTTTCAGGCCAAATAATCGATACGCCCCGTGTCTGGCACGCCACGTGTCTGGCACGCCACGTGTCTGGCACGCCCCGTGTCTGGCACGCCCCTTGTCTGGCACGCCACTTGTCTGGCACGCCACTTGTCTGGCACGCCCCGTGTCTGGCACGCCCCGTGTCTGGCACGCCCCGTGTCTGGCTCGCCATTTGTCTGGCACGCCCCGTGTCTGGCACGCCACGTGTCTGGCGCGGCCAGTGTTTGGCACGCCACGTGTTTGGCACGCCCCGTGTCTGGCACTCTCCGTGTCTGGCACGCCCCGTGTCTGGCACGCCCCGTGTCTGGCACGCCACGTGTCTGGTACCGCCCCGCGTCTAGCACGCCCCGTGTCTGGCACGTCACGTGTCTGTCACGTCACTTGTCTGGCACGTCACGTGTCTGTCACGTCACTTGTCTGGCACGCCACTTGTCAGGCACGCCCAGTGTCTGGCACGCCACGTGTCTGGCACGCCCCGTGTCTGGCACGCCACGTGTCTGGCACGCCCAGTGTCTGGCACGCCCCGTGTCTGGCACGCCACTTGTCTGGCACGCCCCGTGTCTGGCACGCTACTTGTCTGGCACGCCACGTGTCTGGCACGCCACGTGTCTGGCACGCCACTTGTCTGGCACGCCACTTGTCTGGCACGCCCAGTGTCTGGAACGCCCCGTGTCTGACACGCCCCGTGTATGGCACGCCACGTGTCTGGCACGCCACGTGTCTGGCACGCCACGTGTCTGGCGCGGCACGTGTCTGGCGCGGCACGTGTGTGGCACGCCACGTGTGTGGCGCGCCACGTGTCTGGCACGCCACGTGTCTGGCACGCCACTTGTCTGGCACGCCACTTGTCTGGCACCCCCCCCCCTGTCTGGCACGCCACGTGTCTGGCGCGGCACGTGTCTGGCACGCCCCGTGTCTGGCACGGCCCGTGTCTGGCACGCCACGTGTTTGGCACGCCCCGTGTCTGACATGCCCCGTGTCTGGCACGCCCCGTGTCTGGCACGCCCCGTGTCTGGCACGCCACGTGTCTGGCACGCCCCGTGTCTGGCACGCCACGTGTCTGGCACGCCCCGTGTCTGGCGCGCCACGTGTCTGGCACGCCCCGTGTCTGGCACGCCACGTGTCTGGCACGCCACGCGTCTGGCAAGCCCCGTGTCTGGCACGCCCCGTGTCTGGCACGCCCCGTGTCTGCCGCGGCACGTGTCTGGCACGCCACGTGTCTGGCACGCCACGTGTCTGGCAGGCCACTTGTCTGGCACCCCCCTGTCTGGCACGCCACGTGTCTGGCGCGGCACGTGTCTAGCACGCCACGTGTCTGGCGCGGCACGTGTCTAGCACGCCACGTGTCTGGCGCGGCACGTGTCTGGCACGCCACGTGTCTGGCACGCCACTTGTCTGGCACGCCACTTGTCTGGCACCCCCCCCTGTCTGGCACGCCACGTGTCTGGCACGGCCCGTGTCTGGCACGCCACGTGTTTCGCACGCCCCGTGTCTGGCACGCCACGTGTCTGGCACGCCCCGTGTCTGGCACGCCCCGTGTCTGGCACGCCCCGTGTCTGGCACGCCCCGTGTCTGGCACGCCACGTGCCTGGCACGCCCCGTGTCTGGCACGCCACGTGTCTGGCACGCCACGTGTCTGGCACGCCACGTGTCTGGCACGCCACGTGTCTGGCACGCCACGTGTCTGGCACGCCACTTGTCTGGCACGCCACTTGTCTGGCACCCTCCCCTGTCTGGCACGCCACGTGTCTGGCACGCCCCGTGTCTGGAACGCCACGAGTGTGGCACGCCACGTGTCTGGCACGCCACGTGTCTGGCACGCCCCGTGTCTGGCACGCCACTTGTTTGGCACCCATCTGTCTGGAACGCCACGTGTCTGGCACGCCACGTGTCTGGCACGCCCCGTGTCTGGCACGCCACTTGTCTGGCACCCCCCCTGTCTGGCACGCCACGTGTCTGGCACGCCACGTGTCTGACACGCCACGTGTCTGGCACGCCCCGTGTCTGGCACGCCACGTGTCTGGCACGCCACGTGTCTGGCAAGCCACGTGTCTGGCACGCCACGTGTCTGGCACGCCACTTGTCTGGCACGTCACGTGTCTGTCACGTCACTTGTCTGGCACGCCACTTGTCTGGCACGCCCAGTGTCTGGCACGGCCCGTGTCTGGCACGCCACTTGTCTGGCACGCCCCGTGTCTGGCACGCTACTTGTCTGGCACGCTACGTGTCTGGCACGCCACGTGTCTGGCACGCCACGTGTCTGGCACGCCCCGTGTCTGGCACGCCCCGTGTCTGGCACGCCCCGTGTCTGGCACGCCCCGTGTCTGGCACGCCACTTGTCTGGCACGCCCCGTGTCTGGCACGCCACTTGTCTGGCACGCCCCGTGTTTGGCACGCCACGTGTCTGGCACGCCACGTGTCTGGCACGCCACGTGTCTGGCACGCCACGTGTCTGGCACGCCCCGTGTCTGGCACGCCACTTGTTTGGCACCCATCTGTCTGGAACGCCACGTGTCTGGCACGCCACGTGTCTGGCACGCCCCGTGTCTGGCACGCCACTTGTCTGGCACCCCCCCTGTCTGGCACGCCACGTGTCTGGCACGCCACGTGTCTGACACGCCACGTGTCTGGCACGCCCCGTGTCTGGCACGCCACGTGTCTGGCACGCCACGTGTCTGGCAAGCCACGTGTCTGGCACGCCACGTGTCTGGCACGCCACTTGTCTGGCACGTCACGTGTCTGTCACGTCACTTGTCTGGCACGCCACTTGTCTGGCACGCCCAGTGTCTGGCACGGCCCGTGTCTGGCACGCCACTTGTCTGGCACGCCCCGTGTCTGGCACGCTACTTGACTGGCACGCTACGTGTCTGGCACGCCACGTGTCTGGCACGCCACGTGTCTGGCACGCCCCGTGTCTGGCACGCCCCGTGTCTGGCACGCCCCGTGTCTGGCACGCCCCGTGTCTGGCACGCCACTTGTCTGGCACGTCCCGTGTCTGGCACGCCCCGTGTCTGGCACGCCCCGTGTCTGGGACGCCACGTGTCTGGCACGCCACGTGTCTGGCACGCCACGTGTCTGGCACGCCACGTGTCTGGCGCGGCACGTGTCTGGACCCCCCCCTGTCTGGACCCCCCCCCTGTCTGGCACGCCACGTGTCTGGCACGTCACGTGTCTGTCACGTCACTTGTCTGGCACGCCATTTGTCTGGCACGCCCAGTGTCTGGCACGCCCCGTGTCTGGCACGCCACTTGTCTGGCACGCCCCGTATCTGGCACGCCCCGTGTCTGGCACGCCCCGTGTCTGGCACGCCCCGTGTCTGGCATGCCCGTGTCTGGCACGCCACGTGTCTGGCACGCCCCGTGTCTGGCACGCCACGTGTCTGGCACGCCACGTGTCTGGCACGCCACGTGTCTGGCACGCCACGTGTCTGGCACGCCACGTGTCTGGCACGCCCCGTGTCTGGCACGCCACTTGTCTGGCACGCCCCGTGTCTGGCACGCCACGTGTCTGGCACGCCCCGTGTCTGGCACGCTACTTATCTGGCACGCTACGTGTCTGGCACGCCACGTGTCTGGCACGCCCCGTGTCTGGCACGCCCCGTGTCTGGCACGCCACGTGTCTGGCACGCCACGTGTCTGGCACGCCACGTGTCTGGCACGCCACGTGTCTGGCACGCCACGTGTCTGGCGCGGCACGTGTCTGGCTCGCCACGTGTCTGGACCCAACCCCTGTCTGGCACGCCACGTGTCTGGCACGTCACGTGTCTGTCACGTCACTTGTCTGGCACGCCACTTGTCTGGCACGCCCAGTGTCTGGCACGCCCCGTGTCTGGCACGCCACTTGTCTGGCACGCCCCGTATCTGGCACGCCCCGTGTCTGGCACGCCCCGTGTCTGGCATGCCCGTGTCTGGCACGCCACGTGTCTGGCACGCCCCGTGTCTGGCACGCCACTTGTCTGGCACGCCCCGTGTCTGGCACGCCACGTGTCTGGCACGCCCCGTGTCTGGCACGCCACTTGTCTGGCACGCCCCGTGTCTGGCACGCCCCGTGTCTGGCACGCCACGTGTCTGGCACGCCCCGTGTCTGGCACGCTACTTGTCTGGCACGCTACTTGTCTGGCACGCCCAGTGTCTGGCACGCCCCGTGTCTGGCACGCCACGTGTCTGGCACGCCACGTGTCTGGCGCGGCACGTGTCTGGCACGCCACGTGTCTGGCACGCCACTTGTCTGGCACCCCCCCCCTGTCTGGCACGCCACGTGTCTGGCGCGGCACGTGTCTGGCACGCCACGTGTCTGGCACGCCACGTGTCTGGCACGCCCCGTGTCTGGCACGGCCCGTGTCTGGCCCGCCACGTGTTTGGCACGCCCCGTGTTTGGCACGCCCCGTATCTGGCACGCCCCGTGTCTGGCACGCCCCGTGTCTGGCATGCCCGTGTCTGGCACGCCACGTGTCTGGCACGCCCCGTGTCTGGCACGCCACGTGTCTGGCACGCCACGTGTCTGGCACGCCACGTGTCTGGCACGCCCCGTGTCTGGCACGCCACTTGTCTGGCACGCCCCGTGTCTGGCACGCCACGTGTCTGGCACGCCCCGTGTCTGGCACGCCACGTGTCTGGCACGCCCCGTGTCTGGCACGCTACTTGTCTGGCACGCTACGTGTCTGGCACGCCACGTGTCTGGCACGCCCCGTGTCTGGCACGCCCCGTGTCTGGCACGCCCCGTGTCTGGCACGCCACGTGTCTGGCACGCCACGTGTCTGGCACGCCACGTGTCTGGCGCGGCACGTGTCTGGCACGCCACGTGTCTGGCACGCCACTTGTCTTGCACCCCCCTGTCTGGCACGCCACGTGTCTGGCGCGGCACGTGTCTGGCACGCCACGTGTCTGGCACGCCACGTGTCTGGCACGCCCCGTGTCTGGCACGGCCCGTGTCTGGCCCGCCACGTGTTTGGCACGCCCCGTGTTTGGCACGCCCCGTATCTGGCACGCCCCGTGTCTGGCACGCCCCGTGTCTGGCATGCCCGTGTCTGGCACGCCACGTGTCTGGCACGCCCCGTGTCTGGCACGCCACGTGTCTGGCACGCCCCGTGTCTGGCACGCCACTTGTGTGGCACGCCACGTGTCTGGCACCCCCCCTGTCTGGCACGCCACGTGTCTGGCACGCCCCGTGTCTGGCACGGCCCGTGTCTGGCCCGCCACGTGTTTGGCACGCCCCGTGTTTGGCACGCCCCGTATCTGGCACGCCCCGTGTCTGGCACGCCCCGTGTCTGGCATGCCCGTGTCTGGCACGCCACGTGTCTGGCACGCCCCGTGTCTGGCACGCCACGTGTCTGGCACGCCACGTGTCTGGCACGCCACGTGTCTGGCACGCCCCGTGTCTGGCACGCCACTTGTCTGGCACGCCCCGTGTCTGGCACGCCACGTGTCTGGCACGCCCCGTGTCTGGCACGCTACTTGTCTGGCACGCCCCGTGTCTGGCACGCCCCGTGTCTGGCACGCCACGTGTCTGGCACGCCACGTGTCTGGCAATTTATTTCCAGCCAGTGAAATGTATGCGCATGTGTATTTGATTACAATTTAGATATCTTATTAAGGAATAGTTTCATTGAAAATCTCAAATTATTATTTTGAAACTTCACAAATTATGATTCAAAAATGAACACTCAGTAACTAAATACTTATAATAACCTTCTTTAATATCTATAATAGCTTTTAGCTGCCGGGGAGTTGATTCTACTAACTTTTTAGTATAAGAAGAAGGAATGGTTTCCTAAACTTCCCATATCTTGTGTTTCAACTCATCTTTCTTCATACGATTCAAGCTTTTCTGGCGGTTTTTTATTTCATGTCATTTTTGATCGAATTGAGATCTGGTGATTGTGGCGGAAATTTGACTTGTTTTGGTACATTATACAAAAGATTTCCTCGAACTATGTGGGAAATATGCTTCGGATCATTATTCTGTTGAAAACAGAATCCTGAAGATAAATTCAGTTTTTGTGCTGATTAATGTAGATTCCGTTTTAGTATATCGAGGTATTTCATTTTGGCCATAGTCCATTCAACAAATTCCGAATTCTCGGTTCCATTTGCGCCGATAGATCACCACAGAATAATACTACCACCCTCATTCTTCACATTTGGACTAAAAAATTTCTTCCATGCTGGGTATTCTCCGTACTAATCGTTTCACGTCAGAGATAAATAAATTGATTTTTGCTTCTATGAATATGACGATGTCCTAAAAGATGTGAAGCAAATTCGCATGGGTTTTTGCAGACTTCAAACGTTTTTTTTAATTTACAACAGATATGAATGGCTTTTTCCGAGCAGCTCTTCGATTCAAATGTCTGGCACGCCCCGTGTCTGGCACGCCACGTGTCTGGCACGCCCCGTGTCTGGCACGCCACGTGTCTGGCACGCCACGTGTCTGGCACGCCACGTGTCTGGCACGCCACTTGTCTGGCACGCCACTTGTGTGGCACCCCCCCCCCCTGTCTGGCACGCCACGTGTCTAGCACGCCCCGTGTCTGGCACGCCACGTGTCTGGCACGCCACGTGTCTGGCACGCCCCGTGTCTGGCACGCCACTTGTCTGGCACCCCCCCTGTCTGGAACGCCACGTGTCTGGCACACCCTGTGTCTGGCACGTCACGTGTCTGGCACGTCCCGTGTCTGGCACGCCCCGTGTTTGGCACGCCCCTTGTCTGGCACGCCACGTGTCTGGCACGCCCCGTGTCTGGCACGCCACGTGTCTGGCACGCCACGTGTCTGGCACGCCACGTGTCTGGCACGCCACGTGTCTGGCACCCCCCCCCCTTTCTGGCACGCCACGTGTCTGGCACGCCCCGTGTCTGGCACGCCACGTGTCTGGCACGCCACGTGTCTGGCAAGCCACGTGTCTGGCACGCCACGTGTCTGGCACGCCACGTGTCTGGCACGCCACTTGTCTGGCACGTCACGTGTCTGTCACGTCACGTGTCTGTCACGTCACTTGTCTGGCACGCCACTTGTCTGGCACGCCCAGCGTCTGGCACGCCCCGTGTCTGGCACGCCACTTGTCTGGCACGGCCCGTGTCTGGCACGCCACTTGTCTGGCACGCCCTGTGTCTGGCACGCTACTTGTCTGGCACGCCACGCAACTGGCACGCCCAGTGTCTGGCACGCCCCGTGTCTGGCACGCCCCGTGTCTGGCACGCCCCGTGTCTGGCACGCCACGTGTCTGGCACGCCACGTGTCTGGCACGCCACGTTTCTGGCACGCCACGTGTCTGGCGCGGCACGTGTCTGGCACGCCACGTGTCTGGCACGCCACTTGTCTTGCACCCCCCCTGTCTGGCACGCCACGTGTCTGGCGCGGCACGTGTCTGGCACGCCCCGTGTCTGGCACGCCACGTGTCTGGCACGCCACGTGTCTGGCACGCCACGTGTCTGGCGCGGCACGTGTCTGGCACGCAACGTGTCTGGCACGCCACTTGTCTGGCACCCCCCTGTCTGGCACCCCCCTGTCTGGCACGCCACGTGTCTGGCGCGGCACGTGTCTGGCACGCCCCGTGTCTGGCATGCCACGTGTCTGGCACGCCACGTGTCTGGCACGCCCCGTGTCTGGCACGCCACGTGTCTGGCACGCCACGTGTCTGGCACGTCACGTGTCTGGCACGCCACGTGTCTGGCACGCCCCGTGTCTGGAACGCCACGTGTCTGGCACGCCACGTGTCTGGCACGCCACGTGTCTGGCACGCTTCGTGTCTGGCACGCCCCGTGTCTGGCACGCCACTTGTCTGGCACCCCCCCTGTCTGGCACGCCACGTGTCTGGCACGCCCCGTGTCTGGCACGCCACGTGTCTGGCACGCCACGTGTCTGGCACGCCACGTGTCTGGCACGGCACGTGTCTGGTACGCCACTTGTCTGGCACGCCCAGTGTCTGGCACGCCCCGTGTCTGGCACGCCACTTGTCTGGCACGCCCCGTGTCTAGCATGCCACTTGTCTGGCACGCCCCGTGTCTGGCACGCTACTTGTTTGGCACGCCACGTGTCTGGCACGCCACGTGTCTGGCACGCCACTTGTCTGGCACGCCCAGTGTCTGGCACGCCACGTGTCTGGCACGCCACGTGTCTGGCGCGGCACGTGTCTGGCACGCCACGTGTCTGGCACGCCACTTGTCTGGCACCCCCCTGTCTGGCACGCCACGTGTCTGGCGCGGCACGTGTCTGGCACGCCCCGTGTCTGGCACGCCACGTGTCTGGCACGCCACGTGTCTGGCACGCCCCGTGTCTGGCACGGCCCGTGTCTGGCACGCCACGTGTTTGGCACGGCCCGTGTCTGGCACGCCCCGTGTCTGGCACGCCCCGTGTCTGGCACGCCACGTGTCTGGCACGCCACGTGTCTGGCACGCCACGTGTCTGGCACGCCACGTGTCTGGCACGCCACGTGTCTGGCACGCCCCGTGTCTGGCACGCCACGTGTCTGGCACGCCACGTGTCTGGCACGCCACTTGTCTGGCCCCCCCCTGTCTGGCACGCTACGTGTCTGGCACGCCCCGTGTCTGGCACGCCACGTGTCTGGCACGCCACGTGTCTGGCACGCCACGTGTCTGGCACGCCACGTGTCTGGCACGCCACTTGTCTGGCACGTCACTTGTCTGTCACGTCACTTGTCTGGCACGCCCAGTGTCTGGCACGCCCCGTGTCTGGCACGCCACTTGTCTGGCACGCCACTTGTCTGGCACGCCCCGTGTCTGGCACGCTACTTGTCTGGCACGCTACGTGTCTGGCACGCCACGTGTCTGGCACGCCACGTGTCTGGCACGCCACTTGTCTGGCACGCCACGTGTCTGGCACGCCACGTGTCTGGCACGCCACGTGTCTGGCACGCCACGTGTCTGGCACGCCACGTGTCTGGCACGCCACGTGTCTGGCACGCCACGTGTCTGGCACGCCACTTGTCTGGCACGCCACGTGTCTGTCTTCAAAATGCTCCGCGAGTTTCGCAACGCGGGTTTGCCATCAAAAGTCCATTATTTGGCCTAACAACGGGTTTTTCACGCAACTTTGTCCCCTTTTGGAAAGAATAACTCCCACTAATGTACAGTGATTGGAACAATCAATACCGCAAACGATTTGTAGCAAAATTATTTTGGAAAATTATACCGACGTGTTTCGCGTGAAACGAGGAAATAAAGAAGTTGTAGCGCCCGAAAGATGTTACCCTTTTTTGTGTGTGCTTTTTGGCTTGTAACTGTTTTATTATTGACCCAAAGTAAAAGTTATGTATGAACGACTTGCGAAACTCTTTATTCTACGGAAGTTTGCCATACACAACTTTCTTGTGGGAGTCATGGTTTCGGAGATATGAGGGTGCCCCAATTTCTTTTGTTTTGAAGATGGAGCCCAAAGGACAGGAGGTGCGACCCCAGAAACTTTAATTTAAGCTATCTATACCATTGCGATGCGTGATTGATTCTAAATAAGAGCAGAGTCCATGAGAGCCCTACAGCTAAAAGAGAAGGGTCACCAAATTAACATCCACTTGAGGTCCGGTTTCGAACAAATTGCAACACCTGATATGGCAAATTCACTTGTGGGTTTTCTCTTGCATACTAGTATTTAAAGGATCAAGAACCTGACGAAAAATGTGAATGGCACTTTTAAAAAGACCACCCAGATAAATGTTTCAATTTCTACTGTGATATTTTTATCTATGTACATTGTAAATCATCATTAAAAAATACCACTGTTATTCATTATTTCTATATAAAGGCTGCAGGTAAGCACACGATAATCCAGCTTTCCCTCTTTGATTAGCCTAGAACAGTCAACCAAAAATTTGAATAACAATAAATCAGGGGAAACATACGTTGGAAATCCAGCCCTTTGCCAATATTTTCCTTAAAAAGCACAATAACAATGCACAAAGTATATATTATTGATTTACAAATGAAAACAATATGAAACGAACAAAACTATCGCCGTTACAGTGAAACATAAAAAATACTCAGTATTTTGAAAATTGCATATAGGAAATTGCATTACCACTTTCTGAAATTTGGTTTTAAATTAATAGTTTCAAGTACTGGTAATTTTTATTACTATTCATTATTGCCTCCTTTCTTAGTTGTCATTTCAAACATGCAATATTGCATAGAACTTATAAGTATTTTGAGGGCCTCATGATTAAGTGCACTCGGGACTATATGGAGGGTGTTCCAGTGTTTCCCAACCCAAATTCGTTCAATGCTTCCATCGTAAGCCGAGCTGTATGCGGTCTGGCGTTGTCTTGCAGCAATATCGCACTGCGGATTGGAGTATCGCGTCGTTATGATCTATAGGCAGGTTTCACCGAGTTTTTAGGAGGTTACCATAATACCGCGCGTTCACAGTTCGTTGTTCAGTGAGAAAATCAACCACAATTGCTCCTCTCATGTCCCAAAACACGGTACACAACCCATTCCCCGCTGACAGTGTAACCTTTGCTTTAATTGGCACGCCTTCGTCTTTCTTCCTCCACTCCATAGACGGGCGTTTACTCTCCGGAGGATAGAAGTGTACCCAAGTCTCGTCTGTGGTGAATATTCGGTGCAAAAAATTTTCGCCTTTCTCTTCATATCGCTGCAGGAGACGCGTGCAAACTTCCCAGCGTGTGAATTTCTGCTCAAAATTTGGAAGTCTTGCCACCCATCTCACTGAAATTTTGCGGTAATCGAGCCGTTCATGAATTATTTGCTCAATCCTACCTACGCTGATGCGCAATTTTGCAGCCATAACGCGTACAGTTCTGCGTCGGTCTTCCAAAATGAGTTTTTCTACAGCGCTGACCTTCTCATCGGTAACACTTGTTTTAGGGCGCCGCGCATGAGGCAAGTTTGCCACCACCTCTCGGCCTTTTCGGAAAGCGGAACACCATTCATACACTTGAGTCATCCCCGAATTGCTCGAGTAATTTTCGATAAATTTCCGCGAATTTTACATTATCTTTGACTTAAAACCGAATAATGATGCGTTGCACAACAGACACTGGTACATCCTTCTCGCTCATGGCTATAACTACACTAAAAAACGAGGTTACGCGGTCCCGACTGTTCTCTACGCTTCGTAACAGACCAGTCTAACATCCATGCGGCCACTTTTACGACACTAAATTTTTCGCGCGTTTATCCAAAAATTCCGGCCATATTTGAACCACCCTCGTATTTATTAATGTATTTTCAAGTATGCAAGGGCCGTGAATACTCTTTATAAACTGAAGTATCTACTATCATATACATTAATTTTGAAGCTTTGTAAACATCCGTAATTCAATAACAAATTCGTTTCAATGTATTTAGTAGTTTGATGTGTCTACAGATACAATGAAATCTAAATTAAATGCAACATTGTTTACGATTAAAGTGTATTCTAAATCAGTTTGCAATCACATATAGAAAATTTTACAATCGTAAACTATTCGATAATAATAATATTCATCTTGTATGCAACCAATCAAAAATACATAAATTTAAGCTTATTAATAAAATTTCTGGGGTGCATACTCAATCATATATCGTCTAGTAAGATGTACTTCAGAACTTAAAACATACTTACATATGTGTTCTAATAAAAATAAGATGTGGCAGTTAAAAAGTCGAAAGTTTTATATAAAATCTTAATTATCTTAATTTATATAATCATTTTTTTTTCAAATAATTCGCACATTTTGGCGATAACAAGCCAAAAAATCTTTTCCAGTTATAAATTACTTTCAGTAATATTCATGTTTGAGGAGGTCCTACTCGAGGCGGTACTGTAATGAGTTTTCATTTACATTTGTTTGAAATGGAGATTATTCAATGTCTGATAAAGGCGTTGTTTTCAGATTTTTTTCGTTATGTTTACTAGTGGAATTAAGTTTCTTTTTAAATTTGAGAAAATGCAAAACGAGGCACATTTCTCAATTAGTGTGTTTGAAACACTGTTCACTTCAGTTAATAGCATGAAGCACAGTCTCAGAAGTTTAATTGAAAATATGCCCCCAGGTCACCGAAATATTTTATTTGTGAGTTGAAATGTGCTTTGAAATTTTAAGGAATTTTACTGCACATTGCTTTTAATACACTGTCACTTACACCATCATGAAAAAATGTAAGAAGTCGTGAAAACTGAACACCTGAAAACCATTTCAAATTGAATTATTTGGATTTTCTCGTTCAGCAAACAAAGTGTCGATCCACATGGTATATTCTTGATTGCAGATTCACAGGCGCAATTCATAAGAAATAATTTAACCCTATATGTTGTACACCTGCAACTTCGTTCCAACAAAACAGGGCGCAACTGCATGGTTACAGCCAGTTCGATCAAAATTTTAATTTATTTTATAATATTTTATAATTGAAGAGTGCAACTCTCAGAATTAATGAAGCTTTGAGTACTTCAAAGCATTTTTAAACACTTTTTCATTAAAATTTATTTCCAGCCAGTGAAATGCATGCGCATGTGTATTTGATTACAATTTAGATATCTTATTAAGGAATAGTTTCATTGAAAATCTCAAATTATTATTTTGAAACTTCACAAATTATGATTCAAAAATGAACACTCAGTAACTAAATACTTATAATAACCTTCTTTAATATCTATAATAGCTTTTAGCTGCCGGGGAGTTGATTCTACTAACTTTTTAGTATAAGAAGAAGGAATGGTTTCCTAAACTTCCCATATCTTGTGTTTCAACTCATCTTTCTTCATACGATTCAAGCTTTTAAGGCGGTTTTTTATTTCATGTCATTTTTGATCGAATTGAGATCTGGTGATTGTGGCGGAAATTTGACTTGTTTTGGTACATTATACAAAGATATCCTCGAACTATGTGGGAAATATGCTTCGGATCATTATTCTGTTGAAAACAGAATCCTGAAGATAAATTCAGTTTTTGTGCTGATTAATGTAGATTCCGTTTTAGTATATCGAGGTATTTCATTTTGGCCATAGTCCATTCAATAAATTCCGAATTCTCGGTTCCATTTGCGCCGATAGATCACCACACAATAATACTACCACCCTCATTCTTCACATTTGGACTAAAAATTTTCTTCCATGCTGGGTATTCTCCGTACTAATCGTTTCACGTCAGACATAAATAAATTGATTTTTGCTTCTATGAATATGACGATGTCCTAAAAGATGTGAAGCAAATTCGCATGGGTTTTTGCAGACTTCAAACGTTTTTTTTTTAATTTACAACAGATATGAATGGCTTTTTCCGAGCAGCTCTTCGATTCAAATTATTTCGACGCAAAACACGACGAACCGTTTTTATCTAAACTGCTTTTTTAAGCATCGTGGTCAGTTCCGATGTCAACGGATCACTTGTTAACTTCCCAGTATATGGGAAGTTCTTGTAATCGCCTCGAAAATCGAAATTGAAATTTTCAACTTTTCTTTACGTTTTGAGGTCTATAGAGTATATATAAAGTGTTTTTAGAAAGAAGTATGTATGTGTGTGTGTATGTACGTACGTACGTGCGTTCGCAGGCAGTTTTTCTACGAGCATAACTCACGTAAACAGAGTTGTATCGACTTCGTTGAGGTGTCAATCGAAGCGTCTTTGTAATCTTAAGAGCTGATTAGTTTTTGGAAAACTTCGGTCGGGGGGGGGGGGGGTTTGCTGTTTTCACCCCTTGAAGGTCAACCATGTTATGCGCTATATCTCACGAACCAAACATGCGATTTTCATCATTAAGGTGTCAATCGACGCGACGCGACGTTGGAGCCGTTTTTTAATTTTTTTAAAAAAAGTGCAAAAAATTAGGGTTTCTTTCAAAAACACAAAATTTTTAACCTGATTTTCAAACCTAAGTAATCAATGTTTAATGTGTTAATTTTTTTTGGAAAAGTGGTGTTTTTTTCAAAAAAAAATTCATTTTTAACCTGATTTGCACATCGAAATAGTAAATGTTTATAGAATTTATAAACTTTTATCAATTTTTGTAGAGAAACCAGCAAAAACTTTTCTCATGATTACAAAAAAAAATAAAAAATAAAAAAATCATTCAGTCACCATGTAAAAAGGGTTCATTCGAATCATTATACCTTAAATCTCTTATTCTAAATACATTGTTGTAAAGTCAATCAAAGTTTATTAATATTTTCAAAATTTGAGTAGATTTTGCATAGTCTTCACAGCACCATGTTTTAACTTTAATGAAAAAACTGCTTTGAAACCTGTCCCCCCTCCGATTGATCCGCGTGAATAATCAATCAAACCAATGCACCGAAATCCTTACGTAATCAATTGACGCTCGCGTAGATGTTACGATTAATATTAAGTCATTCCAATAACTTTTATGAGGTACATTTTTATTATTTGATGTAGTATTATTTCCATAACTATTATTGTGTTTAATATTTTTAATATCTATGTAGATATTTCTGGAAGGTTGACCGTGTGGACCTCATGGGTCGCACCTCACGGCTTGTTTGTCGAATTTTAATTTACCTAACTACTAACGTATTTTGTTTATGTTTAATAATTATGTTTATGTTTATGTTTAATTCTCGATATATAAACATATTTTTACGACAAACTATTTTCAATACCTTTACTTCTGAGGAAATGTAGTTTTATATGGGTGGATGCTCAATTTAGTGAGTAACTATATTTTAACGAAAAAAATTGCAGAATTCATGTTTCCAGATTCAAATAATGATTAAAAACATATCGAGCAGTCGACCCTAACAGTAATTATTCTTGGAAAATGAAATTTTTAGATAAAAGTAACATTATCTTTCTATAAAATTCAACGCATTTAATTTTAACCGCGGATCAAAGACACGGACACCAGTGAATAGCCAGTAAGATTCTATATATTTTAATGTTAAGTAATTCACTTGGCAAGTGCCCAAAATATTAAGATAATCATCCCTGCAGAATGGACAGAAAAAATACAGTTTACAAATAGAAAAACTATAAATTCTTCTGTATTTTATAAAACAATACACAATTGATTTTGGATCAGCAATGTTACTTCCAAAATGATTTTGACTCAAAGCATACAAGCGAAGTTGTTCGTCCTTAGGTCATTTGGACAACATACATGTTTTTGTGACCCCTACAATTATGGTTGATATGTTGACATCTTACTACATCCAAGAGCGGATCCAGCATTTGACTCAGAGGGGGTCACTGCCTCGAAAATCAAAATAAAAGAAGACAATATTGCAAAAAAATCGTAAAAATCACTAGTTTACCTAGGCTCAGGGGGGAGGGGGGTCATGACCCCCATGACCACCTCCTTGTATCCGCTTTTGACTACATCTTAAATCTTCAACGAATGATGAACGGAATCATTGATAAATAATGTATTGAAAAATTTTCGAATTCAATTTGCTCCTTGAAAAACAGCTCATCTGCAAAAAATATGTTTTACAAACATTTTATGTGAGCACAATGAATGTGGTCAAATTATCTCGAGTTTTATTTAGTGAACTATCAATTAATTATTTAATATACTATGAATTGATAAAATAATACTGTTGCTTTCAAAAAACAGTCACCATCTCTAAACTTCATGTTTTTTGATCATTCAGTGAAAGTAAACGAAAAATTTCATTAATCTATGTTTGTATTGTACTTAGCGAGAACAAGTGAAGCAAAAACGCACATTGTTAACAAACAACTGTTGGAGCATGTACTTTTCAAATTATCAGAGAATTCCAATAGAAGTTCAATCGAAACTCTTCAATCCCCTCCCAATCTATGTAAAAAAGTTTCAAGCTGCGTCGATTTACTTCGCCTCTAGATTTCCTTTCACAAGCTCCTGTTTTCGATAACATAGGCTGCTCTATTTTTTGGCTTCCGGTTGGCGCCTCTTAATTGAAAATCACAAGCTATAAAGCAAAAAGGATATTATATCTTTCGGATGCGATAGATTGGTAGCTTATTGAAGTAAGATTTGTTTATTGTTCAATAAATAGCTAGGCACAGAATATGTATGGTTACCAGCCATACATCTTAAAATTAACACGAATAGAAAGAACAAATAACCCAATTACCGATTTACAGAGGTGGGAGCCCCAAACAAATTTTTCATGGAAATTCCCCAATAAACAAACAAATTCTTGAGTTTTTCATGGACAAACATTTTCAAGTACGTCTGACGACTTTTCTTCATGCCTTAAATGTTGAATGTTCTGATTCTTTGCATTTTTTGCAGATATAATCTTTCTGATGCTGCATAATAAATTAGCATAAATATGAATTTGTGAGTACTCAAATGATTTCAATATCAGCATGCACACAGTAAATAGGATACGCAGTTCTAAGAAGTTTACAACGACCGTTGGTTGTTCAAAGTTCAATCATTTTGAACGCATCATTTAATTTGTTTTCAAAATCTTTAGAGACCAAGTGCCTCTGGTATATTCCGACCGCATTACAAATATGGAAGCTAGAATAAATATGATTCTTTAGAAAATTGGTATGGATACTATTCGAATTTAAGTCTTGTGGAAGTCATGAACCCTTGAAGTTGGTATAGACGAATTTGTTTGGCCCTGAGAGTACCAGAGAGGTGTGGTTGTTGGTAGACTAGCTCAGTATGGCAGTCCTGGAAGAGAAAATTAAATTTATCAATACGAAATCCGAAACATCGATAAGAAAGAAATGCAGATATGCAATAGGTGCGCAAACAAACTACAGCTTTGGGGTGGTTGTACATTGTCAGCATTATTTGAGCCTCCCAAGTATTTCATGCAGCCACCTGAGACCATCATTTTATGCTTTATTCGTGTGGTATCGAATAATATCAACTGGTATCAAGAATCTGCTAAATTATTTTGTAAATCTCGAGAATATTCATCAATTAAACTTTTTTTTTTCATTTGTACCAAATTTGGATTCATGATGAATAATCAAGTAAGGATATAACAAGCTTAAACGGCTTAATCCATTTTTTAACTGTATAATTAATTTATCGATTACAGCTTTTAAAATTTCAAAATGAAATTTGTCGAATCTAGTTCGATTATCCATTAAATATGATGTAACACATCAAATCAGGACCTGTTTCGTGAGGCTCCATCTTACAACATAGCCGGAGGCTAGAGTTTCTTTTCAAATCTCCCTGATTTGGCGCTACCTAAGTCACACCTTCGCTCGGAACTATTGAATACGCTCTTCTATAATCTATATAGACCAAAACGGATCTGTAAAAAAACGACTACATTTGGCCGTTGAGAGGGGGCACACAGATTTTTGCGGGAAAAGTTGTTGAATAACTCGTATAACAATAATTGAGTTATGCTCCCTCTCAAAAAAGTCGAGAACATTAAAAAAAATCGAAATGTTTAAAAATTTAAAAAAAAATTGTTTTTTTCCTACTTTTTCACTCCTTTCTTTAAAACGGTTCATTTTAGGTCAAATTTGTACAGTAATAAAAGTTGCATATTAAAATTTTCTATAAGATACGATTGATTAAAAATCTTAAAACATTTAACCCTTGTCGCAAAATTGCAATCCATATAAAAAACAGGGACAAAAAAGCTTTTTTTTTCTATTTTTTTGGCCCTTTAAAATGCATTTAGCATATTCATATTTCGCCTAAGTTTTTTTATAATATAGTTAAATAGTAAACAAATTTTCATCAAAATCGATTTAGTAGATTGGCCAAAATAATTGTGCAAACTAAATTTATTTAAAAAAAAATAAAACATTTGAAAGCTTGCAAGTCAGAAACTTAAGCTTATAGAAGTTTGAAGTTTTTTTCACATTTTAAAAAGCACTTCACCTATCCAATGTACTGTACAAAATTAAAATCAGATTATTAGGGCAGCCTCAGAATTTTTTGGCGGCCGCCCAGTACTGTTTTAGAGTTTATTACCAAGTTTAACATGCTGAAGCCGTTTTTAGATTTTTAACCAATCCGCGACAAATGGGAAATGAATTTGTTTAGATATTGGTCTCTTAAAAACTGGCTTAAAGTGAAACTAAAAGGTCATTGGACGTCTTTGTCATGTCCTAGACAATCAAATCTCTTATTTTTCGAAGAAATAAACCGACCAAATGTATAAAGAAGGCTCACAAAGAATTATTACACACTGAAGTATAATAAAAAAAATGAATAGTCACGATTAGGAACTCTGTAGACTTTGCCTACACAAAGTAACGACGATAAAGTATATTCCATCAGGTTGTGTTTTACATGCGAATGAAATATCCTAACCTAAATTAAAATTGTAGTTTCAATTCGGCAGAACAATTTGAAATTCTTTCTCATCTGTAATAGCTAGAAACGGAGCAAAACATTTATACTTAGTCGCGTTGCTCATACCAGTAGCTGTAATGATGAGATTATATCACAGACGTTCTGCAAGAACATTTTTGGCTCAATAAATACGACTATAACTTTCAAGCCAAATTTCCAATCATCAACTTTTCATGATTTTGAGAAATTTTCTACCCTGACCGTATACTGTTTGGATTTAATCTTTATTTAGTTTTGATGAAACATCACTCTTTGAAAAATAAAAAAAAAATTGCAGCACTAAAAGGTTTCTGGAAATCTGATAAGTTGTTTTGTTTTTTAGTCCATGAGCATTTTGTACTTCGAAGGACAAAATTTCGTCCCGAACCGAATATTTAGCGGCATAGAATTTGGTCTGTTAAAAATCCTCAACTGTACGGAACCATACTAATTATTTCCAAGCTTTTATTAGTATATGCATTGACATCAATCTAGTGATTAAGGAGGTATTACGCTGTTTCGAACCGGTAAAATTAGATGCATTATTGTGGTTGAAAAATATTGTCATGTTGGAAACTTATGAAGTAGAAATGTTCACAGTTAGTTGCAATTCATCCCACCTTTTTGGACGATTCATTCATTGGGCATTTTTGTGCTTCCTAGATAGTAAACTATAAATTCTTCTTACTCCTAACCCTGCAGTTTTATATTTAAACCTTTTTAAAAGTGACTACACCTACATGTCAATTTATATTTTATTTTTTATTCTTAATATGCAAAATTCAATATTACTCATATTATTTTCATATTGTTTCTAGGTTGACAACAAGGTTTTTGGAGCCACCTCGAAAATAAGCTCAATCAAAATGCACAATCAATTTGCGGCAGTTGTGTAATTGCAGCAAGGACACAGCCAAATACGAAGATTTAATTTGGTCCTGTCCTCGACAGCCTAGGTAAAGTCCAATGGCTGACTATTTAATATGGTAATTCTGCATCCACCGAAGGCTTCTGTGAATCATCATCATGGGACTGGGTGTAAACAAAGAGTTGAATAAGGATGTTCGCCTCAATTATTCCGTCCATGGTCGCGAAAGCTCTGACTTTGCACTAGCGGCTCTAAATTGGACAGGTCTGCACTATTCGCCAGCTCCCAACGGGCAACTCAATGAAACCAATTACACCATTGCTTCGAACAAATACTGCGACGAGGACGAGTATGTCGAGGAAGGCGATGTCCTGTCCAGCGTTTACTTTAAGACGCTCGTGTATGTCCTGTACATTGGGATTTTTGTGTTTGCATTTATCGGAAACGGAATCGTATGCTATATCGTGCAATCGACTCCTCGCATGCGAACAGTGACGAATTATTTTATTGCGAATCTCGCGATCGGCGATATCCTAATGTCGGTGTTTTGTGTCCCTTTTTCGTTCGTGTCGATTTTTATCTTGAACTATTGGCCGTTCGGGGCTGTTTTGTGTCACCTTGTAAACTATTCGCAAGCGGTTTCGGTGCTGGTTAGCGCCTACACTCTGGTAGCTATCAGCGTAGACAGATACATTGCTATTATGTGGCCGCTGAAGCCCAGGATCACAAAGAGGTAGGTCCTTGCCATTTATTTGCCGAATAATTACACACAAGATGTGAAACGCATTTCAAGCATGAAATTATAAAAGTTTTACTTTCGATGTTGTTCACGTATTGTTTGTTGGATATTTTCAAAGCCACTAGGTCTAAAATTGAATTAAATATGCCAACAATAAATATTCCATTAAATTGAGGCACAAATAGAAGTTGAAATTAAACTGAATTTGAAGTAAGTATTTTGTGCTGCAAGCAATCGGTAGGTACGTGGTAGATATTGGCTGAAACATTCATTTAGGTATGATTTGATAATCAGGAGTATATTAATTCACATGCTCAACAGAGCATACAGATAGAATATTTGCTAAAAATTTAAAGTAATTAAACTTTCTGCATATTGTTTTTTCATTTGGATTAATAATTTTTCGGAATGAACCATGAATATAGAGCAAAATTGTTAAGAACACGTTTTTATGTGTGCTAAAAACAGTTCAAGAAATAACTATTGACATTCTTTCGCAGAATTCGAAAATAAATATACGATTAAACAAAGCGTTCAGCCATATACAGATCAGAAATTTTCAATTGATTGCGACTGAAATTCCCATCATGGTATCGTTTGTAGCTACGATGTAATTGGACCCCAAAGATAGGGATCTAGACTTTATCCAAATAAATCACTAGAATTTGTCCTTATTCCAAACATTGAACACACCCAATGGCACCATTACCAACACTTGGATGCTCTTTGCCCAAAAGAGAATTGCATTGGCAGAATGAAAATCGTTAGTTAAAGGAAGAATTGCAAAGGAAATGGAAACTGTCTAGGAAAGCATTCAAGCACTTTCAGTCTCCAATTCTGGGCAGAACAAATACTCTAGTCATATATTGTGAAAAATTCAGACGATGTTCGATTTATTTTTGCATTGGACAAATTGAGTTTGAAATTTGATTTTGATAAGATTCAGTAAAACAGAAATTTATTCCAATAAGTAAAGAAAATTTACAAAACAAACATAAATCAAAACAAAATATTATAATTAAAAGCAAGATTGTATTTTCTGCATACTCAATTATTTGTGTGAATGTTTGCATCACGATTTCTTTTCTTCGGCAACCGTCGCATCGGCATAATTTTTTTGAGTCAATTTTTTCTAATCTTCGGCAATACGAGGGGTGATCAAAAAGTAATGATAATCACAATAAAAGACGGTGATGACAGTTACAAAAATAATTTATTTTTCTACATAGTCTCCTAACAAGGCAAAACATTTAGTCCATCTTTTTTCTAAACCCAGGATTCCCTGAGAAAAATTTTTTTTGTCTTGACCCTCCCAAAACGTCTTAACAGCGGCCATCACTTCACTGTTGTCTTCAAATTTCTTGCCTAGGAGGTGTTGCTTGAGACGAGGAAAGGGGTACAAGTCACTGGGAGCTAGATCTGGAGAATAGGGTGGGTGTTTCAGCAGTTCGAATCCCGTTTCTTGAATGGCAGCCATCGCAAACTGCGGCTTTGTGAGCCGGAGCGTTGTCTTGGTGAAACAACACTCCAGCTCGCAGTTTGCCGCTTCTTTTTGCCTTAATGACTTCCCGCGTATTTGGTCCGCGTAGTAAGATGCCAAAATAGTGGCTCCCTTTTCCACATATTTCACCATAATTATTCCTTCGGCGTCCCAAAAAACGGACGCCATAACCTTTCCCGCCGAACTTGACACTTTGAACTTCCGGTGTTGGTGAGGAGGCTTGCTTCCAAGTCATCGATTGTTGTTTGGTTTCAGGATCAAAATGGTGGATCCAGGTCTCGTCCATGGTCACGAAACGTGACAGAAATTTTTTCCGATCTGCTTGGAACTTTTGGAGATTCACCCTTGAACTATCGACTCGTTTTTTCTTGTGCCCGTCGGTTAACATTCGCGGTACCCAACGCGCAGAGACCTTTTTCATCTGCAATTCGTCCACAAGGATTGCTCAAACGCTACCGTATGAGATCCCCGTGACCTCAGCTACATGTCTGACGGTCACTCTTCGATCTGCCAACACAACATCTTCGACCTTTTTCACGTTACCTTCAGTGTCGGACGTAGATGGGCGTCCTTCGCGGTGTTCATCTTCAGTGGATGTCCTTCCCAGCTTAAACTCCCTGGCCCAGCGTGCAACTGTGGAATACGGAGGAGCAGAGTTCCCCAATGTTTCCTCTTAGTCGCTGTGTATGTCTTTGGTAGACATTTTTTTCAAACGGAGGTACTTAATGACTGCTCTAATTTCGTTTTTCTCCATTTTGATGTTATCTCTTCGCCGGTTCGTATTCAACTGAATGTCCCTCCCGTGAATCGTAGTCTATTTATATGATTTTTTCATGCTGACTTAGTGAGTGTTTAAGCAAGCGAAAAAAAATTTTGTTGGATTTTTATGCGGACTGGAAGTAACCGTTTATCATTACTTTTTGATCACCCCTCGTATAATTTAAGCATTCCCTTTAGTTCTTTTAAAGTTCTTTTCAATTTAAACACCTTCTTTGAAGATCTAACCGTTGCATTAATGTAATCGTAAAATCGTTTGTACTAATGTATTTACATTTAAACTGTTGCGGCTGTTCTCTAATTTATTGAATTTTTTTAACATTTGTCCGTTAACATCATTGATATGAATATGATGAAAATATATATTTGAAGCAAATGAATTTATTCAAGTAGAGAGAATTGCGTAAAAAATTAAAGAACCAAAATAACATTTGTATTGCATTCTCATTCTCATTTATTAAACAGTTCAAAATTACAAATTGATATCTGCAAATTCCTCGAGAGGTAATATAAATACCTGTACATAGGCCTGGCTTAGTTAAAACTATCTTACAGCTAACTTAACCTAAAGACTCTGTCGAATTATTTTTCTTACTCGTCGCGTATATAATACATTCATGCTCATAAGCCAGTATAATTTAATATGTAGTTTCAGAGCGCTTGTTTCATTGAAGCATATCTTTGAAATTGTTGCACTTTATATCATTAGATTAGTGACATACTGTAGTCATTTTTGTTTGATAGAGACAAGATCTTATCCAATTTTTTAGTTTAATCTTAATTGCTTGATATTTTTATTATTCTATTCCATTAAAACGCTATAGTTTTTAATTTTTTCCATATATATATTTCGGGAGTAAGTTGCTCCCTTCTTCAATGGTAAGTAAAATAATCAACACTGAAGAAGGGAGCAACTTACTCCCGAAATATATATATGGAAAAAATAAAAAAATATAGCGTTTTAATGGAAAAGAATAATACAAATATCAAGCAATCGTTCGAAGCGCTAAACATGGGAGAAAATTCAGAAAGTTAATCTTAATAGTATTTATGCTGAAAGACATAGTTTTCAGATCTTTTGGCAGTATATTGTATACTCTTAATGCTACAACATAGCTGTTTTTGTTACTCACACTTTTATAAATTTTTGGCATCTGTAGGTTCTTATTTCTGGTTATGCTGTCTGACGCTATATATTTGCTTTTTAGCTCACCATAATGGTGTAACAAAGAGTTATAGATAAATAACTGCTCAATATTTAACGCACAATTTTGTGTTACGAAGGTGTTTTTATTAATAATTTTTAGAATCCTATTCTGTAGGTTTTGGAGTAAATTTAAGTTACTTTTATATGCACCTCCCCATGCTATTATACCAAAATTGACATAACTGTGGAAAAATGCATAATATATTATCATTAATGTTTTTAACTGCATAATTTTCGAAATTTTCCAGAAGATGAAGACTAGATATTTAGTTTTTTGTATGATATTTTCAATATGCTTGTCCCATTTCATACTAAAGTCGAATATTACTCCCAACTGCTTGCTCTGTTCAACTTTTGTAAACCTATTTTAATATCGAGACTGTTGGGAACACTATCTACATAACTTCCACGGTTTTTCCTACATTCAATGATAATTTGTTTAATGCAAACCAGGATGCAGCTTTGTTTAAATGTGTATTCATTTTATCTTGAGAAGTTATCCAATTATTTTCAGACGAAAGAATAACCGTGTCGTCCGCATACCATAGAATATAATCTTCCGGCATACTTTTAAGTAAATCGTTTATGTACAGAATAAAAAGCAAAGGTCCCAAAATTGTTACCTGAAGTACACCTGTGATGACTTCGTTTTTATCACTAATACAGCCGTTTAGTCTTACTGTCTGTTTCCTACCTGTAAGATAACTTTTTAATAGTTCATATGCGTTGCCTCTAATTCCATATATTTACATTTTATTTAACAAGATGTCATGATTGACAGTATCAATGCTTATATTTTCTTTAATTGATTGCACTTAGTAAATATATTAAAAATGTAAGAACAATGTTTCGCATCACCGAGGCTAAACATATTTGAAGAGCGCACACTCACAACGTAACATGCCCAAAAAATCATCATTGAGATTGTTCTTTACTGTAAGTGTTTTAAGTCATTTGAGTATATTAATGCAAACGTTTTCAATCTTAAAAATTACTTATGGTCAATTATTTTTTCGAACTGAAAATGATTGCATCAATGACTAAAATTATTAAAAGCAGACGCCAAACTCAGTTTTAGTAGCTTTCCAGTATATGGAAAGTTCTTGTAATCGCTTCGAAAATTTTCAAAATATCTTTACGTTTTAAAGTTTTAGAGTATATTTAAAGTGTACTTGGAAGAAGTCTGCATATGTGTGTATATATTTATATGAACGTACATACGTACGTATTGTCGTATTGTCTTCGTTGAGGAATCAATCGAAGGGTATTTGGAATGTGACGAGATGATTAAATTTTGATAAACTTGGGTCAGGTTTTTCTTTGTTACGACACACCCAAGGACATTTTAGTCGTGCACCATATCTCGCGAACCAAATGTTGAATTAAAGTCATTGAGATGCCAATAAAACGCTTACGCATTTGTATTTGCATGGCTTGGCTTTGGCTTCCTTTTCTAAAAAATAAATTTTACACCAGTTTTGCACCACAAGCCATCAACGTGTATGAAAATCAGATACTCTCAATATTTTGTTGGCAAAAATCAAAAAAAGTTTTGAAAAATTTGATAACTACAAAAGATAATTCGAAGAATCAATAACAATCCATTAATAGTCACAATAGCTAAGAGGTTGATACGAATAATGTTACCTGATTTCTGTTTTTTTATTGGCATTGGTGTCTTGCTAATCTAAGCATATTGACATTTACAATATTTTAATGAAAAAGCGCTTAAAATTAAGAGAAAAAATTGTTGTGGTGACAATCGATATTATTTCAATGATTCGTTCGAATTTACAATTTATCGAAAAAGTTCTCAAAAAATTAAATTCCCAAAACAAATTATTTCTTCTATTTGGCACTTCAACCAATCATTGCTTTTTGAATCAGATCAGTTACGATCGCGTCAAATGAAACATCTAACTTTTTGTATACTTTTTAAAAATATTCCTAAGATCACAATATACAATGAATATTTATAATGAATAAAGGAGCGTCCATTAATAACATGAGGATCATTTATGAAATTGTTAAGTTCATGAATTGTTAGGGTCCGTAGTGTTTCAGTTGTATTTGCTTTAAATATAAGCAGGTATCCAATTTTTACAACATATCGCTTGATCATGATCAACTTCGTATAATAAATGATGTAAATGGTGTAATAGTCAATACTTTTCAAAATCAGATGCTTTTGAAACTGCTCAACAAATAAAAAATCGTAATTTTTAGTAGTGCAGTAATTTTTTTAAACGCTCGAAAGATTTCAACTCCTTTTTTCCACTTATTCGGTATTTTTTATGAATTTTAACAGCAACTATTTATTGCTTTTTAAATATTGTTTCCAAGATCGGCTGCAAAACAAGAAATGACTGTTAGTTTTTTTAATGTGAAATAGTGAAATAATATTGATATAATTTTTATGCAGTTCGCGTCGATATCACGCGAGAAAATTCAGTTTAATCAGCGTAGAAACAAAAACTGCATTCAATAGCCTTGAAATCCCAGTTTCGTACACAAATCCCATTTGTCTTTCAACCATCCATATGAAATTCACCAGTTGTATGAAAATGGCTTTAGAACCGATTGCGATTGTTCCCAATAAATATTAAATCCGACCCCCACCCACCTAAAACCTTACGTAATCAATGGGCGTTTCCTAAGGTAATACAATTAATATTTACTCATTACAATTGTTATAGGGAGCTCCAGTATTTGATGTACTATTTCCATCATTATGATTTCGTTTAAAACTTTTAGACATGTCCTTAAGGGTCACTGGCCTGTTATTTTGCAAATTCTATGTTTTGAATTTAAGCTCAACATTGGTATGAACGCAGCTGAGAGTATTTTCAGTATTGAATCAATGAATAAAATTGATATTCAAAGATGAGATTTAAGCTGGCTTTCGTTTTGATTTTGCATGTGGATTTTCTGTTGAGTAAAGATCAATCAGAAAATCTACAAAGTAAAATGCAGGAACGGAGAATATTTTTTTGAGCAAAAAATGATGTAGAGTCATATAATCGCAATGTAAGTAATTTTTTTTGAAACTTCTACGTCTAGTAAAAATATTGTGTATAAATAATTTCATTTCAAACTGTAGGTTTTTTTCATCACTGACTTTCGTCAAATTTCGTTGAGAAAACAAATATGATTATTTTAAATCACGTCTTTTCGCTATGTTGTTTTATTCTTTTCTAGTTTCGTGATTCCATTTAAAGAGGTTTAAATTCTTGAGAATTTCTGTTCAAATATAATTAACTTGCCAAAAAAACAAAAAAATCAATAATCTCTTTATTTATAATATCTCCCTTACGATGTAAAATAAAATTTTCATGTAAATATGTATGCTTTGTTTCATAAATAAATTTCTAAATAAATAATATATTGACTGAGCATTCAGTGAAACTTTCAAGCTTAAGTATTGTATTTGAGAGGATTGTAATGGGAAAATTAATTTTCTTGTCTTCATTTCAAAGACTAAAAATTGCGCTTAATATGAAATCCAATAAGAGGCCAGTAGAAACACATTTTTCGTTAAAGAAAATAATAATCTTAAAACCGTCTGTCTACAGTTTTGAACCAGCTTAATCGTCTTTTATTTTTTACGACTATAAAGCACATAAAATTTCATGCATTCAAAATCCAGTTTATATTAATAACTTCGGCAGATTAACAAATTGAATCTGTGAAATTTATGTTACTGAAATAATTCAAAATTTGATAGAATCGTGCGAATGTCATTACGCATTGATTGACACCGTACCGATGTCAACGTGACGTCGCAGGATATGGTGCATGACAGAAATAACCTTGGAAAGGTCAAAACAAAAAGAAACTACCCGACCGAAGTTACCCAAAATTGAATCAGCTCGTTTCATTGCTAAAACGCTTCAATTGACACTGAACGAAGTTGGAACGATTTTTTAAGTGAGCAAAATGGCCATGAATATACCTACACACACACACACACTTCTTCAATATACAGACTTCTTTCTAAAAACACTTTAAATATACTCTAAAGACCTTAGTGTTGAAAATTTCCATTTGAATTTGCGGGGCGATTACATGAGCTTCCCATATACTGGAAAGTTAAAAATAATTTTGAATCTTAATTGTATGTTTATTGTGAATTTAATATTAGAATTCTTCAACCAGAACTCGTTTTTAATGATATTATAATGTACACAAAAATAGTCCGAAGAATATAGTTGTCCAAAAATCAACTGGGGGAAGCAGTAACAACAATTTTTAAAAGTGAACAGTGCTCAACAGTTATATTTCTCAAAGAATAGACGCTTATGTAATGCTTCTAAACAACTCATGAATAATTATTACCGATGATGATTCTCTTAATTTTCTTTTCTTATTTTCAGATATGCCAAAGTAACGATTGCGGTGGTGTGGGGCATAGCTTTGATAACAGCGGTCCCAATCCCAGTAGTTTCCAAGCTCGCACAACCAGCACCGTGGCACGAAACGTGTGGCAAGTAAGTCAATTTCACCATCCTTTTGTTTGACTTTCATATAAAGAACCTACATCCCGAGAAAGTTTACCGATTATCTAGATTCGATCGATTTTCTATCAGCACTGTTCCGTTCTTAAATCTTAGCTAATTCTGCTAATCATTTCTCCACGGTAATTCTTTTGCCGCTTTGCTCGCGTATATAATCTCGTCCTGTGGTGCCTCTTTAATTGATATTTTCCAGGCGGAATGCAAATTGAAATTGTTAATTAGCGTAACATTTGGGCGGCTTTGTAAATTACATTGCTTCCAAATGAAAACATTTTATTGTTTGTTTTGTGGCACAACGATTTATCATTTGCATTTCCATAAGACATTACGGAAAACATTGAATTGTAGTAATGAATCACATGTTTTTGCTGGATACAGTTCTCCAATGGCTAATTAGGGAATTTCGTTAATGTTGTCGAACATGAGTGTCTATGTTAGTGGGGTCGAAAATGCAAATGGATAGTAGCGGATGATTAATGAAACATTAGTTTTTAGCGGATTGAAAAAATGAAAATTTAAAGTGCAAAAATTAGTAGGAATTTGAGTATCTAAAAGTGAGATAGTGTAATTTCCTACAAAAGCTTAGCTCTCTTCGCGAATCATTTATCAGTGTTGCAGGATTTCAATTTTAGGGCGGCTGAAATACTAAATCACTTGCAATTTCGTAGTCTGGCATATGTTTGTATACCTTTTTTCTTGAAAAATACAACTTACACATCATATCTGAAAGGCAACATTTGAAAAAGATATCATCATAACATTTCTGATATAGTTTGCATTTTCCAGAAAAAAAATCTAGACCACAAGTGCTTCAAAAAAATGTATTTCAAGATCTTCCATCAACTTTAAAGCAGTACCGATTTTCACACATCTAACTGCCACCGATTGTCACTGTCTCTACGTTTTGCGGGCAATGTTTTCGCATTTTTAGATAATCCATTAAGCGAACAGCTTTTACAAGACTCCACTCATAAGTGTTTGCCATTCAACCTAAACCACTTACCAAAGTCAATACCAGCCACATTTCATCCAATTTATCACCTCATTCCGAAGTCCTTGCTAAAGCTGTGTAGAAGTCAAACCTGCAAGGACTCTGCTTGCTTTATGTCACTCGAGGGTGTTGCTTCTGTCTCTGCTGTTCAAGCTCGCACCTTGATCTTTTGTGATATTTATTTATTGGGACATTTTTCAAGGATTTAAGGCCATAAGACGAAGTTCATAGGTTTTGGCTGAAAGAATTTTATGATGTGCACAAAGGAGTGCCTGCCACACATCTTGAAAGTATTTGATGAGTGGGTGATGCTTTGCAAATCAGGATTATACTCTGCAAGTTGTTTTGATGAAATGTACATTTACAATCCCTGTTGAATAAAGGACTTTGGCTCGAGGCTCATTTTGATTCGCATTGCTATTAGGGCTTCCTCTTTGATTTCAATCAACAGCAAGAAAAAGAAAAATGTCGCAGTTGTCAATCAGTAATGATTTGGCGAATGTAAGCTTTCCGAAAATGAATGAACAACACATTCCAAATAATATGGATCTTTTTGTATTATTTTTTTATGTCATGAAGAATTTTGCAAATACATAACTTGCTTATTTGTTAAATTTTTTAAGGTATATTTGTCGCGAAGATTGGCCATCGGCGGATCAGAACTATTACTACAGTCTTGCTTTGCTGACTTTACAATTTGTGATACCTTTGCTAGTGCTTGTGTTCACATACACGCGGATAGCAATAGCAGTTTGGGGAAAGAGGCCTCCAGGTGAAGCTGAAAATTCGCGAGATCAAAGAATGGCGCGCTCTAAAAGAAAGGTAAGTGAATCTGACTTGGCATTCGTATAATATTTATTTGGATTATTTTGAACTTAAAGTTGGAGTATTTTGATGTCCATTTCAATTTGCTATTTATATTTATATTCACTTTCATTAAGCTTTATTAAAATGGAATCCGAACACAATGAATTAAGGACTAGGTTTGATTTTCATTAAGTTCTCGGGAAATATTCAATTTGTTTACAAGAAATATATTAACATTTAGTGTTCTTGCCATCCTTACAATTGGAAACAAGTCCCTCAGAAAGATGGAACCTAAACCACAATCACTAACAGATGTGAAGTATTTCATTCAACAATTATAAGTGAATTATGATTTGAGCCATTTTCCATTTTCGACTATTCGCCAGATTATTGTCTCGTCATCAACGAGCAGGCGAATAAACTGGAAGCAAACACAAGCTGTCCTAATTCATTTCTTTCATTTCTGCTTTCAAGGATGAGTTAATATCTGATTCGAGACACTGAACAAATGTGTAAATATTTGAGGTGAGGGTGTCGAGTGTCAATAAGCCGAATCGACTTTTTGTGTACTTTTTCAGTCGCAGAATATTTATTCAGAAGGCGGAATTTCCATGATTGCCTCGTAGAAATTTGGTTTTAATGGGGCGTATGAAAATTGAATAACAAGATTAGATATTGCGTTTAAAAGCCTTGGTAATTTTTATTTTCTGAACTTTCATCTATCTTTTGAATTATCAAAGATAAACTGGTATTGACAAGTGTTTGTGGGTTTTGATTTATTCAATAACGTATGACGATTTATTGAGGTAAGATTTAGATTTATTTACATTGTATTGAAAAAGGTACTTAAAAAGATTCATTATTTTAGCATAGCTGTGACCAGAGTTGTCTGCAATATTTCATAGGTATATTGAAATTTCACGCACAGCGTCAAACTTGTAAACAATTCAATAAAATAATGAAAACCGCTTCCGATATTAAAAAAGGTGAAGTTCTTATTTCATAATAATGGTATTTCTGAAAAATTGCAAACGTTTTTAAATAATTTTAAAATCTGAAAAATATCCTTCGTTAACTTCTTACAATTAAATTTTTCGTAACCTGACGAATGCCAATTCAAAATATAGCACTTCCGTTACTTGACGAAACATAAAAGTACTATATGGTACCAAAATTATAAAAAAAGTTTATTGTATCTTTCGTAATCTTTAAAAATTAAAACAAATAGAATTTTCGCTTCTGTTAAATATTACAAATGTGTCACCATTATTTCATAGATGTTTGCAAACAAAACACTTTTTCGATGTAAATATGTTAAGTATTTTGAAATAAATAAAGACAGCTACACAGCATAAAATCAGTTATTTGTATTAATACCCAGTATGTTACTTCAATTGCAATAATATAAAATTGCACAGCATTTGTGAAATCAGGTTATTAAAAAATGCCATAAACTTCTTAGATAAACATCGTGTAAAACGTTTATAATTCTATGAGTCCCAAAACTGGCATATTTTACATAGCAATGAGCCAGAAAACCTTCCTTGTCAAAATTGAGGATGTGGAAAAAATACTACAGATGTGTTTACAATTTAAAAATTAGTTAAAAACTTTTGCAATTTTCTAGAAAACCTCTTACTACAATTAAGGGCTTCATGATTTTTCCAAAAAAATGGAGAACCTTCTCAATTTTTTAAAATGATAAACAAGTTATAGGGTTAATTCAATTTCAATTTTAAGTGCTCATAACTTCCTTTCTACTTCAACTGATTTTTATATAGAACAAGCGATTCACTTCAAAAACTTTTTAATTTTTTGGATCTATTTCTGTTTTTTCAGCGTAAACGCAAGGTAAAAAAATGACGAAGATTTCAAAATTTTGAAAAACAGGAACTTTTAATATACTAGGAAGCTAAAAAGATTAAACAGATTTGAAAATAAAAAGGTGTAAATATTTTGGTACTTGAAATAAGCTTTATTGATCAAAACCATAGTCAGATTTTTCCGACCAAAATTTTGTTATTCCAAGCAATTTTAGAGAAACACTGGACTATTAACGAGTTTTCACGAAAGTTTCAAGGAAAATATTACTTCCAAATCAAATTATCAACTCAATTGTGGATTCTTCTTGTTTTGCTCTGCGGTGATCACCTGCACTTCTAAGTGGTTAATCCAAAATCAGTTAAACAAAAATCGAAGATATTTTTTAAGACTTCTCAAAAAAATGTGCCATCTGATTGGTTATTTAAATATTTCAAGGGAGAGAACAGTCACTCGTGTGTTATTTTATATTTTATTATACTCCGATTCAGTATTAGATAGACCTTTATCCTTTTTTTTCATTGATTAAGAAGAACTATTGGCCACCGAAAATGTAGAAGAACGTTCAACAAAAGTGTTCTGTTACATTATTCCAGAGTAAGTGTTTTTTGAAATTTTCGTGAAAGCTACTTGAAGCAAAGTAAATGAACTTAGCATAATCAATCAAAAATATTTCAAATATTGGTTGAAAAAATTTGATATTGGAAATGTTTTTTTTTCATGGCTATTACTAACCTTTTCTTCTCATATCCCAAAAGCACATTACCTCGAAAATACGTCAGCAAGTGCCTCGCAATGATTTCACAATTTACCTAGATGATAATTTATCGCTACATTTTTTATTATGCTGGATGAAATCATTTAATTAATTCAATTTAGCTTGTCTTAAGTAATGGCTGCATTGAAATTTTTTTTAAATAGATGCGAGGTAGAATATCACGTTCTTTTCTAACATTTTGTCCACTATTATTTGAAATATTCCTTTTTCCGTATCATCATCTACTTCGACGTCATGTTACTTTATTGTATGTGTACATACTATTATAATTTTTTTTATTTTGGAAATATTCAATTTGTTAACATTACCTACGCTTTTGAATGTTCTTCCCTGCGATTATGAACTTTCCAAAATACTGACTGAGCCGATGCAAGTGAGGAGTTGCTATATCGTAATTCTATTTTGAGATGAAACTCACCGAAGTTCAAAACAATGATTTTTATTTTTGTTATTTTACATTTTATATTCCGTTTCCCGAATTTTCATATGCATAATATCCTGTTTCCCTCCCCTACAAATTGAATTAAATCAATCAATATTATCATATTATCCCAGCGTGTCCATAACTTAATTATCAATTCACCTCCAGCGTTCGATTGGTACGAAAAGGACTTCATAGATATATTTTCGATGGGAATTGAGGATGTATGTAAAAGTTGGTTTTAAAGAGATGTAGAACTTTTGACAGAAATACTATATCTGTCATTGTAGCTATCGAAGTTTGCTGAAATTTTGACATCACCTCTTTTTCTTCTTTTGTTTCTTTTGGTAAATTATACTGGACAACACGACTTTTTGACATTACTTTAATTATATATATTCGGTAACTTTAATGCATAAGTATTAACAAAAAAATAAATTAAAAAATCTATTACATCGAAATATCTAAATAAAACATAAATTTGACATAATTTATGACGGTATATCGAAAAAGTATCATAAATTGGTCTTAGTAACAAAAATAAGACTGATACTTGTGTTTATGAATAAATTAGGTTATGAATATTCACCAGATAAATGGAGACTATTCATTGACTCTTAAATTAAGTTTAAAAGCAGTCTTACTGCATAACGACAATGTTCTTTCATCTGTACCTTTAGCACATGTCATTCACATAAAAGAAACTTATGCAAATATTAAAAACCTACTCGCGAAAATTCAGTACCAATGTCATTCTTGGAAAATATGTGCAGATCTCAAAGTTGTTGGAATATTACTCGGGACACAAGGAGGTTACACAAAATATTGTTGTTTTTTATGCCAATGGGACAGTAGCTCTAGAAGTAAACACTTCATAAAAAAGGATTGGCCGATTAGGACTAATTTATATCCAGGACAAAGGAATGTGACTGAAAACCCCTTCGTAGAAGCAATCAATATTATTATGCCACTTTTGCACATCAAATTAGGCCTCATAAATTTTTTTGTTAAAGCCATTAATAGAAATGCAGAAGGTGTTCTGTATTTAAAAACATTATTTCCTAGACTGAGTGGAGCTAAATTAAAAAAAGAAGTTTTGTCGAGCTAGATATAAGGAAGATAATGAAGGATTTTAATTTTTTTGCAAAATTAACCACAGAAGAAAAAACTGCATGGCTTTCTTTTGTTGAAGTGGCGACAAATTTTTTGGGAAATAGAAAATCGGCAAGCTATGAAGATATGGTTTCTAAACTCCTACAGGATTATAAAGCTTTAAGATGTAATATGTCCTAAAAATTTCATTTCCTTCATTTCCATCTCGACTTTTTTCCCGAAAACTTAGGTCCAGTGAGCGACGAAGACGGAGAAAGATTCCATTAAGATATCATGACAATGGAAAAACGATATCAAAGAAAATGGTCACCGAGAAAGCTTGCAGATTTTTGTTGGACACTAAAACGAGATCATCCATCGTATAGTTATAAGAGACGAGCAAAACGAACAAAAAAACGTACAGCATAATTTTTTAAAACTTAATTCCCTTAAAAAATAAGTTATGTTTCTTTTTTTTAAATAAATGTATATTTCCGCAGAAATGAGTGTTTCAATTTTTTCACACACATATTTTCAGCTATCTCTGGCCAAGGTATAAAAAAAAAACAGTAGCAAACCACGGCAATAAATAAATAATTTTTTTGTTGTCCAGTGTTATTATGAGAAGACTTTCAATGGAACAACGTCTTGGAATAGTGAAAATTTATTTCCAAAATTTGTTCATCCAACACGAACTCTTACAGTGCGTATCGAGGCAGCTATCGCTGCTGTAGAGGGTAGTGTGACAAATGATCTAAATTTATCGACTCGACGCCGTCCGTCCACTGTGTGGGACATTTTGAAGCAAAATCTTAGACTTCATTTCTATAAAATCCAAATAGGGCAGCGGTTGAAGCCATTGGACCGTCTTACGTTCGGTAAATGGGCTGCGAATGAGTTGGAAGTTGAACCGCATTTTCAGCGGCAAATCATTTTCAACGATGAGGCTGATTTCTGGTTTAATGGGTTTGTAACTAAGCACAATTGCTGTTTTTAGTGTGAGGCTGATTCTAAATAGACTTTGGAGTTACTGCATGAAGCGGTTTGCATGCCGTCGGCATAATTGGTCTTTTCTTTTCAAATCTGAAGACGGAACCAAAGTCACTGTTGGTGACAAATAATTGTATTTTTTTGATTCTCAACATCAATTATTATCGTCTGACGGGTAAATGTTTCCAACAGGTTGGCGCAACATGCCATACTGCGCATGAAACCATTAATTCACTAGACCGAACCTTTGGTGAACGTATCATGTCAAGAAATGGACCTGTGAACTGACCGCCCTGATCATTTGATGTGACCATGTAACTATTTGTTGTGGAGGTTCTTCAAGTCATTTATCTATGCTGCTAAAGCATCATTTATTGATGACTTGGAAGGCAAAATGTGACTCGTTATTGGCGAACTAAGGCCGACTATGCCAAAAAAGTGGTGCAAAATTGGACCGACATGATTGCGTTCCTAACACGCAGTCGCGGTGATAGTTGATTTTAAACTCAAAATGCTTTAAAATTTGTAAGTTTGCGAAGCCAAAAATTTAGTCATTTTAATAGTTTATCTGTTTTATTTGTTCAAAACATTATCCACCTCTACAAAATAACCTATATTTGAAATGTTATTATTGAAATACTTTACTGCAAATGCTCAAAGTGGTTGCCTTCCATTTTCAAACAAGACTCTCTTTTTCCAGGTACGTACTGCCTTTAACATCTCGCTTGTTATTTGAGCCCTGGTTCCAAATCTTAGACGAAAATTGCTTCAATTTATCACTAGTCTTCCTTATCTGAAACTCCACAAAGAATATAATCAAACGGAATCAAATTTGGAGGTATTGCAATCTTAGATTTATTCCATAACGTCCTGTCTCCCTGCAATAGTTGAAACACAAGATTCGTAAGCTATGCAGAATTGTGCCTAGGAGCTCCGTCGAATTGAAGCCACATTCTTTTTTGTTGTGCAAGTAGTGCATTGTCCAATAAACTCGACACCCCATTTTCTCAAAACGATTTGTAGCCTTGGTCAATCAGTCGGTTCAAAAAATTCGGGCCCTATAAGTTCTTCACAAATAATATCTGTTGAAACCCCATAAAGCTTGGTTATATGTTTCGTTCACCATATATAGACTAATCTCACTCCACTAGTGATAGTTTTGGCAGTTGAAAATTTCTTCTTGGATGAAGAAACACACTCTTCAGTAGCGCGTGCTCTTGTTCTAGTCCGGCTCACATTCAATGGCACACTTTGTGCAATTTGTTCTGGTTCTCGTTTTCGAAGCACAAGCCTTCCGTAGAAGTAACTATAAACAGTGTTGAATATTACTTCAGAGGATTTTTTTCTGATGGAAAAATCTTTATTACTGGTTACTATCGTGTGAAGATTAAGCAGTTGCTCCAAACTTATTTATAAATATGAGTTTCCTAACTGATAAGTGTTGACTAATTATATTTCAATTAAAGCGTTCCAAAATCACTTCATTTCTTAAAAATTCACCAAATAATATCAAAATAGGCCTGGTTTTAATACGAAAAATAAATAACTGACTTTTTATTAATTCAACGTTCTGCGAAAATATCACAGAATTTACATTTGTTAAGTGCACTGGAGAAAATGAAAATAAATGCTCCCATACTGTTTAAATTTATAAGATTTTTTTTTGATAAGTAGTAATTTCATTTAAATATTAAACGGAGTAAACAATTTATTGTGTGATAAATAAAATTGTTTACAAACACTAGCGGCAAAAAATTAAGATTTCATGATGTTTTTCCTTGTTTTCTTAAATATTTTGTACGCAGAAATTCAGCTCTAATAATAATGAAAAATACAACAGCTTAAAATATTTATATCTAATTTATCCAGGAAGTATTCCCTCATGCCTTCTGGCAGTATCTTTCTCGATAATTTGAATTACAATCAAAATATGTTTATAGAAAAATTTATTTTAAATTTCACAATTGCTTTGCTTTGTTGAAGAATATATTCCTGGTATTTATTCGTATGATTTATTTGATTTTGGAATTGTTCTTGGATGTATTTGCGGAAAGTTTTGCAGCAGAAATATATTCATACGATTACCGGAATCTTTCCATAAATACTAGATTGATTGCTTAAAATATGCCCCAAAAACTTTTTTCTACAAAGATCTCCTGATACTCTAGTTTAATAAGTCTGAATTTGCTGTATCAATTTGTTTTCGATTTCAATCTACATATGGTGAATTTGTATGGCTTCTTTTGGTTTTTTTCAGCTTGCGTTTTGTATTTATCATGGCAAACAAATTGAATTTATGAGAAAGAGAGCCAATAAATGTTTAAAATAGTTTCCAATTCCCAAAAAAGACTATATAAATTAACAAATCTCATTGTTCCTATTCATCGATCATTTAAATAATTCAAAAACGTGAAGGGAAGCATAATTATTTTTGACTAATATTTCGATAATTTGCAAGAATTGGCTGTCTTTTTCATATGTAAGGTTTTTTCGACGTTAGATAGAAGATGGAAATCTTTGAAAGATACCAATTTAATCCAACTGTTCGGTGTATCGGATTCGATTCTGTACCTCAGATATACTAAAACGCTGAAGTATTTTATTTGTTAAATTTGTAGATCAAACGTTTCAAAATATTTCAAATTTATCAACAGACAATATTAGCACGTTTGGGTTGTTAATTGCTTCAGCCCCTGTGGATCTCCGGACTTTATTGAATGAGTACAGTTATTACCGCCCCGGCAGTTACTGTGGTCGTGCAATTTATTCTCCATAACAATGAGTCCAGTACGGCACAACTTGTCCATGTACTCGGATATTGTCATTTGTTTGGAGAAAGCTCCTGCATCCCAATGAGCTGTGCTTCCTCGAGTTGCATTCTCTGTAAAGCTGACTTTAACTGGTTTGTTCATCTTAATTTCTTCTTTGTTCAAGTCTTTTCCGAAATTATCGCCACCTTCAAAGTCACCCTCATGGCCACGTCTGAAGCCTCCTTCAAAATCACCACCAACGCTTCCTGCAAAGCCACCTCCAACGCCTCCTGTAAAGCCACTTCCAACGCTTCCTGCTAAGCCACCTCCAACGCCTCCTGCAAAGCCACCTCCAAAAGCATCTGTAATTTTATAGCCATTAAGCAGATAATTTTGCCATGAAAGTGACTTTAAAGCAGATGAGTTCATACCTTTCATCCGATAATTTTTCTCAGCAAGCATTTTGCACGGATCGTTGAGTTTCGAGTGTTCGTGTATTTCGTCGTCCTTTTTTTCACGTGGCTGGTCGTAAAGACCAGTGGGATGTTCAACCTGGTGACAATAGTCCACCTGATATGTTGTCTTGAATCGACTACTCTCAATGCTTCGTCGTAACTCATCTTTTGGCATATTTTTCAGTCGCTCATAGAGCTCAGGATACACATTAGAAATCGTTTTTAGGAATCGATTTGGTTGAGTTACACTGCATGGTTTCGTCGATTGTTCGTATGAAACCAGTGACGCCTCGTTTACGTCCCTCGGTAATTCAACTTTTCCAGTGGGAGCTGGTCTAGTCCATTGCGTCCCTTCGCACTTTTCACCCAACGCCGAAAAATCTGGCTTCGGTTTCTCCTCCACACAAGGACATATTTCTTGGCAAGGATCAGCACTGAATTGCAGCTTTTTGAGGAAGCTGTAGCGATTGTTTTGTGGTGCTACGTAGTCGTGACGATATGTGGATATGATAGCTGCCATTGATGCACAAATTAAAAGGAACTCTAAATTTAAATCTTAAAGCGTTTCACTGGTTGAAAAATTAATTTGTGACATATCAATTAACTCGTTTACTGATGTTAAATTCATATGTATTTCGATCGTATTGTCGCTTTTTGATTGGAATATTGCGATAGAACACGCAAAGATAGAATTTGTACAGTGATAAAATCTACTATGAAATCAAGTGGCGGCTCGTGGGAGTTAAGTATGGTGGGGCTACTGGCATGAATTTTTCTATCACCAATATAAGTTCTTATGTGAGTTTCCACTCCACCCAAGAGGTACCACATGTGGAGCGTTAACCGATTTTAAGTGATCGGTTTCCCCAAAAGTAGATTCACTGGCAAGCAAGCTTAAATTATGATTGCCGCAAAATTTTAAAATGTCTATTAATCTACTTCGAATATGTCGATTTTTTCACAGCTTCGTTGTGAAGAGTAATGGAAGCTGCATGAGCATTATCGAGTTGCGACGTCATATTGATTTTACCAAATGTTTGGAAATTTAATGCATTCTGTAAATGACGTGAATTCGTTTCATGTTTTTTAATTCTCTCGGACAAATGTTTCATGTCGCGAAAACTATTGCTTGTCCAAGTCGCTTCGCCTCCAAACAAAAGGCAATAAAAACAAAATAGGGAATTTCTAACCTCACAGGCGGTAAGCCAAGGTTTCTTACTGAACCAATCAGTAGAAAAGTTTCGAAGTTGCCTTTTGTCGCAGCTGCTGCTTAATTTACAATTAGAAGGCTGATGAGCTCCCAAACGGTTAAATTCAAATTTTTCTTCAAAAAACCGCGAGCAGAACGGGTTGGAAATTAAATTTTCTACCGAATTCATATTTTGAAAACACCGAATTTTTTTTATTCAAATTGAAATTCAAACTTCTAGCAAGTTTTAACACATGCAAGGATAATTTTGTAAATTATTTATTTAACCAAAATCATAAATGTCATAACGTGAAGCCCTTTTCTAAAACAAACTACAAAATTTCAAAAAATACCAAACACTAAAAACACTACGAATGCACACGTTGTACTAATACCATGCACTACATTGATGAGACTACTTTTGCATTAATAGACCTCACCTTCACCCCCTTCGGCCGTCGTAAAAAAATGTTGCTCATGCCTGCTCAAAAGTATTATCCAGACCATAACAAGACTAAACGTTGTCGAAGCACTGAACGGGCTGCATAGGATTAGCCCGTCCACGATGTATACACATGTTATTTCAAACACGCACACTCCTGCCGCTTCAGCATAGAATTCTCGCACACATTCAAATCGAAATACTCTTATTCGGGGCTAAATCAATGTAGCCCTTTCGTCGTAGTAAGGGTGGAAAATTGTCAAAGTCCAATCCGAGGTGTTTTTTTAAGCGCTTCGCGGCCGGACAGCTAGTAGCCTCAATTTTGAACCTATTTCAAAACAAAAAAATTCCGTTAAACTACATCACAATACCTAGAGAAATACCTGAGGAAATTTAGAAATATTGATTTCCCGGAAAATGGGAAGCATTTGGAATGAAAACTCTTTTTTTTTCGAAACAAAATCTTTAAAAAATAGTCATAAAATGGAAAGCTTTTGATCTATAAAAACATCTCAGCGAAATGCAAGTATAAATATGTGATTAAAATTTTCAGTCGATCGGATGAAAATTGTTCGAGTTATTTGTCCGGCCGATTTGAAAAACACCTCGGAATGGAGCTACGAAAAGTCGGACATTTTGTTTGAAAAATGCGTTTATACAATTTTTTCCCGATTTTCCGAAATTGTAGTTTTGTGTACTTATAATTATTTTTAAAAATAAATAAAATTCTCATATAAAAAAAATTATTTAAAAAACACATGATTTTGCATTTGCTACAGTGGCCATACCCCTTAAGGCAGTTGAAGATTTCCTCCGGGTCTCCGTATTATCATCTTCAAAACAAATAGGTTAGGTTAGGTTGAAGGGTGCTAAGCCGCACGGCTTCCGCTTCACTTAGGCCCCGTTGGCCCATTGTGCCCTGAAGACATGGAAAAACTACCATATTATTCCATGAACCACCCCGATTCCTTGAGGAAATCCAGGAACTGGTCCATTCTCATAACACTTAGCTCACTTAGCTTCACGAAAAAGAAAGCACCTAAGTGTTTTTTTCCTATTATTCGCTAGTGCCGGACAACTGCAGAGAAGATGCTCTACAGATTCTGTCTCCTCTTCATCACCGCAGCTTCGACACAGGTCGTTCGCTGGGAGCCCGATTCTTCTTGCATGTTCACCGAAAGCCACATGACCCGTCAGTATACCCACAAGGTTTCTTATTGCACCTCTGTCTAGGGATAACAAGCCCAGAGTGCGCTTTTTGTTATAATTTGGCCACATCTGTCTTTCAAAACAAATAGTTCGTCGATAATGTATTCATATTTATTTCATCTGTTCTTAAAACACCGTCCACTAAATTCCAGATTTGGCTATATATATTGAGCTTGTTTCAAGTTTTTAAATGTTGATTTGCTTCTTTAGTTATTTTATTCCATTAAGTTTTCAATATTTTACACTGATCTGTTTTGCAAGATTGAAAGGATCCTTAATTATCGATTTGAAGGTTTTATGTTTTTTTAGAAAAGAAGGCTACTTTTCCAGTAATCCTTGTTACATTTCTTCCAGAATCTTTAGCAAACCGTCGTAACTCGGCCAGTTCCTGAAAATTATCTGAGCTTTTCTTTTCAAGTATTTGCTCAATTGCGTTAATAAATTTATAAGTTTTGAGATTAGTTATGCATTTTATTCTCGGCTTTTGCATAAACATTAGGTAATCTGTTTGGAAGTTTTTACTTCCAGCCATCTAGCTTATAGTGTCGCATTACAAACTTGTAAATTTCTTAATTTGATAATCCTTCTTTGGATTTTCATTCGCTGCAATTTCCGAGTCACTTTCTATGAAAAAAAGATTACCAATTAAATCGTTCTACTTCGAAACCGTTTCTCTCAAGAAAACGACCTAATTCAATTTCACTCATCGTTTGCACTACAGCATCGGCTCTTTCTGTGCTTAATTGGATCATTGTTTAGTAATTAAAAGTTTCCTCTTCGGTGGTGGCGACGAGGTATATACAGAACGGCTTGTTCTCTTTACACTGGCTCCTTTTCACCGGGCAATTAAATTTCCAAGTTTCTTACAGCCGAGCACATCCTAGTGTTAGTTTGAAAAGCAAGGATATTGTGAGAATCACGAATTTGGATCCTTCACCAAGTGTTTCGCCGTTTAACTTTAGAAGTAACTAGATCTTTAGACAATCGGAGACAACACCAGTTGAATAAGGATGATGGTGCACTAAGCCAATCACCATTAAGCTCGTGGCATATCTGAATCGAAATTAAGTATTAAAGGAATGCCGGGAGAAAAATAAAGACAAATGTATTGACTGGGTTGCCTTTTGCAAGGTTTAGTGAAATTTAGTAAAGTTGCGCTGTTCACTTTCATAAATTCTTAATGTTACTCAAGTTCGACATTAAACTTATAAGGTCAATATTACCTTCTTTTTTGAATGTCAATGGTAGCAATCTCTTCAATTTATTATCTGGAATAAAGAAAACATCGACCTGCTCTGAAGCCCTGTTCCTAAACAGCTATTTGTAAGTTGACTCTTACATTCGGTCTTATTTTCTCGAAATAACGTATGTGTGTTGCCAAAAAGACATCCTTAATCATTCTTTTCAGATTTTATTCAATGCTCGTGTACCCACAATATTGGCGATGCAACAAACATAACAATGTTTATTTTCAGGAAGGTAATGAAAATATTTTATTAGATCAATTATAATAATGGAGGTCATTGGCATTTATGTATGTTAGCTCTCATAGATCCACATGGGATAAATGACCTTAATATGAGGTGTCAATGAGCTTATTTCTCATAAGATGCCTAACAAAGCATTTACCTTAAGGGTATTACGATTCATTATTTATTTTCCGTGATGGAACCATGGGCACATTGAAGCCCATGGATGTATTATAGGCTTAATACATATCTATTGTTCAAGTTATCCCATTTGTCGCCATTCAACACATTTAGGTTTGGTATTTTTATGTTAGATATGCTTTTGCAAAAGTACTTAGGGGAGCATTTATCAACATTAGGTAGTGTATGTTGTGCCGAACAAATAATTTCAGGTTCTTTTCAACTATTTTGTAAGGAAAAATAACACTATGATGGAGAGAATTACGGTAACGAATTGAAAGCTTTTTCTTTCTCTTTATTTGAGAATCTTTGTCTAAATTTTTTGCTTTAAATGCCACAGGCTTCCCAAAACTAAGTTCTGACTATTATTTTGGGCGGCTTGAATTTTTTCCAGGTCCACCGAAACAGAAAGATCCGCTTGTAATGAAATTAAAAATGTTAATTAATCCAAGTGATATAATGAAAGTCTGTCCTAAACTAGGAACAAGGTGATAGACAGGATCGACTATTTGAAACAAGGAGATAGAAAGGATGCTTGCATGTAGTCCCATATGTGTAAATGTCATCAAAATTAAAATTCGAAACAGTCAAACGACTTTCAAATCCAATACATGTTTTTGCATGGTTTTGGCACGCACGTCATTGGCCAGAATGATGGAGACTAAAGTTTCAAAAAAATTAGCAATTGGGAGCAAGTATGAAATCGAAAAATCCTTGTACTGCTCTACATAATGCTGAAGGTTGGCGGCTTTAATGGTTCACCAGGTTTGTTGTTTACATTTTCAAATGATTTAATTGAAAATAAGTCACATTTGAATCATTTAAAAATACGGGTCTAGCCAATGCCCCGAAAAAATTTAAAATTTGGTACCCCTTCCTGACGTGCTGTTAAGTTAGCGTTACCACTACTTGGAAGAAAACCCAGCCTAAAGATTAGTGCTTCGTCATGTTTTTCTACGATGATAACTCTCGAAACAAAAGTCGTCTTGACTTTGTTCAGGTGTCAATCGAAGCGTATTTGCAATGATACGAGCTAATTAGAGTTAATACATGATGAACTTTGATGAGGTGGCTTTATTTTGGCCTCTCCAAGATCACATCTGTCATGCACCATATCTCGCGAAACAAAAGTTGAATCTGAGTCTTTGAAACACCAATCGAAGCGTAACAAAATTTGCACAATCCTATCAAATTTTGTGAAAATTTAGTGGAGTCGTTTTTCAGTTTATCAAAGAAGTGCAAAATATTGGCTTATATTTATAAAAAAAAGCAACCAATGCTTATCAAAATCAAAAAAAAATTAAAAAAAAATGCCACACAATATCAATTTAAGTTGCTTTCTTGGCTATAAAATTTGTTTTTTTGCAAAAATTTATCGTTACTTTGAATATAGAGTAGATACGTATAATATTTCTTAATTTCTCTTGCGCTAATGTCTTTATTGTCAAGTCATTCAAACTCTAATATTTGTAAGATTTGAGTTGATTATCGATAATTTCTTGGAACCATTTAGATTCTCGAATGAAGCTGGCTCTCCAGTTTATGTTTAAATTAGCCACTTCCGTGAGGATATTCGAGAAGGGCGAGCCTAGGTTTTGCATGCGTGTCTTGGATAGTGTTGGACATTTGCACAAAAATTGTTGTATCGTTTTCTCTCTTCTTCTACTCTGTAGCTTTGGCAGAAATGATTGAAAGGAACATCCAATCTTTCTGCATGTCTGCCAATGAAATAATTCCGCGTCAGTACCGATATGATGAAACTTAAGGTCTCGGGGCTCGTGTTGAGGAGCAGCTTACTGCGTTTTGAGCTCTGTGCGTGGTAAAATTGCCAGGTGGTCCCATAGGTTTCTTCCAGAAGATAGGCCCTGTTTGCAGCCTCCATGTAATGCTGCTTGAATCTTAGCTAAAGGTTGGGTGACTTGGAGCGTTAATATATAATCCTTTATCTCAGTGCCAGCTCTCGCTAGGGCATCTGCTTCACAATTTCTCGGTATGTCACTATGCCCCAGTATCCAGCATAAGATCACTTCACAGTGAAGTGACATCACGTACAGTTGTGTGCGACATTCCATTACAATTTCAATTACTTCTTTCTTGATTCTACGTAAGATTTTATATGCTTTATATATAATCAGGCATCAATTTTTTACTGCGTATTACATGTTGTTTTATGATCAACTTCAAAATAAGAAATGATTACTAGTGTTGGAAGGTAACATGGTGAAAAAGTACAGATATAATGGTAGTTAATACTATTGAAAGACAGATATTTTAAAAATTTCTCATTAAAAAAAATCGTGGGTTTTTGTAGTTCAGTAGTTTCGTTTTTAAATGCACGTGAAATTTCAACTATTTCTTCTTCATCGTTTGTAATATTTGATATTTTTGCATATAATTGAAGTGATTATTTATTGCATATTAAGGGTTGTTTACAAGATCAATTGCAAAGTAAGAAATGATTATTAGTTTTTTAATATAAAATGGTGAAATAATTAAGTTTCTATGCAACTCCTATGAAAATTTCGGACGCAACAATCCAAAATGCCCAACACGCAATAAAATCTTGTTCTGTTGGCGTAGAAACAAAAACTGTATTTAATAACCCTGAAATGCTAATTTCACCAATATTTTCGCTAGTGCCTTTTTGTTTTCCAATTGTTGATATAAAAATAATTAGTTACATAAAAAGGCTTTGAGGCCTGTCCTTTCTCCGATTGTTCGATGCAGCCATGCGCAATCAGTGAATGCTCCCTAAGATGATGCGATTAATATTAATTCAACTAATTCCAGTCACTATAATGAGTACTTATCATAGTAGTATTTGAAGTAGTTGTATTTTCATTATTATTATTGTGTTTAATATTCTTAACATTTATGTAGATATAACTGAGAAGTTGACCGTGTGGATCTCAAGAGTTGCACCTTCCGGCTTGTTTATTACCTTTGGTTTAGTCCTAAAATAAAATACACTATTGATGGATCTGTTTTCAAAAGTGATGTCGTAAAGGTTTAGTTATGAAGATAAATAAATAAGTACGTATATATACATCAAACAGTGTAATTGTTTCCCTTGTAATTAATCGTTAAAGCTAACAGGAATTTACATTGATTGCTGCTCGGGCTCCCATTAAATGAATCATCTTGAACTGCATGTCTCTAGCGAAGCAAGTGGCTAATATCTGCTAAATATAGTGTACCGCTGAAAGTCTCCAACAGTTCTTTTGCACCTTGCAGCTGGTTTTAACATTGTTCAGTGAACAAATTGAGAAGTAGGAATGTACGTTCACTTGAGCGGACTTACTGAGTTACTTAGATACAGTGTGACATAGTTGATTGGAATCAGATGCAGCTCACACCTGTATTTCAATTGAATATTGGACATTTTATCCGTAGTATATATTAAAATGAAGTTTAGATAAGCATTTCTTGGACTTTGCACATTCAGAGTTTCTTTCAAGTACATGATTTCAATTTTGAATGCTGTTAAAAACAAGCCGCGAGGTGCGACCCTTGAGGTCCACACGGTCAACTTCCCAGTAATATCTACATCAACATTACAACAATGAGAGGTAATAGTAACAGGAATGAGTTAATATGAATCATATCGTCTACGGGAGGGTCCACGCGGATCAATCGGTGGGGGCTTTTTTGTTGTTGAAAAATTTTGTTGGTTTTCAAAACTTAAGCAATTTTTTTTAATTAAAAGGCTATAAAAACTATTACAAACCTGCTCAAATTATGCAAATATCTTAAAACTTTGATTGAATTTACAACAATTTTTTTAGAATAAAAGATATAAAGTAAAAGCACTCGTATGAACCCTCTTTACATGATAACTTTGAATGATTTTTTTATTTTTAATTTAGTTTTTTCATAATCATGGAATAAAATTTTGCCGGTTTCTCTCCAAAAACTGATAAGAATGTATTCATTTTATAAACTGGATCACTGTGCTGTGCAAATCAAGTTAAAAAATATTTTCTATGAAAAAAAACATAATTTTTCGCATTTTCTTCTATTAAATTAAAAAAACGGCTAAAACGAACTTTTATAATGTTAAAAACTTCACAAAGATGTTAATACACGTCAACTGACACCTTAATGATGCAAATATTATATCTGGTTCGTGAGATATAGTGAATGATAAAAATGACCTCGAAAATCATGATGACTTTTAATGATTTTTTTATTTTTAATTTATTAACTTCCCAGTATATGGGAAGTTCTTGTAATCGCCTCGAAAATCGAATTTGAAATTTTCAACATTTCTTTACGTTTTGAGGTCTATAGAGTATATATAAAGTGTTTTTAGAAAGGGAGATGTATGTGTGTGTGTGTGTGTATGTACGTACGTACGTTCGTGGACACTTTTTTCTACGAGCATAACTCACGTAAACAAAGTCGCATCAACTTCGTTGAGAAGTCAATCGAAGCGTCTTTGCAATCTTAAGAGCAGATTAGTTTTTGAAAAACTTCGGTCGGGGGGGTTTGTTGTTTTGCCCGTTTGAAGGTCATTACTGTCATGCGTTATCTCTCGCGAACCAAACGTACGATTTTTTTGAACAAGGTGTCAATCAACGCGTATTAACATTTATGTGATTCTATCAAATTTGTAAAAAATTCTAGGAGTCGTTTTTTAATTTTTTTAAAAAAAGTGCAAAAAATTAGGCTTTTTTTCAAAAACACAAAATTTTTAACCTGATTTTCGAAACACAGTAATCAATGTTTATATAATTTATATACTCCAAATAATTTTTATGAAAAAACCAGCAAATTTTTTTTTCATGATTACGAAAAAAATTAAATAAAAAATAAAAAATCATTAAACGTTCAAGGTCATTTACGTCATTCATTATATCTCGAGAACTAAATATAATCTTTCCATCATTAAGGTGTCAATCGACGCGTTTTATCATTTTTATGATATTTTTATATATTAAAAAAAATCGATAAAGCTGTTTTCTAATTTAAAAAAAATTAAAAAAATCATTGTTGTAAAGTCAATCAAAGTTTATTAATATTTGCTAAATTTGAGCAGATTTTCAATAGTCTTCACAGCACCATGTTTTAACTTTAATGAAAAAAACTTCTTTGTAACCTGTCCCCTCTCCGATTGATCCGCGTGAATAATCAATCAAACCAATGCATCAAAATCCTTACGTAATCAATTGACGCTCGCGTAGATGTTATGATTTATATTAAGTCATTCCAATAACTTTTATGTGAGGTACATTTTTATTATTTGAAGTAGTATTATTTCCATAATTATAATTGTGTTTAATGTTTTTAATATCTATGTAGATATTACTGGGAAGTTGACCGTGTGGACCTCATGGGTCGCACCTCACGGCTTGTTTTTTTACGTAATCATGAGCAAAAGTTTTGATGACGTTTTTGCGAGCATTGTTTGGAGTATATAAATTTGATAAACATTGATTACTAAGACTTGACAATAAGGTTAAAAAATTATTGTTTTTGAAAAAAACCTCATTTTTTGCACTTTTTTTTAAAAAAATTGAAAACGGCTCTAATATTTTTTTGGAAAAGTTGATAGAATCACACAAACGTTAATACGCGTCGATTGACACCTTGTTCAAAAAAATCGTATGTTTGGTTCGCGAGATATAGCGCATGACAGAAATGACCTTCAAACGGGCAAAACAGCAAACTCCCCCGACCGAAGTTTTCCAAAAACTATTCAGCTCTTAAGATTGGAAAGACGCTTCGATTGACACCTTAATCAAGTCGATCGGACTTTGTTTACGTGAGTTATGCTCGTAGAAAAAGGTGTCCACGAACGTACAGACGTACGTACGTACGTACGTACACACACACACATACGTCTCCCTTTCTAAAAACACTTTATATATACTCTATAGACCTCAAAACGTAAAGAAAAGTTGAAAATTTCAATTTCGATTTTCGAGGCGATTACAAGAACTTCCCATATACTGGGAAGTTAACTAGATTGGAAAGGACGTGGAAACCTGAAACTTAACAGATTGGGTGAGTTTGGATGCCAAGTAGAATAAATTACAAAAAATCAAACATAAAAAACACTATCCCCGAGTGAAAGTTTCATGCTTTTAATGGCTGGCATAATAATGTACGTTCTCTATTAGTGTGACGTCCTCTTTTGACCGTCAATTGCAAATTTTCTGGCTCGCTTAGTTAGTGTCTTCAATCGCCATGCTTTTCTAGGTTTTCAGTCCTTTATACAAGCGCAAACACTTTGGATTTCCGAAAATGAGGGTAATGATTGGCTTAAGACCAGATTGATATTTTGGAAAAGGCTTCACTGTTACGACATGATCTAAGTAACATGAATTTATTTTAGAAATACATTCAAATGTGTTTTACTGATGAAATTAATTTTAGGAACCTATCCCTAATATTCTTTAGATCCACATTTTTCCTCCATTTCGAAAAATCTTGTTTCGAAAATGATCAACACTTTTTTTTGCTTAATTTGCTTTAAAAATTATTTCGTGGCAAATATTTAATGCATAATTTAAGAATCAAGATTACACTAAATTGTATTTCGTTTTTATATATGAATATTTAACCTACAAATTACATAAACGTTTATTTAAGCTAAACTTGCACAAATTAAAATTTGAAAATATTCATGCATAGATTTGCAGTAGTAATATTATGATGCAGAAGATACAAATAGAGAGTTTTGAATGTTTGGCAGAATCTTCCAGGAGAAATTTAGGTGGCCGGTTACAATGTCTTTTATCTTGAAATGATTCGCTAGATTGTATAAACACCACGGTTCATCGAAAACTAATTTCGAACAATTTTTTTGAGTAGCTTGAAATTTATGACATTCAGTCTTTACGAACCATATTTCTGTTCAAGTCTTTCATTACTAACAGATGTCCTCAAATAACTTTTAAATAAACATTTCTTTCGCAGAAATGCGTGTAATGTATGGTTTTCGTTTTTGAATAACTCCCAAGGAATTCTAATTATTGGTTTAATTTAATCTCATTCAGTTGAATGTTCCCAATTAATCTTTATACCTTCAAAGAAAGATCAACCGGAAATATATTTTTTGATATGTTTTCTCAACAAAATTTATCAAAATTTACTGGCTCAGAACAATTCAATTGAAGTTTCTTTCAAAGGTTTTTACTGTACTCTAAAACTGCACTGTAAAAACCTGCTTTTTAATTTTGCGTGCAGTAGTTTCATCCTTTTCGAACACTTGTTTTTGATATGCCTTCAAGAAATTGCAATAAACTTCAATAAATATTTTTTCTTTATTAAAGCTAAATTTTTTGGAGAGATGTTGGCAAGGGATATTCAAGTATTGATTTTTGAAAATATTAATAACAATGTAATCGAAAAGAACATAATTTTGTGAAGAGCTTACTGATGTTTTTCTTGATTTTTACTTAGATTTTTTTTCCGTACATGTACCCAAATTGAAAATTTTCACATTTAATGCAGTGATTCTTAGCAAAAATTCAATGTTTGTAAATTTTGACCAAATTTTGTTCCATAAGTTAATTTAGTTAGTTTTTTCGTTAGAAATTTCACGTTGATATTTCATCTAAGAAACATGATATTGAATGCTTTTGTAAAACATTTGAAACAAATGTTGATTTGTTGTTTGTAGGGACGACCCACAGAATAAATGAGGCGTTTCAAACCCTATTTTTGAAAAAGACGTTGAATTGAAATAATTATTATTAAACATGTAAATGTTGTAGCTCTTGAATATTATCCCACTTATAATTCATTCAGTGCAAGCTTTCACTTCAACCCTAAAAAATATTGGCGCATTTGAACACTATCAAATCGGGAGTACACACGTAAAAAATAGCATACTAAACAATGCACGCTTAAAAATTATCACGAATTTCAATTTAATTAGGTAACAAGTGGCTTTGACCAAACGTTGCTGACTGTGCTTTCAAAGGCACATCGCCAGTAGTCAGCACCTTCGCAGCGACAATAATTCAAAGTGACCGAAGATGTGCAATTCATCATTAGAGTTTGAAAAGATATTCCGAGTGAATGTTTTCCAGATTTTTACGAAATTGAAATCTTTATTACTCAACCGTTTCTATCGTCGACAAGGCTACGACGGCGATGAGCTGCACTGCACCGTAAGATACGAATTAAAACGTTGATGCATTATGGGAAGCTTGCAGAAGTGAATGTATGCATTTACCAGAAGAATGCAAATACTTTCGGCTAGCAGTAAATGATGAGTGCATGGTCTGCAACAACTAGATACAAATGAAGACATACAGGAAATGCATTTATGGACTTGTTAGTTTGACCTAACGTTCACTTTGATTCCTTACATGATTAAATTGAGTGTGATCAGATCCTTGTTTTTCTGCTGAACAAAAAATACGGGTGAAATAACACTCACTACTCTTCGAGAGTATCGAGGAAATGAAAGTACTACAGTCTGTATGAATTATTTATGGAAATTTGTACCATATTGTTGTAAAATCCGTAAAAGCAATTAAATATGTGTAGGTACTTCCCCGAACAATCCAAAATCCAAGTACGAAGCAATAACAACATTTTTAATTATTTGTGCACGCAAAACATTTATCTTATTAAAACCAGGGCATTTAAGATTTGTATGGGCAAATGATGTCGCGAAAATCCATTTGGAACATTTTCTGACAAATTTGAATTCAACTTGATAAAAAAATTTATGAAGGAACGGATATTTCAGGTAGAAATACTTTCCTGGCACAAAATAAACAAACAAAAAACAGGAAACATACACTAGAAGCTTCTCTAAAAAGTCTAATATGCAAACAACTGACGTTGAAATTTTGGCAGTATAGCTTGATAGGCTTTCTGGGCCTTATAATTTTTTTCCAGCCAAAGGCGATATAAGAATATTAAATAGAATTGCGGAAGGTAATTGTAATTAAAAATCGACCACGACGTGTCACTCTTGAGTTTGAGTTCCCACGGGCAATTTCCCAGTAATATATATATATATATGCGTATTGAAAATATTAATCACAATAATAATAGTAAACATTATAATACTTCAAATGATAATAATGATACGAGCTCATTACAGTAAGTGGTATGAGTAAGTATTAATCGTATCATCTTAGCAAACATCCATTGATTACGTAAGGCTTTTGGGTGGATGGGGGGTTGCATTGAATATTCACGTGCAGCAATAGTAGGGGGGACAGGCTACAGCGCCTTTTGATGCAACTACACACACACACGATTTGCATATCGACACTTGAAAAACAATAGCGCGCAAGCGAAAATTTTGGTGAAATTGAGATCTTAGGACTATTGAATGTAGTATTTGTTCCTACACCGGCTGTACTAGATTTTGGCGCGTCGTGGCCACTTTGAATAGTTACGTCCAAAATTTCTAAGTTTGCTGCATAGATATCGAACTTGTGCTATAACACCATTTTACATTAAAAGATTAGCAAGCATTTCTTATTTTGCACTTGATTTTAAAAAAAAACATTAAATATGCAGTCAATAGTCGTTCCCTGATTATATGTTATGAATATAATATACTACAAAAGATGGGGGGAAAAGTAAGTCAAATCTTACAAACCCCTAATAATAAATTAACAAAATAATTTGAAAAATTATCCTTACATATTCATGGTCTATTGTTTCTGTAGGAATATTTTTTGAAAGTATGAAAACTTTGTTTTTTAATTTGATGAAAACTTATAACATCTGATTTAGAAAAGCAATGATCACCAATTACAGTGTGTTTCTCAAAAATGTGTCGCTAAAAAAAGTATGAACAACACAACATATGAATCGCTTGGATTAAATTTATTTCTTCAACTACACAGAAAAAAATTTGTCGCAATTATATTAATATGGGATCCCGTCGCTCTTATTATCAATTATCGCCTGACATCTTTTCATGCAACTCTGCCTCAATTTATGTGCGAATCCCATAGTAAAACTTTGCCATAACCTCTGGAGGGCCCGCGTGAGCCGTCATATGGTTATATGTTTGTCTTTTACTTTCCCCTTCATTAGTGACTACACGTTTCTATCAGGTTTGCGTCTGGATTTTGTGATGGCCGATCCGAAATCTTTCCAGCTCGTACAGAGACGACTCCGATGTTTAGGATAGTTCTCCTCTTACAGAATCAAATCGCGATTGCCGGCTCCTTTTAAACTTTCAGCAGATTTAAGCAAACCCTTTTTATGAAGGTTGATCATTAATACAGCGTTCAGGGCTTTCGTAAAAACTAAAAACTTCCCGAATCCTCTTTCGGAGAAGCATTTGTAAACGTGCACCTTAGCCGGGTGCAAAATTCTTTCAAATGGTTTGTTTAGACTCTTTGCCAGGAATAATAAAAACAAATGAAGATTCATCAGTAAAAATCACATTCCTCCAATCACGGTTGCCAATTTGCCCAACTTAGTCTCTTTTCGATATGCTTTTCGGTCAACAACGGTTTCGCAAGTGTATTTCTATTTTTTTAATTCCACTACGATACTAGTTCATATACATACATACTAGTTGATACACTTACTCCTTTATTCAGCTGTTCCTGTCTCGCATTTCGTAGACTCAGTGCCGGGTTCTTCTGAAACAAGCTACAGATGACCTTATTTAGCCTTTTCGAGGTCGCTCTCTTAGGATCTCTACCTGTTTCATTGTCAACTTTACCAGAATTTTTAAAAATATTTAAACCACTTCTTAATAACCGAAACAAAAGTTTAAGTATATCTTGCAGACTGTGCGAAACTCATTCTCGGTTATTTTGGACGACTCGTCAAGAACACAGTTTTAAACCGCCTTTTATATATGGAACTTATATTGTTATGACACTTTATCTCTCAAGTTTCGAAAGGTACACAACAACATGACTAAGCCCGTAATGCTTATATAGCGCAGGTATTTATTTGCCAAAGAAATTGAGTTTACGAGCTAAAACGGCGATATAATCAGGACACGTTTTTGTGCAACAATGCACATAGTTTTTTTTTTGAAAATTTAAATTTAAATGAATTTATTGAAAATTCGAACAACTTGTAAAAATGATAATATGTATCGAACGATATCACATTGCTTTTTCACGAACATTTTCTGCAATCATGAAATATTATAATTTTTATTCTCGCAAGAGCTCTTCAAAACATCTGACCTGTCAAAGCGTTGATTGCCAGAAATGCAAATTTGATTGAATAAAAGATAATTTGGATAGTAATTTTAAGCATTGAAATAAAAGAACGAGTGTACGGAAATACCTCAAAATATACTCAAACCCTACAAATATTAATACGCTCCAAATGATTCGACAATAACGTCATTAAAATAATAGAAACAAGCCGCGGGATGCGACCCTTGAGGTGTACACGGCCAACTTTCCTTGTAATATCGACAAAAATAAAAAAAATTTAACCACAATAATAATCATGAAAATAATAATACTTTAAACAATAATAATTAGAGTTCCTCACTCAGAACAGTAATTGGAATGAGTTAATATTAATCGTATCATCTACGGGAGCGTCCATGGATAACGTAGGTAAGGGGGATGATTGAATATGACTTTGAATGATTTTTTTTATTTTGAGTTTTATTTTTATTTTGTAATCATGGAAAAGAGCTTTGCTGGTTTCTGTTCAAAAACTGATAAGAATTTATAAATGTTATAAAAATTTATTACTAGATTGTGCAAATCAGGTTAAAAATTGTGTGTGTGTGTGTGTGGACCTCAAGGGTTGCACCTCACGGCTTGTTTTGTTTTTGTAATCCTGAGAAAAATATTTGCTGGTTGCTCTACGAAAATTGATGAGTTTTAAAGTTTAAAAACATTTATTACTGAGTTGTGCAAATCAGGTTAAAAAAATTTTTATGAAAAAACCCTAATTTTTCACATATTTTTTATTAAATGAAAAACCGTTTGCACGATTTTTTTTGAAGATTTGAAAACATCACAAAAATGTTAATACGCGTCGATTGAAAACCTCATGATGCAAATATTAAATTTGTTTCGCAAGATATAGTGAATGACATAAATGACCTTGAAAGTCATGATGACTTCTAATGCTTTTTTATTTTTCATTTAATGTTTTTTGTATGCATGAACAAAAGTTTTGCTGTTATTTTTATAAAAACTTTTTGGAATATCATTTATTTATAAACATTTATTACTGTGCTTTGAAAATCGGTTTAAAAATTTATTGTTTGTGGAAAAACCATATTTTTTGCATTTTTTTAAATAAACTAAAAGACGGCTTCAACATTTTTTTTACAATTTGATAGATGTATGTTTGGTTTTCGAGATATGACGCATGACAGAAATGCCCTTCAAGGGCCAAAACAGCATCCCTCCCGACCAAAGTGTGCCAAAAACTAATCAGCTTTAAAAATTGCAAAGACGGTTCGATTGTCACCTAAATAAGGTCGATACGACTTTGTTTACGTGAGTTATGCTCTTTTTCTACGAGCATAACTCCACGAACGTACGTAAACACACACACACACATCTCCCTTTCTTAAAACACTTTGTATATACTCGATAGGCCTCAAAACGTGAAGAAAAATTGAAAATTTCAATTTCGAATTTCGAGGCGATTACAGGAACTTTCCATATAATAGGAAGTTAATAAGTTAAATGGTTGGTATCAACATTGTATTCATGTTAATGGTTTTTAAATTTTAATTAATTTTTTTGGTGTTGTCATGAAAAAAAAACATATGTTGACAATTTGAAGAAAACCTCATTAGACAATTTGAAGAAACACTCATAAATATTTTCAAAATTTAATAGGATCATGCAAATGCTAACACACTTTGATTGACACCTTAACGACGCAAATTCAATGTTTGGCTCGCAAGATATGGGGCATAACAGAAATGACCTTGGATGCGTCAAAACACAATTTTCCTCCCACCGAAATTTACCAAAATCTTATTATCACGCGAATGTTTCGATTGACAACTCAACGAAGGTGAGGATACTTAAAAAACTTAGAAAACTGACACACAGACTTTTTTCAAACCCATTTAAAATAGACTCTTAAGACCTCAAAATGTAAAGATATGCCGAAAATTTCAATTTAAACAGTTTTTCAAACATTTTTTTTTTGGTTTTCCTTCCTCAGAAAAAATGTTACATTCATTTCTCAAGTAATTGTAGAATCTTGGTGATCGATGTTTGAAACAAAATTGTTTTTAAATAACAGAACACCCCTGGTAATTAATTAGTAAGGACCAAGGGGATCTCAGTAACTTTACATGATTGATTTTGAAGATAAGAGGTGAATTTTGAATAAATTTTTCAAGTTACACTAGGCAATGTGCTTGACTTTCATTAGAAATGCGTATTTCTCTCCTGGGAGATAGTATACGCATATTTTTGTCACACCAGGAAACACATGCATATTGCACATGATAAAGATCCCATATCAGGATTTTGCCTAATTTAAATGGAAACCGATGCAAGACCTTGCATTGAATCTTAAACTGCGACTAATACTATTGGTAACGAGCGGCATTATACCATTTCCATCTCTGGGACACCATAGCTTACCTACTATCTGATCGAAAAAGGTTTGTGTTACCTTTAGTCGTAGCGTGTTGTGTCCGTGCGTACGTGCATGCGAAACTGGTAGGCCCATTACATACGTACACACATGAGTAATGATACAGGCCAGGTTGAAATTGAAAGCGAAATCTTCTGCCGATTCAGATGATGATGATGATGATGATGACCAGAAGAGGATGGTAGCAAGTGAAAGGCCAATTACATTTGCGGTATCGGAAACACCGCTCGCTGCAGATGGAAACGACAAGACGCGGATTTGTGGCGTCTATGATTCAGGAATGCCCACAAAATCGAATTGGACTTGGCAAATATTGGCCGAAGTCACCGTTCGCCTCCACGGTGGATGCCAAGCAAATCAATTACATGGCCGTGTCGTGATGCGAATTTGCAATTGCCGAGGACAGTTGCGAATTAACATCTGTTTCTACTCACAGTACTGCAAATTCTGTGTTGCAATACTACACTACTATCTATTTCTACGCAAGCACGCGAATGACAAAAACATAGGATCCTACGAAAGGCGACTTTCATCACAGATGTTATTTGCCGAATGCGAGAATTATTGTATTGATTTTCGGTCCGTGGGACAGCGGGAAGCCACCACACAAACGTGGAAGTAAATACTGCAGAAAGTGTCATCAACCTCTTTTGAAGTTGAATGTGAATTCGATATTGCCGGGGAAATCATCACAATCGTCGCATTAAAAATAAGTAAGATACTCATCTGAGAACCATTTATGGACGCAACAGTAATTTTTTGAAAGTGTTTTTGAGCTGCAAGCACAAAGCTTGAATTCCATTTGGTTACCTCAGCCTCGAGAATGCATGACTTATTATTGTTACAGAACTTCTATTATATGTATTCCTATTTATCTCAAACACCGTATAATAACATTGATAATATTACTTCATGCAATCCAACCGAGTCGCCAATTGATTCAATTCAATATTTTCTCACAACACTGTGACGACTGCACCCATAAATAAATTAGCTTATAGATCTAGTACTGATTTAGTCAAGTAATCAAAACAAGTATATTTGCGCATTGTACTGCGCTACGCTCGGTTCCCATGTAAGATTTACCGGAGTCTATATGTCTCGCCGCTAGTAAGAAATGCGATACTCGTGGTTTGTTTACATTATGTGTAGTACATATGTACAGCATACAGCTGCAGATATATAATTAGAAACACATGTAGATTACTAGAAAAACCCCAATTTGTTTATTCGATATAACTCGCCTATCTTATGTAGGTTAGTTTTTTCCTGATTCAATAGCAAATAAGGGAGGCAAATCGTTTGCCAATGCTTCCTTTAAAAGGAAGACATGACAACAAAGTTTGGGAAGCCCCAAGATTTCGAGGGGACACGTTATTAGAAACTCAGAAAAATATTTCAACACGTCATTATTAACAATAATTTTGAAAAAACTTATCGGTAGCGTATCGGGAAATCCTTCTAATTACATTCTCTTGAAAATAATTAGGAATTGTCATTATAAGCCTCCTGCATCTCTTCACATGCATGGATGTCTATACTCATATCTTGAACTTCCATATAATTGATAGACATTTGATGAAGCCACATCCGTGCTTAACAACAGTTGAAGTGTAATGAGGGTCGAGTTCCTTACTTCTTGGTCGTCCTATATACTTCCTACCATTAGAGGCAGTGCCACTTATTTTTGTTTCGTCGCTCCAAATATATATTTCCACTAATTTTTCCAGGTTAAATGTTCCCGTGCGACATCCATTCTTTTCTTCCGATTAGCTTCCGTTGCCAGGAGCTTCTTGCTGGCTATTCAGTCATGTCGTCCGGCTTCCACAAAACGTCATCTGACTATTCTCACAGATATATCGCTACTTTACGCAAAAGGTCAGCGGTGAATTACCGACAGCTGATCTTTCTCGGCTCCATTTCGGCGTGCAAACAATTTGGGTATCCATATTATGAGTTGTCTTTCGCGCTCTTTTAGCTCGATGAATATCTCGGACACTCTTGCGGATTTCCACGTATCTCAGTATTCCGTAAACGATTTCTATGGAACACTCTTTGTGGCTGGCGAAGCGTACCTCTCTCAAGTCTACAATATTTTGTCTAAAAGAGGACTGCAACTTTTAGCCTTTCTCACCGTTATCGAAATTAAAAATACTTACTACAACTTTGTAAAACATTAAACCACACATTCCCATGCCACCCTCAATGTAGTAAACTACATGGTTTCTAATAAGGAGTCCGCTCCATGTCGTGGCTTTTCCAGGTCCTGTTCCCTTGTTGCCCTTTTAAAGGTAGAAACGGTTAACTCTTTGCCACCCACAATTGGTATTGAATCAGGTAAAAAAACGCAAGACGAATGAGTTAAAGTCAAGGATTCATTGACAATTTGGGTTTTTCTTAGTAAGCTAAAAGTGGTTCTAATTATATGTCCGCGGCTCATGCGGTTCTTTGACATTTCTTTGGGAAGCGCTTTATCTGGCTTTCTACGGGAAGCCACTACGGGAGCCACTTTCAAAATGAGCGAGAGTAGCTACTTCTGTGGAGGTCTGCTAGATCATATCAATGTGTGACATGTTATTTGTAAAAATTATTCTTGCTAATGTGTTGCATATTATGAATAAAACAGAAACTGTCGTTAGACTGTTTGCAATCATAGCTTCGACGAACTCTGCAGCTAATATTTGGCACAGCTATGGACATGGAAAATTTCAACTGCGTGTCCGTTTTTGAAGGCGCACGGGGATTTTGAAAAGGTCTGCTTTCTAAATTGATAAGTGAAACATCTACCGAAAGCTGGTAAACGAAAAGGTTCAATTCATTCAATGAATAGGAAAAAACAGATAGGATTCTCAGCAAACTTTTTATTTCATTATAAATTTAACTTATTTTATAATAACAAACTTATAGACTGCTACCTAAAAATCAGGACAACTTCAAAGTAAACAAATTTAACATTAAATACAAATATATTTTCAAATTGATTTAATTATATATTCTTCAATTTATTAACTAGGAATTTATAAATTTTATTTTAAGCCAAACGGAAACCCTCCTCCTAGCCTCTTTAAATTGGTAGAAGTTAAATTTCTCTTTATAGCCTACCGCTGAAAAACAAATTGTTATTACTGCTTAAATTAACATAAAAATGAAATGCTTCACAATGTACATACGTTGGTGTTAAATTGTATGAACCTTTTAATTGGATTTTTTCCGATGGTTTTGGCAATTTGCAATTGAAATTGTTTCATTGGTGAAAAATAATGGCAAGGAAGAAGAATGCTTGTGAGCACTGCCAATAACATTTGTAGAATATGTAGAAAAGCCGCAAATAGGTGGCATTCATATTAACGAATAAAGTTAATAAAATAACAAAATACCACCCGTTTTTCCGGGAAGCCTTTTATTGTTTCATTCAAACTGTCTCTTTGTCGAAAATGGTGAATAAATTTATGTGGTTTTCCGTAAAGCCGTGACTAGCCTTTGAATTATTACATTTTTCTGTGCTAGCAAATCGGTTATGATTTGTTCCCATCGCTGCTAATCTTGCGTTATTTTACTGCATATTAGATTCTTGCTGATGATCGAATTTGATACTGATTAGTGTTTAAGTAGATAAGATATATAATTTGTAATGTTTATCATATTTATCTTTACTTTTCGAGTTACGAGTATCCTGGGATTGTTGAAGCGGAAAGATTTCAAAAGAAGTCGTCCCAAAGGGCTTCTTTATTTTCTTCATCTTCAAAAATTTAAAAAATATGGGTATCCTGTGTTTCTGAAGGAATAAAACATACTTTAAGAACAACAAATGTAAACTTCTAGTTTAAAGACGTAACTTCTTCGAATGGTAGGTAAAGCTTCCATATTACGCAAACATTGAAAAATTGAAACTTTCGATCATAGAAGTTTGACCATCACATGTGATACATCATTTATGATCAAGTATTTTTGCAGAGAACCCCAATTCATCATCGTTCATCACAGCTGTGAGTGGGTTCATGTCCAAGAGTGTGGTGTCCAAAGTGTTTTTGCATTTATCAAAACTGTACTTTCTGCTGAGTTATCCAGTGGAAAATTTATGATTGCTTTACCACCATATTTGCCCAAAATATGAACTACAAACTCAAATGCTACATTCAACAACCATTTTTCCACATGCATGTTTATCATCTCTGTCATAGAAATATGATGTATTGCCATTTCATGCTGAAGCCTAATGTTTCATCGAAAAAAAAAACAATTCAAAAAATAAAAAATATATGTAAAACATTAACGAATGTGATTTTTACCGTAGATGTAACATAAATAGGGGTAATACTTTTAAGTTAGGTTTTTTAAATTTAAATTTTTTTATTTGTTATATTTTATTTTTTACGAAAATAAAATTCTGTTTTTAACTTCCCAGTATTTGGGAAGTTCTTGTAATCGCCTCGAAAATCGAAATTGAAATTTTCAACATTTCTTTACGTTTTAAGGTCTATAGAGTATATAAAAAGTGTTTTTAGAAAGGGATATGTATGTGTGTGTGTGTACGTACGTTCGTGGACACTTTTTTCTACGAGCATAACTATACGTAAAAAATTAAATAAAAAATAAAAAATCATTAACAGGCATCATGAATTTCAAGGTCATTTCTGTCCTGCTTTATATCTCGCGAACCAAACATATGATTTGCATTTTCAAGGTGTCAGTTAACGCGTCTTAACATTTTTGTGAATCTGTCGAATTTTGAAAAAAATCGTTGAAGTAATTTTTTAATTTAAGAAAAAAAAGTGCAAAAAATTAGGTTTTTTTAATAAACAATAAATTTTTAACCTGATTTACGGAAGACAGTATTCAATTTTTATAAAATTTATATACTTCAAGGAATGCTTGAAAATATGCCATTAAAACCTATTCTCATGATAACAAGAAACATTAAATAAAAAATAAAAAATCATTAACAGTCACCATGATCTTCAAGGGCATTTCTTCCATTCACTATATCTCACGAGCCAGATATCATATTTGCATCATTATGGTGTCAATCGTCGTGTTTTAACATATTTGATCATGATTATTTTAACATTATAAAAAACCGTTTCAGCGGTTTTTAATTTAATAGAAGAAAATGCGAAAACTTAGGGTTTTTGACATAAAATTTTTTTTTAACCTGATTTGCACAACACAGTAGTAAATGTTTATAAAATTTATACATTCCTATCAGTTTTTGAGGAGAAACCAGCAAAAATTCGTTCATGATCCTGAAAAAAATTCAATTAAAAATAAAAAATCATTTGAAGTTACCATATGAAAAGGGTTCTTCCGAATGATATTACCTTATATCTTTTATTCTAAAGACTTTGTTGTAAAGTCAATCAAAGTTTTAAAATGTTTGGATAATTTGAGCCGATTTTTAATAGTTTTTGCAGTCTTTTCATTAAAATAACCGGCTAAAATTTTGAAAACCATCAAAATATCAATCAAATTTGCATTTGTGGTAATCAATCATCATCACCCATCCACCGAAAGCCTTGCGTAATCAATGGATGCTCCCGTAGATGATATGATTAATATTAAATCATTCCTGTTACTGCTATGAATACCTCTCATTTTAATTATTTAAAGTAGTACTATTTTCAAAAATATTATTGTGTTTAATATTTTTAATGTTTATCTAGATATTACTGGGAAGTTGACCGTGTGGACCTCAAGGGTCGCACTTCGCGGCTTGTTGTATTTTTTTTGACTTCCAAACAAGTCTAAAAATCACTTCCCAGATCAATGTTACGGTTTCATATGGTCTCTAAAAATAGAAACAATAACAATTTTTTAGTGGGGGAATCCCAATAGCTTCACATGGGGCCGTGGCCGCCGCTAAATTTTTATGCCATAGAAGTAGGGGAACCTCTCTTTCAATCCCTCTACTCCCACCCCCTTTGAGGGTGGTTGCCATAATCTTAATCTTTACCATATATATATATATTCCATAGTAGTAGGGAAACCCCCTCTTTTAATCCCCCTACTCCCACCCCCTTTGAGGGGGAGGCCATAATCTAAATCTTTACCATATATTACATATATATAATTAAGTCTAGCCTTCCAGCCCCTGGATGGAGCCGCAATACTAAGGCTTTGCGCGTTGATGTATTTCTTTTGAGGTGCTCGTGACGATCCATTCTGTATATTTACTTGAAAATAAATAAGGAAATCGGATTGGGATTAGAATTGGGATTGGTTGACGGTACTGAGCTTGAAGAAAACTGTTGTTTTATCCTACTTGATATTTTTTTAAACTAAATGAAATATGAAAATAAATTAAGCGAATCAATGTTAATCGGAAATTTAATTCAAAAAGTCAATTACGAATGAATGACATATAGAGAAAAAGATAAAGAAAAATATGACAAACAATATATTCCATAAAATTACTCACGGATTGTACATATTATGAGGAGTGTACTTCACTGTTGAATCTTAATGAAGCTGGTATCATTTTCGTTCCTTGCCTGCCGGTGACCATAGAAGTTCCAGGAAGGAATAAAAACTACCGTCTTGCTGGTTTGCTGACTCATTTCCAGGCGCCTAATTATTCTGTGCCTCGATATCAGTTTCGAAGCCGAAGTCGAATTTTTGTGGTGAGGCCTCTTGAGTTTCGCTCAAAATGGACATTCAAACCAAATAAAAACTATAAGTGATGATTATATGGCGGAAAATGTCGACTAATTCGGTTGATATTTATGGGTACGCTATCCGGCCATGACCAGAATCACCAGTTTTGCAATAGTTTTGATTACAATCATACAACGTGTCTTCGGTGATTTTTACAACTCCAGCCATGTCTTTTTGTCTTTTGGATTTTACATTTATTAAAACGGTGGATGAACAATGCTGATAGCCACAATTGTTGGAAAACTTTTCATGGGGAAATTCACTATCGCTACACGATCAATTAATCACATGAAATTGCTCTACACGTACTCACTAATCTCCACTTCGAATGAAGAAAAGTTTAAAAAAAGTTTACCCTCGAGAAGAATAGTTTCAAGCCCAAATGTTTCAATTGACCAACTTAAGACAAGTGGCCTCAACTAAATTTTTTTCTAATATAAGTTCTTTTACAAAGCCACTGCATCGCGATGTTTAAAATTAACCCATTGGTGCCAAACATCTCAAACTAAACGCTCAATACACAAGAAAAAAATCTCTTCATGCTGCAGCAGCTATTCCGCGCCTTTTAAATTCCCAAACTTGACTATCCATCCTTTGTTCGGGATCCCGGTACGCCGATTTCCATGTTTGGGGCAAGGTGCAAATGATCCCGCTGGCTTCCAGTTGGACGCGAATTCCTGGTTTTCCCAGTTGCCGAGTTGAAAACAAACTGCTATCCTGGAATCTAAAAATTCCATCCGCATTTCAACTGAAAGCTGTAGTTGATTCAAAGAAAAAAGGAAAAGAATTTCACCTCTGAAACGAGGATCTAACAGACCTCCTTACAAATGGGATGCAGTGATGCTCCCATAATTTTGCTATTTCGCGGATTTATTGTTATTGATTTATAAGTATACATGTTGCACATCACTCGCATTCTGTGAAATTTCTAATAAATTTAGAAGAACAATTTTCAATCTAATAAAAAGTAAGAGGAAAAATTTAATTTAAAAATAAAGTTTCATCTGATATGTACTTTAGGCATTGCATCCTTACAAAAATAAAATGATATAAACTGCTTTTGCTGAAATATTAATAAAAAACTCGCAACGAATAGCAAAAAATATATTATCTAAACAAAAAACCATTAACAATCACTAATTAGGCGTTGATTCGAATAACATTACCTATTATCTCTTATTCTAAATGCATTCTTGTCCTGCCAATCAAAGCTCTTCAACATATGTATGATTTGAGGAGATTTTGAATAAGTTTAGTACAGCCGTTATTTGTTTATTAAATTAATGCTTAAAAGTTTTAATAAAATTTATTATTTTTCAATCAAATTTTTACTTGCGCCAATCAACGCTTTGGAAGGTCAGATTTTTCGAAGATTTCTTATTGAACAAGTTTTTTCTCTCGATCAAATCAGATTTTAATACAAAAACAATAAACAATTAATATGTACTAGCAGAACCTAGGACTCGAAATTCGAGTGCAATGATGATTTTATTATAACTGACTCTAGAAATTCGATCGAATAATCTTCAATCTCAGTTAGAACCCTTATTTTCACGCTTTCACAAATTTAAGTTAAATTCAAAAACCTTCTTCCAAAATTTCCTTAAAAACGTGTATTTAAACTATTAAACCAGATGTACATTTCGTCTGGCACACCCAGGCTTCTTCAGTGTATAACTAATTCCCTAAGCTCTGTGTTTCTATTTTTATCCCTAACATTTTACATTTTTACCGCAAAATTTAATCAGCTTAATTGATTCATTCCCTAAGGTTTTTGAATTTAACTTAAATCATCAATCAATATAATAAAACGGCAAGCGAAATTTGTTTTTCTTTTGTGATTAAATAATGTTTATGAATTTTAATAACGTTTAAAAATCATTATTCAATTATTGGCGCTTCAAATCGTCTCGAACGTATGACAATGCTAAGCGTTTTGCGCAAGTCATCATTCGATTTTCTTATTCGTGAGATCTACCAAACCGGTTTGTGTAAATAATGTTTTTAAATCTTGAAAGTTTTCTTCAACTGAAAACGCTTTTTTGTGGAATGTTACACGACCTACAGCGAAACAAACTAAAAAAATATGACCAAATAGTGATGAAATGTGCGTATACATTTACATAATGAACGGCGACGCTAAATACAATACACACGAATGGTCCACAAAGAGAAAGCTATCATACAATACCGAACGGTCAAATCCAATACGGTGTAACCGTTCATGTGTGAGAATGAAAATATTGCTAAATGTGGTGAAATTTGATGATTTAATTAGCTTCAAAAAAAGAAACTAAAACACTTGGAACAGTCCTAGATACGAACCTGGTACTCCCGTGTGAAAGGGCAAGATACCACCACATGCACTACACAACCCATCGAAAATAAGGGTTTCTATTTTCGTACTGACGTTTAGTATACCATTCGTATTCATCGCTGTGTGAACGTTCAACGTTGTGTATGTATTAGTAAGAAAATCTATTTTCTATTATCTTTCTATATTTTCCAAACAGATTTCCCCAAAAAATACAATTCTGCACATCTTTAGGATATTCTCTTTCCATTGATGTATTTTTTTATGAAAATCGGTCCAGAAACAACGGCTAAAATGGTACCACAAAATTCATGTTAGCCGTTTAATTATATAGATAATGACTAAGTGGTTGGTACAAATAACGGTACCTAATTTTACTTACTTTGAAGACGTGGTTATGACATTGATTGATTCAAATTATCATTCGTACGATTTCCTATAAAGTGAGCGCAGTATTTAGTTTAATGACAGCAACTGTAAAAAATTCAAATTATTTTAGTAAAAAAAAAGTACTATCCAATTTCCACTTTTCTCCAATCATTTTTCAACAAAATCATATACTTTAAAAAGGTTTTTACCAAATACTTGCATCTTGTAGCTTGTTTATTTTTATGTCCATTTTGACGAGCGGCAAGGTGCAGTAAACTTGCCGTACGAATACAAAAAAATAAAACGTTTACCAAAATTTATTCTGTTTCCAATAAAACAAAGCAATCTTCTCCATTAAGTTTTGATCCTTTTGATTTGAGAAAAACCAACGATAAAATTTGTTTTTCACTAAAGAGTTTATATCGAGAGAATTCACAAAATGCTAGCCACAAAAAAAAGTCACCCTTAAACTTTCAGCTGTTTTGGATATGACTAAATTCCAACAAAAAATTTTTAAAAGACAACACTTTTTGCTTGCGAAATTAAAATTACTTCAGCAGAAACATTGTCAAGACACTTCTTGACAACATGTCTTGTGAAATTATTTGACGTACTGCTACTTGGTATAGTAACTAAGTAGCAGATTATCTTTGAACTTTAAGGACACTTTGTAATTATCCTCCCATAATATTCTTTGCCAGCTATGTTTACAAACCGTGAACGCGATGAATTAAGGATTATGATTCATTCTACTTATTTGTGAGTCAATTCATTTTGCGTTGAAACTTAAGTGCTGAGAGCTTTATTCAAACGTAATTTGAAATGGATAAAGTGAAATTTATTGAGTGAAGCGTTAATGTATGCACATATTAGTTATTGCCAAGGGTGCACAATATGTGAGGACTAAATTTGTTTGCGCCGTTGCACTTAAATATTTGATGGAAACATTGGCTACTTGTCTGAAAAGTTTTGTGTATATTGATGGAATTTATTTATGGCTGAATATTAATGTTAAGAGCATATTGCATACTTGAGACAGCGTGGAAGAAGTGGTTTATTGAGTCAAAAACTAAATTATGATGATACAGAAACTCTGTCTATTGAAAAAGTTTGTTATTTAGGACCTAAGAATAAACATGAATTGAGAAAAACGTGTCTGCATTGGAAGGTTTTTCAATAAAATGTAATAGAAACACATAAATGACGATATCGAAATACGTATGTACAAAAACTTTTTTGCTCGACATCATAAACTACAAGAAACAACTGTAGTAGACCCTAATTATTTTGATTAGGAAATTTCAAGCTAAAAGTAAAAACTATGCAGATTTTTTATTTATTTGTCAAAGGAAAAACATTGCCCATTATTTCATGCAAACAACGTTTAATTTCATCATAAATATCTGAATTCATAAAACAAACATGGCCGAAATCCATAACTTTTTGATAAATTTTTCATTGGAAATGCTGTATATGTAATGTGCAGAATGTAACAATAACATATAAAGATAATTTTCGCTGCCCAGCAAATCACATCACGCTGTGAAAGCATCTGAATGGAGTAAAATGGAAAGATTTACTGAAACGTTGTGTGGTTTCCCGGGACCAATAAGTTTCGAATTTTATGGAACAATTTTTCTCAATTTAGTATTAGCGGAATATGAGCATTCAATTTTTATTTTCAATGCGAGCTCTGAATCATTACCTGAGGTTGGTTTTGTACTTCTTTTACTTCTTATGAATTGGCATATATATATATATATATATATATATATATATATATATATATATATATATATGTATATATATATATGTATTTATATGACTTGGCTCAAAAAAGTATTTGGCAGAATAGTTTTTACAACTCTATTTAGAAAAAAAACAGAATTGTTGCATGCTTATTTGCATAACATGATACTGTACTGTTCCTTGAACGGTTTATTATTAATTTAATACGTAATAGTTCCTACATGCGTGATTCCAAAATTAGTTCGGGTCATTTTGTCAGAAAAAAAAAACAGAAAATAAAAAAAAAGTATTCGGGTAGGAAACATTTCTCCGTTTTTGATATTTTAGTAGACCGCCGCACAGTGTGTCATTTTGCGAATCTAGCTGGACAAAAATATTTTTTTGTGCGAAAAACTTTTATTTGCTGTTGAAAAGATGAAAGACGTCAAACATTTTAATGTTTAATAAAAAGCTGTAGTTTGGCCTTTTTTAAAGAATTCATTTTGCTTAACTAATGAAAATGACAAAAAATGCATGTATCAAACAATTTCAAAATCGTGGGCGATCTCATGTCATGATGTACTCCAAACATCGAAAATTAATTTACTCGAAAGAGTGCACCTTCCACCTGAAATTCAAAAAAAAGTAAAAAAGCGTACTTCAACGCAAAAAAAAATTAACTGATCCCGAAAGTATGCAAGTCAATGCAAAACATAAGCAACTAGTTACTGTCGGGACTTTTTTAAAAACCATCCTGAAAATTGGCTCCGTAGAAATATTTCACGATCCTAGACTGTGTCGGCAGAATTGTTACAGCATGACAGAAACTGTGTATGGATACAGTGATTTAGCATAGATATAAAAATTACTTACTTGTATTTCCAGCATCTAAAACACCAACCATGATTTCGAAGCTCCTCGCGCACACTGTATCCTTTGAAAGTCAAACGGAAAATAATACATAATTACCTGCGTGTCTGCTTTTATATCCGAAGAGGTCACTTCAGAGTCACTTTTCCACATAATTAAGGATGCTATTTACCTGAAATACTTTTCACGCAATGCCCGAAGGGATATGTCATTAGGATTAAACGGATTTTATGACTTTTGACAATGTGAAAATTTTAAATTTTGTCCAGCTAGATCTGGAAAATGACACACTGCGCCGCACCTTTTGATTTCTTCTCTCCATCGAAATTGGTTTGATAAGATTTTCGCAAAATTGTGGAGTAATCGTTTCCCATTCCTCGTACAGAGCGGTGCTGAAGGTGTTCAGATTTATGATGTCACGAACTCGAATTTTTCTCTCCAAGTGATCCCACAAATGGTCAATGAGGCTGAGACCCGGACTTTGTGCTGGGGTATCAATCACTTTCGAGCAATATACGAGTTGTACTTAAGGTCATCGTTTTGATGATAACAAAAATGCTCCAATTGCATTTTCCGCGAACTTTGAAAGAAGTTCTCTTTGAGAATCGTGAGATGGCCATATATGTCATATTTACCATTTATAAATTTCAGATTGCCGACAGCAGGTGCAGACTCAGACTAATTGCGACTTCTTTAAATCCAACTCTGTGTTTAGCTTCCGCTAAAAGCAGTTCAATCTGATCCAAATATAATTATACTTGCTTTCGTCTGCAAAAAATGGTTTCCGAAAATCGTGGCATCTATTTAAATGCTCAACCGTAAATTGAAACCGTCTCCGTATTGTTGTCTTGTTTATGTGTTTTCTTAGCAACCCTGCCGTGGAATTCTTGTTTTCGATGAAAGTTTGAATACTGGAAGCCACCCCAAATCAAGTTTGCACCAGTGTATTTAATTTAGCAGCACTTAGCTTAGGGTTTTTCTTAACTTGCCGTACTAGTCACCTTTCTCTACTGGCATTGAATAAACGTGAACATCCTCATCTTTGCTTTTAATCGATCGATCCAGTTTCCTTGAAACGCGCAATTTTATCGTGAACCGAGGATTTATCACTTTCACGATTTCCGCAATATTACGTTCCGATTTATTGTCCTTAAAATGGTTAATAACATAACACAAGTTTCAACTGCCTGCGTTTAATCATTATTAAAATAATTGCGACACACAATGCAAGAGGTAAAGCTATACTAAGTAATTATAATATCTATCACCAAATATAATAACATGTCAATTCAGCTGCAACGCTGTGTAATCCCAAGAATTCGTTTCTGCCCGAATACTTTTTTGACCACCATAATATACACATGCACATAAGTTCTTGGGAAAATGATTGTAGTTACATCAAATGCGACTTATTTTGGTCCCTACTTCAAAGCGTTATCATGATCCGTTGAATAATGGAAAAATAAACGGTTTCAATTCCTTACCAAATTTGTTACTTTCATTGTTGTCCCTTTTATATATGCACTTTATTAATGCTATGTAGTTTAAGTCTTTTCACACCTTCCATAAATGTAACCTAATATGAAAAAAAAACAAATTTTTCAATTCATGTATGTAAAATTTAAGCATAACAATAGGTAATTCCATAATCCAAGTCAAACAAATAATCGGACAAGGAAGACAGATACGGCAACACTTGTTAACATAGCTGCGTTTTCTGAGAAATTCCCATAAATTAGCTTCTTTCGATTTTAGTAGTCAGTGTAAACATTCAGTTGAAGCTTGAAACTGCAATAAGTGTCAAAATGGCGCCAAAAGAGAAACAAACTAATTTGGAAATTCGTAAACTAATTCTTAAGCTTTATGCAGAAGGAAATTCGGTACGAGATATAGGAGTTACCGTTGGAAGAAGCCATTCTACCATTCACGATATTATAAAAAGGTATCGTGATGAAAATAGAATTGCAAACAATAGCAGAAAAGGTCAAGGACAAATATTAAATGAGCGTGATCAACAGCGTATTCTGGCAGAACTAAAGGTAAATCCATTAAAAACAGCCAAGGAGTTGAAAACTTTTGTACATGTCAATATTGGAAAGGATGTATGTGTTGAAACTGTACGAAATGTGTTAAGAAAATATAATTACCATGGCAGAGTTGTCAGGAAAAAGCCATTCATAAGGGCTAAAAATAAGTAAATAATATACATAAATAAATACGTTTGAAATTTGCAAAGGAATATTTCTTCAAAGACTCTGAATTTTAGAAAAAGGTAGAAAGATTTTCTGGATATTAATGAAATACTTATGTGGTTTTTATACAATATATTGGTGTGTGGCGTGTGGCGAAAATCCAACACTGAATTTCATCCAAAAAATACTCGAGCTACTGTGAAGCATGGAGGTGGATCAGTAATGGTTTGGGGCTGTATGTCCAGTGCGGGGGTGGCAATTTGCATTTTAGCGAAGGTAAAATGGACAAATTTGTGTACCTGAACATTTTAGAAGAAAATATCAAGCAAAGTGCCGAAAAATTAGGCATTTTACAGAACTTTGCTTTCTACCAGGCCAATGATCGGAAACATACATCGGAGGTTGCAAGACTTTGGCTGATAAATAATTGTCCCAAACTATTGCAAACGCCTGCATAGTCACCGGACTTGAATGTTATCGAACATTTGTGGAAAGAACTTTCAAGAAGGCTCTACGATAGATCGTTCAATACTATAAGCCAATTAAAACAGGCATTACAGAATGAATGGAGGAAAATTGAACTCAATTTTTGTGAAAATTTAGTCAATTCAATGCCAAACCGATTACAAGCTGTTATTGAGTCAAAAGGATTTGCAACCAAGTACTAACACTAAAAATTATATATGATTTATTCACTTTTTCTAGTTTGTCCGATTATATGTTTGATTTGTAGTGTAGAGATGTTAGTTGTTAAGTTTCGTTTTGTTATGTATGAATTAAAAAATACGTTATTTTATTATATGTCTTAAAAATATAAAAAACGAGAATTAAATTTATTTATATATACCTTATATTTTTTAATTTTAACATGTTTTACCTAAGCACTATCGTTGTCCGATTATATGTTTGAGCCACTGTATATATATAATTTTGACTTTCAAACTGTTGAAAATCAAATACAATTGCAATTTAGGTATTTGGATAACATTCATGTTATGTATTGATTTTCTCAAAATGCTTTGAATAATTTCAAATCTATCAAAAATGAAACAAGAAACTTTTTCATAATAAAAAAAATTTATTTATTGTTTTTCAATCATTTGCTTGTCATTTTTTACTGAAAATTGGTGGCAATATTAAATTTTTATAACTTCGCTCAATCAATCCTGAAGTTCATAAATATCCTAAATATGTGCAACATTTGGGGAATGGAGACTTCATAGAGATTTTCAAGAAATCTTTCTAGAACAGAAAAAATTAAAAGTAGCATTGGTGTCGTTCAGAAGTTTTTGAGGCTCGCAAATCCTTTTTGGAATGTTTATTGTACACAGAGCCACAGAAGCAATTGACCGTATGTTTACTTTTAGATATTTCATAATCTAATGTAGAAGCTCATCAAATTTCAAGCCCATCTGCACAATTTTCAAGATACGAGTCTTTCTGTGTGTACTGAAGTATATTTTCAAATATAACAATGATGAAATTGTACGCAGTCCCTTCACTACTGCTTTCAGTCCAATGTATATTTGCTCCTTTAGCTCCTGAATTCATGCTAATTACATTTCCTGGCTGTACGTGCACAATGATGAGTTATCCTAAAATTATGGTGATTACTCCTTGGGCAACATTTCATAGTGGAAGATTCGTTAGCTCACGGCTCCTTGATGTGCTTTCTCATTTAATTTAGTCGATTCAAATACAGACATAGATGTTCTGACTCCTTGTCGGCTCATCCCGAACGTGTATGTTTATTTTCATTAGATCAAATTGCCAGTCAATTGATTTCAACCACATTCTTGTGATGAATTCTCTCATGAATTAAACTTGGATATGTTCTTGTCATATTGATTTAGTAAACATATATCTCACTCAATGACGTGTATTTGAAATTAAATTATACTTGATAGGAGCTTTCACTTTCACTCCTGCCGAGTGCTAGAATAACACTTCATTTGTAATTAATGACCTAAAATAGAGGTGCTCATTGTTAATTTTTGGTTGATTTCGCACACAATCTGTTGAATATTTTGATGAGTTGGTTAAATAAATCAATGAGGATCTATAAAGTCAATTGGCTATGTTTAAGTGGATATTCAAAACATTTATGGATGTCATAAACAATATATTTTTAAGAATTAGTAGTAAGAGTAGTAGTATACCTCATTGATATTTTTAAACATATGTACATGACACTGATGGCGAATAACAAGAGAATTTTTATTTCGCTCGCGGTAAATACATGTAGTGGGTAGTATAAATAAAGCTGACTTTATTCGCTCATATTGTTGTGTTTTGAAATGATCTAAACCTTTAAGCTAACTTACTCCTAAATGAAAAACTAACAAATAACAGAACATGAAAGTTTTTGTCGATTATAAATTATCCGGCATCCGTTGCCATTTGCGTATGTGCTGACTTTGGAGGATGTTTGTTCGGCATTCAATGTACAGGATCAGGAACACTTTTTGAATAATCTTATGGATGATTTCTCCCAGCATTAATTATAGAATATCGAAAAATTGTCGCAAATGAACATACGTCATGTATTTATCTCATTCACGAATTTGGCACGAAAAGAAAGCTAGCTTATATAGACCAGCCAAAATATGCACCAAAATTTTCAAAAGGCAATATATTTTTGATTTTTTAGTATTTTGTTTTTTCAGAGTTACAATCTTCAAAGAATGAGTATTTTTTTTACCAAAAGTGTTGGGTGGTGTTGCCTGTAAAGTCGTATATCGTCAAAAATACTAATTCAGTGAGAAAAGTCATAAATTGAATTCAACATTTATTAATTTGGATTTAATTTGGGCTCTAATAGGTTCCTAGAGGCTCAATGCTTTTCTCATAAGTGACATATAACCGAAAGCTTCTGAAATTGGAATTCAGAAAAAATCAATGAAAACAGTTCACTTAGCATAACCAAAGTATGTACATGTACAAAAGCAATTTGACTCGGGCTGCAAGAAATGATGTTCTGTGGAAGGTACAAGCTCGACAGAGAAAATTCTAGTATTAGTCGCAGGATTTGGCTCGTTTTATCGTTCGTTCTATTTAGAGCTCGAGATATCTTCAACATTGTCAGAATGTTCTAGTTAAAGATATTGGATGTTTTAAAATAATATGCCACCAAAAAATTAACTGAGACTAACTTGTCCAGCTTTGCGGCCACTGTACTGCCGATGTAACTTTTTGTTTGGTTTTTGATTATTCTGTTCGAAATATCCATATGAAAAATATCCGTCCTATATGAAGAAGACAGAAAAAAAAATTTCGTATGATTCACGCGTCCTTTTTTCTTAGATTGTTACCCCATAGGCCAACAAAATTTGAAAAATTCAAAAAAAAACTGAGTGCATGAAACGGGTCTGAAAAACTCGGATTTGCAGTAAATTTACATTTCACCACCTGATTAGCTTCGGTGGCGTCTTTGATTTGATTTGATTTTCGCACAATTTAACGAAGCCTAGGAAGCTCGAGCAAATTCATACGATTATCCTCACGTTCATATTAGACCCGACCTCCTGCGGAAAAGGTCACGGTCCATTAGTTCCGATCGATCAAAATCTTCACGTTGGCCCCTTATCGCAGCCGAAGATGTTGGCGCAGCTTTTCATCGAGTCTGCCAAATTCCCCACAAGTGTTAACCGAATGAAGAACCAACTGCACAACATAGCAACAATGCGCGTTTGACCTTGGCTCACAACTATTATTCTCAGGCATTATAATGCTTATGAAATTTCTCCAAAAACATCTTCGTAACACCAATCTTCCAAAGCTGGCGTTCGTCGAAGACATGAAGCACTCCACGAGTGCTTTTGGTAGCCCACGACGCCAGCTGACAACAACCTAGCGATAATTGCGTAAGAGTTGCTGGACCCGGCCTGCGGTCAGCGGCCAGTAGCCAGCATTGTTTTCGAAACCCGCTAGGATGGTTAAGTCGACCAAAATGCTTGTACTTCTGCGTTTATCCAAGCACGGCTAGAATTCGCGCTGTTGTGCAGTTAGCACTAATTGAGCCGATTTTCCTGCCGCTTTTGAAATTCATGGCTCGCATCAATTTGCTCGGTTCTTTCATACAAAGCAGGGAAAACCTAGTTATTTTGATAGCTGTGAACAATTTGGGTTGCATACCGAAGCTCTGGAAACTGTTGGGCTAGAGATGATCTCAACAACTTGGTTGAACAGACTAGTAAACCATAAATCTTTCATATGCTACCTGAACAGTTCAACTGTATCTTTTCGGTTTTTCCACGACCCACACGAACTGGTGCTTACTTTGGTAAGTGCTCGAAACTAAACCAAAACTAATCATGCATTCTGCATTTCAAGTATGCGTCTCTCATTCCCAAAATGACGACTCGTACAGATTTCGTTATCCAAACCAGAACTCGCCAAGCCCGGAAGATATCTTTGGAAACCCCAATTTTCCCTACGGCTACGGTCAAGTGGACAATTGATGATTGCAATAATTATTATTGGCAAAAAAGGAAACGATGAAGATGCGACCACATTTCAAGTTGTATCATTATTACGTGGACGTGCACAGCGGGAATGGTACTTCTGGGACGCTGAAGACTTTCGCTTTCATTTGATGTACACAACAAGGAATTACAGTGTTGAGATGCCAACAGAAAAGTTGTAACGCTGATTGACTGAAAACCGGCAAATATCGATTGTGGTCGATCATGAGGGGCCGAAAAAGTCTTGCATTCCAAGAACTCAATGATCGTAGTAAACTGGTTTGCAGATTGTTTCAGCGAAATGATCGTTAATGTGAGACCACACATATACATACGTATAGTACATAATTTTTTGGAAACCTTGCATATCACACATGTAATCTTTTTACTACGCTTGATGCCGATTAAAAAAATTGAGCAATGGTATGGAAATTTCGGAACTCTTTATCGCTCATCAGTCGCAATTTTCGGAAATTTAATTGACGCCGAACATTTACATATTTTTTTCTAGTATATGTTTCACCGAAAAAGGAATAAACACCAATCTTTATCTGAATGATGGTTAAATAACTCTCGTGTGAGCGTTTTATAAGGTAATATCGAACAAATTGTTTCCATAAAAGCTTAAAAATAGATACCTTAATAGTTACTATTGCTACTAACCAGTTATATAAGTACTATATTCATTACGTTCAACAAGAAAAAATACTTGTAACTATAAAATGTAGCAGGTTTACCACACAAAATTGTAAAATTCGCGAAGCATTTATAAGATCGGAAATTCTTTATTTTTCAAATTTCGAGAATTAAATGCGCAAAGTCATAAAATAACTCCAGAAGGACGATAATTAACCCTAAACCAAAGATTTGAAATGTTTTCAATTCTATGATGTCCATTAATCACGAGAGCAACCGTATTCATAAGATTTCTATGGAAAACTAGATGGAGGAAAATCTCAACCTCGGCATTTTATTATGTGCATGCATGCATGTTTACCTTTTACACCTTTAAAAAAAAATATGAGCACTGGGAAAAAACATGTCACCATTTTCAATATTCTCGAAAACTTATGCAAAAATTTGAAACTATTTTCACAAAAATCAATTTTAAAAATATTTTAGACGTAAATATACCGAAATATTAATAGTTTCTTGAAAGAATTGACTATTTGTTCCAGATTTTTTACATACGAGGGGTGATCAAAAAGTAATGAGAATCACAACAAAAAACGGTGATGACAGTCACAAAAATAATTTATTTTTCTACATAGTCTCCTAACAAGGCAATACATTTAGTCCATCTTTTTTCTAAACCCAGGATTCCCTGACAAAATTTTTTTTTCTCTTGACCCTCCCAAAACGTCTCAACAGCGGCCATCACTTCACTATTGTCTTCAAATTTCTTGCCTCGGAGGTGTTGCTTGAGACGAAGAAAGAGGTAAAAGTCACTGGGAGCTAGATCTGGCGAATAGGGTGGGTGTTCCAGCAGTTCGAATTCCGTTTCTTGAATGGCAGCCATCGCACCTGCGGCTTTGTGAACCGGTGCGTTGTCTTGGTGAAACAGCACTCCAGCTCGCAGTTTGCCGCGTCTTTTTGCCTTAATAACGTCCCGCAATCTTCGTATTTGGTCCGCGTAGTAAGAGCCCGAAATAGTGACTCCCTTTTCCAAATATTCCACAATAATTATTCCTTCGGCGTCCCAAAAAACGGACTCTATAACCTTTCCCCGAACTTGACACTTTGAACTTCTTCGGTGTTGGTGAGGAGGCTCGCTCCCAAGTCATCGATTGTTGTTTGGTTTCAGGATCAAAATGGTAGATCCAGGTCTCGTCCATGATCACGAAACGTGACAGAAATTTTTTCCGATCTGCTTGGAACTTTTGGAGATTCACCCTTGAAATATTGACTCGTTTTTTCTTGTGCTCGTCGGTTAACATTCGCGGTACCCAACGCGCAGAGACCTTTTTCATCTGCAATTTGTCCACAAGGATTGTTCGAACGCTACCGTATGAGATCCCCGTGACCTCAGCTACATGTCTGACGGTCACTCTTCGATCTGCCAACACAACATCTTCGACCTTTTTGACGTTATCTTCAGTGTCGGACGTAGATGGGCGTCCTTCGCGGTGTTCATCTTCAGTGGATGTTCTTCCCAGCTTAAACTCCTTGGCCCAGCGTGCAACTGTGGAATACGGCGGAGCAGAGTTCCCCAATGTTTCCTCTAAGTCGCTGTGTATGTCTTTGGTAGATATTTTTTTCAAACAGAGGTACTTAATGACTGCTCTAGTTTCGTTTTTCTCCATTTTGATGTTATCTCTTCGCCGGTTCGTATTCAACTAAATGTCCCTCCCGTGAATCGTAGTCTATTCATATGATTTTTTCATGCTGACCTAGTGAGTGTTTAAGCAAGCGAAAAAAAATTTTGTTGGATTTTTATGCGGACTGGAAATAACCGTTTCTCACTACTTTTTGATCACCCCTCGTAGATCCCTAAAATTTTGACAGAAAAGACAAATTTGGAACAATGAACAACATATATTGCCAAAAAATACGCTTTTAGAAGAAGTCAGATTAGGAACTTCTGTGCCATGGTTTTTGAATATTTACCTGCGGCGTAGCTTACTAAAAAAACCCAATTGGTCAATGAATCCTTCGATATAACTCACCTCATTTAGGTTAGTTTTTTCCTGATTCAATGGCAATTGGAGGAGGTAAAGCGTGAGCCGATGCTTCTTCTAAAAGGACAGCAAGAAAATAAAGTTTTGAAAAACGTGAGGACACGTTATTACAAACACAGAAAAATCATTTTCACATACATATATTTAAGCAAATATTGCACCCATTAAAAATTATAAACTTCAAAAGCCTATCAGTGTCGTTTGCTTTATAACCTTTTGTAGGTGATTTGGTTTTTCTTAGTAAGCTACAAGTGTTTCAGACTTAGGACTGGCTTATTGAAGAGTTCAATAATTCTTTTCGTTTCCACCTTGATTTTTTATTTAAAATGAAGAACTAGGCTCAACATGAAATTCATGGCCGTAATTATTAGAACAAAAATTTTAAAAGAATTCGTTTTGATATTTCTTATTACTAAATTATTCTTACCACATAAAAACAGTAGAGATAGTGTTGAAAATTACTGTGGTTGAAACCTCTGGTATTACCCATGGAACAAATCAGAGGATTTTGTAAGGTTCTTAGTTTTTTTTTGCAAATACCTGTCTTCGTGGTTTATATACTCTTAGATAGTGTCGGTTTATCTTATAGTCCTGTCAAGCAGTACTGACGTCAACCGTGTATTTTGGGCAGGTTTTTTATTGTAGTGTGTTGTCAGCTTAACCAAAGTTCGAGTTTCTGAGTTTGGTTACTCTACCATTTGGGCGCCATTAGAAGAGAAGAAAAAGTAGGAAACCCCCCCTCTCCGGAAATCATGGCTACTACAAAATGGTTGAGTATTGCAAACTTGTGTAGATCTTATTTGCAACAACTTGTACTTACATCACATTGACTTATTGTTAATAATAAAATTTAAAAGCAAAAACGAAATCGTGAAAGGGGGCTCATCTTTCCAGCGCCTCAATTTCTTAATTTCACTTTTACGCGAAACACGTTTGGAATTTAATTAAAGAATAATTTGCCACAAGTCGTTTGTGGTATCGCTTATTTTAATCATTGACACTGACAGGAGCTATTGTGTCCCGTGGAAAAATAGCCACATGGAAAACAAAATAAGCGACTTCCGATTGTAAACCCCTAAAGCATTTTGTTAGGCAGAGATGTGTTTCTTGTAATGTGATGTGGATTCCATTGTAAGCTACCGTTCAAGTTTCTGGGGTCGCACACATCTACATATACATATTTTCCGTCTTTTTAAGTCCGATATCTGGAAAATTTAACTTAAAAACTTTGTACAAAATTTAGTTCCCATCAACTTATTGTTGCATTTTATTAGCGAAAATGAAAACAACAAATCGGTGAAATACGTTTTGAGGAGGGTGAATTTTAAAATTTGAACATGTTTCAAAAATTTAATGCATAAGCTTGGCTCAACATACGCTGAAAGTTACTTATTTATTTTTCCACTGAAAAAAGTACCAAACAGTTGCTTCCTTACTTTCAATCACTTCTTGTCCCAAAAACATAGCGCTCTATATCTGTGATCCACGAAGCTTGATCTTAGGCTGAACTACATTGCAATAAAATTCTGCTTGCCAGCCCAAAATAAACTAACATTTCACTGGATTATGTGCAATTTCTTCGATGACAAGAAAAGTTTTTTAGGGCCAATAAGTGGAAGTTCGCACACTACGTCCATGTATCAGATCCATACAATATCACTGGCGCAAAGATTTGTCATACGAGTGAGAAGGAGTTTTTTCTCTGTTGAAGATTGTGAGTTTCAGTGAAAGAGTGACATGGATTTTGTCTAGATAATGTTTAACAAATTGATCGCCTAAAATTTTCTATCTGAAGCACATCAGTTTTTGTTCAAACTTTTACAGTTTAATCAGTCAGAAACTTTCAATACTAATATTTCCCTATATGCATGTTGTTGTCCCCAATTTAAAATCGCTTGAAATAGTTCAATGATGGATTAAATCCATGTTTAAGCTCAACGAGAACAATACAAGTTCAACATATTTCTATTCGATTCCCGGAAAAGGTTCGGCTTCCATGGAACTGAGTATGGGTTAAGTACCGTTTTTTGTTCAATAGAAATCAACGTATATTCGATTCCAAATTGTCCTTGTTATAAAGAGCTAAATTTTTTGGTATTGATGGTGCCTTAGCAAATCCCCGGTAGAATATTCAATGAAATGAAATAATTATAGATTTCAGGCGTAAAGTAGCAGCGTCACTTTTTCACCGGTTTAAGTGGAGTCCTCCAAAAATAATCCTGCAGACTTTAGCCCGATTGCATGTCTGGTTTCATTTACTTGAATCATTCATGATATTTTTATTCAAATTATAAAATTATGCGCTTGACGTGTGAAAGAATCTAAACTGTATTTGTAGACTTCCTTGGAACCGTAAAGTGTATATGCATGTTTGCAAGTACATATATTGAAACGCCTTCAATACCTACAGGCCAGAAAAGAAAGCAACTAATGAAATAAATGCCGTGGGAAAGTGGAACTGTCACTAAGCACAGACAGAGTATTATCGTAATCAGCGCTGGCTAAGCTTGCTTGCAGCCCATGCAGGGAAGCAACTCTGTGCTCTCAAGCAAATTTGTCGTCATTTCCACGTAATGAATGAGGTAGACTTTTTGTATGCGTTTCTTTAATGAGGTGTCCCCAATAGGCCTAATCCTCAGATTACAAATCATATGACAAAATAAAAACAATCCATTTTTTGAGGGTTCTGATCAAAGATAGAAAGTAACATTCAAAAATATAACTGTTGCTACTAAGATATGGGTGCGAATTAAAGAAATTACACTTTTCTGGAATTTTACTTCGAAAACTTTCAATCAGGTGACCATATTCTAATGTTCCTACCAACTCTTTATCTATATATAAAATTGCTAGGCTTCATACAATAAGTAAAAGATAACGGCACACACAGATCCAATTTGTGCAAATTATGGCCGTATCACCCCTAGGTGAGATCTCTAAAGCACCATAAGCCGTAAATCAGGCCCATATGGGTTTTACTGTGAAATAGATGAAAGATCTAATTGCGTAGAGATACTGAATCTCACTCAACTCCCACGTTCCAGAGTGTCTCGGCGAATAATTGTTAAAGTGGGTGACTTAGTGGTTAACGCTAGTTCAAGGCTCCTTGTCGACAAATAGTTTTCGGGAATGAGATTTGATGCCGCACTATCATTTCACTCAGCTGTGAATGAGAACCTGAATCAAATCAGGGTAATAATCACGAGTGAGCGTGTTCCTGACCACTTCATATCTTTGGTCAAGTAAATGAAATAACTCTAATATTGCCTGAATGCCCAATTTTGGCGGTTGCGCCATCGATTATTATTTTTATCAAATGTAAATATGCTTGAGATCTATAATCCATAACATTCGAATTTTCGAATTTTTTAAATTTACGCGAGGTGATCAAAGTTTTAAAATGCCGATAATGATACAAACTTAGTATTCAAAACTCATCTAAAGTAACGGTGAGAAACAGTGTAAAATGGGATTTAAATTTTATGTCCAAGCATAAAACAGAACGCTTCGCCGGATAAAATTATAGTGAAATATCTGAACGACGATTTTTTTTCATTAGCTCATTTAACACATCTTCTGTAGATGGAGTGAGATCTCTATGAATATTTAGAAGTGCCAATCCATTTAGCCGTTCATTGCTGGTGGAATTTCGCAAGTATGTTTTTCGTCGTCGTAATGTTGAAAATGATCGTTCGTTTGTACACGTAGATACTGGGAGAACAGACAATATTTCTAGCAATTTCGATATATTCGGTGTCATGTTTGAATTACACATGCTTAACCCATCTATGGCCGTTTTTGGGCGCTTACTATTTCAAGATGCCCTATCTTTCTGTATCACAGAGTCAGCTCAGCATTTCTTCAAGGGGGGGGGGATTGAACCCGTAAACCCCCCCTGGGTACGCCACTGGAAAAAAGTCTGCTTATTTTGGTGTTCTAAATTAACCAATTGTAGCTCTTTGTAATTTGTTAATATGTAATACTTTATAATCAGCTCCTAAAAACAATTGGTATCGCGGAATCAACCATGCTGAGTGCTTGCTTTTAACAGTTTCAGTGCCAGTGACGCGGATCCCCGTCAAATTCAACTATCCCCAATGGCCAGTGACGCGGATTCGTGTTTTTGTCCTGTTTATTTTGTATGAAGGCTTGTGAGACAGACAATGGAGGTAAATACTTTGTATCATCGTTGCCAATCTAGGATAGTTTAGTGAATATGTTGGCACCATTGGTTTTAGGAGTGAAACCTTTTGGAGGGTTTTTTGGGTTATTTATTGTGTTACCTGTAAGCCGCCGGCTACTGGCGAAACACGCCTAGCCGCGCTGGCACTGAACGTGTTAATGGCAGTCATAGTCGACTAGAGTGGTAAATGCAATGACCTTCAGTAATCCATATTCAATTTTGGAATTAGGTCAGCATCTGCGGATTTTCCAAACAAAAATTTGGCACATGTAACGCTAGTTCTACCACAAAATATTTACTTCTGCAATGGAGCGTTTCGCCTGTCGTTAGCACATGCATCAGTGTTGTTGGTGTCCGTTGGTGAGGTCTTTCATCCAATAATCACCAGTATAAACACAAACGATCTACTGCATTCCTTGGAGATGGCTTGCAAGGTGGCGGGTCGCGAAAATGGCCGTGGATCGTGCAGGTAAGTTTAGCATAATGGGCTTAATTGAAGCATCACCTGTGGGGAACTGTTATGCGAGGCTGCTAATTGCATGTTCGCGGACAGAGAAAGTACTGCAAGATAGTAAACTTTTCGTTTGGTTTCCGGTAATACCGAAAGAAGCTGGACACCACATTGCACCAGCACAGAAGATGCGGAACAGGCAAAGGTCGTAACTGATGCCCCACATAACCCCGGCCCGGAGCCTATAACCGTTTCTAGCCGTTGATTCTTTAATTGGGATCGGGCGCCGATTCCACTTTTACTTTCTTCCGATTGGCAGGCGCGCTTGCTCTTCTATGGGTTTCCAGCAGCTACCATCGATTCTTCCTGCATGCAAAAAGTACAAGTGACTCAGATGGTAGACCAAGCAATCTTTTAGTTGGTTTCGGCATACCGGCAGCGCACAGTTGTAAATAGTTGTAAACAAGACTATTTATCTTTTGATGCTCGCAACACAGCAGTTTACTTTGAAGAAAAACAATCAGCCGGTATTAAGATCGCTATTAAGCGTGAATGATGCAATTAATGTTATGCCGGTGCACGCATTGCAGTTTGTCTGCAATTACCGGACTGCGGGACGCTTATGTAAGGATATTTACGTGGAATTTCGGTTTTGGTACAACTTACTATCATTGACTTCAGTGGGTCAACCGAAGAAATGATAGGGTAATTATTTTTGATATTGTATAACATTCGAAATCGTTGCGATGTCCTTAATAAAGTTGTAACTATTTTGCGAATTTATGGTGGGTAACTATGTTATAAATAACAACGGCCGTGTTAGGTTGATAAATAACGTCTGTGGCTAACCCATATAGTGTTCCCTACTTTTTAATAGAACCGAAAAGTAGAACCCAAATTACTTTGCGCGTCCTTGTTTGAATGATATTCATGGATCTTCTACCTGTAAATAATCTTAGCGAATCACCTTCCGAATGGCATTCCTGGCAATTTTTCCAGTTGCTGGAAGGAACCGTAGAAATTGTCTTGGTTTGTTCGTTATTTGCGCAAAAATGCAGATGATGTTACTATCTTTTCGTTCTACTTGGTTCATACTTGACAACTTGCCACCTATATCTACACCGACAAGATTCCTCTTTTGCATATGGTTCCTTTTACTTTCTTTGTCTGAATAAGGTTGTTTAAAAAAATAAAATTGCGGTTTAGTAAAAATTTATGTCGTGCGAAACGAGTTTAAATGAAGGAGGATGCAAAAAATAGTTCTTGGAATTATTTTATAACATCATTTCAGATAGATCTGTTTTGACTTTACAGCAAACCACTATTACTTATACCAACCTGTTTAGAAAGTAGCACCCAAAATATCAGCCCGAAACTTTCTACCTTACCATCGGACCCCGTAATGTGCCACCTAAACACATGTAATTAGCGATAGTTACATTAATTATGTTACGTAGAATATAATTAGTCGCATGGAAACACCATATCGTCTCGTCTGTATCATTGAAAAGTTAAAATATTTTCCACACAAGTACTCATGATCGAATAGTTGATTTAATACTAGAAGGCTTCGACTACAAGTGTTCATGCTGGGAATATTTTATTGGGATTACATAATACCAAACATTTCACCTTTTTGCATGACATCTTTCAAATCATGGCATCTGCCAAGGAAAGACTCGTATTTGATAGAAGAGCTCAGTTGTGGTTGAAGTAGTTTTAAAGTTGCAATTCGCATTCAAGACGTCTTTTCATGATGGAGACTATCGTGGCCATAATCTACGATCTTTTGAACGGATAGTCATTGGTAGCGGACCATATGCGAGATGGTTACACAACTGAAGGAATGTCTATAGCCCAAACAGATTTCAATGAATCATGGACTGCAAAATGAAACTTTAATTACTTGCCTCACTCGCCATCATTACCATGCTTTGTTGAAGCTATCTGGGTTATGCGCTGCTTCGAATTTTCAAAGAGGCGCTATGACCCGAAAACAACTCCACCCCTTTTCGCTGTTGAAGCACACCTCAATTTGGTTGTAGGTAACTATATTTTGACAAGGTGGAATCTTTGAAGAGGTCGATAAAACCAAGTTCACTTTCATAGATTTTCATCACTTCAATTGTTATTTTAAAACTTATCGTTCACGGATAAACCAAACGATATTCACTCACGAGATCGGACAAACTGGATGCTTTTCGTTGATTCTCCAGATCAACGTTCAAGTTCCCACAACCTATCCATTTAATCACCGAAAATATTTTTTGTCTACTTTATTTCAGCTTGCAAATAGATTAAATGACCTTTTCTTACAAAAATTAATTTCAAAGGCAAACTTATAGATCAATCCCATTATAGATAAATCCCATTGACGATTCAGCAGAGATCAAATTGAAAAAATTTGCTTAGGTTCATTTTTTTAAATGGTTATTGCACTCAAATTTGCACATTTCTCATGTCACAAAATTGATTTTGTAGTGCAGTAAATTGGAAACGCCTGCTCGGTTGATTCGCGATAAAAATCCGTGAAATAAAAGGACCGTATGGATTTCCAGAAGAAATGTGTAATTCGAATCAGTACATCTCAATAGGATTCAACTCGGAAATTTAACAGCTCTGCTGGTGTGGATTCATTGCATTCCATGAAGGAATCATAGCATTTTTTTAACACAGCAACGATTTTGCAATTTCAACTTAATCACTCTTCACAAAGAATATCTGCTACCAGCCATCTATTGGAATGGGGGATTTATTCGATGCATTTCGTGTCCAGTTTTTTTCGTGAAAGATAAAGCTAAGTTTTGATTAAAATATTAATATTGATTTTTCATAAATCAGTAAGTTTTTATCAACTTTTTCAACCGTTTTTTAATTTAAAAAAAGTGCAAAAAATTAGGTTTTTTTAATAAACAATAAATTTTTAACCTGATTTACGGAAGACAGTATTCAATTTTTATAAAATTTATATACTTCAAGCAATGCTTGAAAAAACGTCATCAAAACTTTTTCTCATGATAACAAGAAACATTAAATAAAAAAAATCATTAACAGGCATCATGATCTTCAAGGTCATTTCCTTCATTTACTATATCTCACGAACAAGATATAATATTTGCATCATTAAGGGGTCAATCGACGTGTTTTAAAATCTCTTTGATTATTTTAACATTATGAAGATCCGTTTCAGCGGTTTTTTTTATTTAATAGAAAAAAATGAGAAAACTTAGGGTCTTTTTCCTAAAAAAATATTTTTTTAACCTGATTTGCACAACACAGTAATAAATGTTTATAAAATTTATACATTCCCAGCAGTTTTTGAAGAGAAACCAGCAAAACTTTTTTCAGGATTCTGAAAAAAATTCAATTGAAAATAAAAAATCATTCAAAGTTACCATATGGCAAGGGTTCTTCTGAATGATATTACCTTATATCTTTTATTCTAAAGACACTGTTGTAAAGTCAATCAAAGTTTTAAAATGTTTGGATAATTTGAGCAGATTTTTAATAGTTTTTGCAGGCTTTTAATTTAAATTAGCGGCTTAAATTTTGAAAACCATCAAAATTTCAATTAAATTTGTATTTGTGGTGATCAATCATAATCACCCATCCACCAAAAGCCTTGCGTAGTCAATCGATGCTCCCGTAGATGATATGATTAATATTAACACATTCTTGTTACTGCTATGAATACCTTTCATTATTATTATTTAAAGTAGTAGTATTTTCAAAATTATTAGTGTGTTTAATATTTTTAATGTTTATCTAAATATTACTGGGAAGTTGACCGTGTGGACCTCAAGGGTCGTACTTCGCGGCTTGTTAAATATATATTTATATCGTAGTCATCGACTACGTCGGCCTTCTAACAATTTCAAAAACAGACTGATTTCAAACTAATGCTGCTCAAAATTTTATATGATCGTTTTGCTGAGTAGCATTTCCGCCGATATCTTTAATTATACCAGGATTCGCTGACTCAGTGGCTTGGAAGTTCTTTGGTGTTGCATGTGCCTCTTGATGGGATACTTGATAATTCGCTGACTCAGTGGCTTGATTTTTCGATGATGTTGCATGTGCTTCTTGATAGTTTAATGACTTGGTGGGACAGTGGTGTTAACTTACATACAGAATAGCATACGGCTCTTTTCTAGAAAGTGTTGGGGTTTTTAATTATATTATTAACATTAACTCAAAATTCTGAAACATTCGCATATGTCTGTAGTTCTTGCAGCAAGCCATAAATCGATTTTGTTACAGTATGTTATGTCAAGCAACGAAGATACTCTCTAAATCTCATATAGACCCTGAAGACTGCTAATGTCAAAACTGCTGTAAGACAGTAGTTTTATTTCGATCCGAAATAAGATCTGCATTTCATTTGGAAAAAGACAGAGTAACTTGGAATATAAAATATAAACTCATACGTGGAATCTTTTAAATGATTTAATTGTAAAAATGATTTAAGAAGTCATTATCAAATTAACAAGCCGTGAGGTGCGACCCATGAGGTCCACACGGTCAACTTCCCAGTAATATCTACATAGATATTAAAAATATTCAACACAATAATAGTTATGGAAATAATACTACTTCAAATAATAAAAATGTACCTCTCATAAAAGTTATTGGAATGACTTAATATTAATCGTAACATCTACGCGAGCGTCAATTGATTACGTAAGGATTTTGGTGCATTGGTTTGATTGATTATTCACGCGGATCAATCGGAGGGGGGACAGGTTACAAAGCAGTTTTTTAATTAAAGTTAAAACATGGTGCTGTGAAGACTATTGAAAATCTGCTCAAATTTTGCAAATATTAATAAACTTTGATTGACTTTACAACAATGTCTTCAAAATAAGAGATTTAAAGTATTATGATTCGAATGAACCCTTTTTACATGGTGGCTTTGAATGATTTTTTATTTTTTATTTAATTTTTTTTGTAATCATGAAAAACGATTTTGCTGGTTTCTCTACAAAAATTGATAAAATTTTATAAATTCTACAAACATTTATTATGACGATGTGCAAATCAGGTTAAAAATGAACCTTTTTATGAAAAAAACACTACTTTTCGAATTTTTTTAAATAAATTAAAAAAACGCTTTAAAGATTTTTTAAATATTTAAAAACATCATAAAAATGATAATACGCGTCGATTGACACTTTAATGATGGAAATATTATATTCAGTTCTCGAGATATGATGAATGACGTAAATGACCTTGAACGTTTAATGATTTTTTATTTTTTATTTATTTTTTTGTAATCATGAGAAAAGTTTTTGCTGGTTTCTCTACAAAAATTTATAAAATTTTATAAATTCTACAAACATTTATCATAACGATGTGCAAATCGCGTTAAAAATGATTTTTTTTATGAAAAAACCAATACTTTTCCAATTTTTTTTAATAAATCAAAAAAACCGCTTTAACGATTTTTTTAACATATAAAAACATCATAAAAATGTTAATACGCGCTAATTGACACCTTAATGATGGAAAGATTATATTTGGTTCTCGTAATATAATGAATGACGTAAATGACCTTGAACGTTTAATGATTTTTTATTTTTTATTTAATTTTTTTCGTAATCATGTAAAAAACTTTTGCTAGTTTTTTCACAAAAACTATTTGGAGTATATAAATTATATAAACATTGATTACTTAGGTTTGAAAATCAGGTTAAAAATTTGATGTTTTTGAAAAAAACCCTAATTTTTGCACTTTTTTTTAAAAAAATTAAAAAACGGCTCCAAGATTTTTTTTTAAAAATTTTCTACAATCATATCAATGTTAAATAGCGTCGATTGACACCTTAATCATGAAAATCGCATGTTTGGTTCGTGAGATATAGCGCATAACATGGTTGACCTTCAAGGGGCGAAAACAGCAAACCCCCCCGACCGAAGTTTCCCAAAAACTAATCAGCTCTTAAGATTGCAAAGACGCTTCGATTGACACCTTAACGAAGTCGATACGACTTTGTTTACGTGAGTTATGCTCGTAGAAAAACTGCCTTCGAACGCACATACGTACGTACGTACGTACGTACGTACATACACACACACACACATACATACTTCTTTCTAAAAACACTTTATATATACTCTATAGACCTCAAAACGTAAAGAAAAGTTGAAAATTTCAATTTCGATTTTCGAGGCGATTACAAGAACTTCCCATATACTGGGAAGTTAAAAATACCAGCTTTGTAGAAGCAAGTAAATTTAAGTGATTTGGCGATTGATCTAAAACTCGTCTTTGTTCAGGTGCAACCAAGTACATATTTTGGCCATCACAAGAAGCAAAAGAAAGGTCAGCTGAAAGCCAATAATTGAATAATTTATATCTGAATTTGTTCAAACTGTCAAAAAAAAAGTTACAGTAAAGTCTCAATAGCCCAGGCTAGACACTGTCTGGATCACCGAAAATTCGGGTTGAACATAATTTGCCTTCCAATGCATGTAATACATGTTTTCCATGGGTGAAACTATAAAAATCGATGTTTTTTCCTGAGAAACACAACTTTCCCTATAGCTTTATTTGAGTTTCCATAAAACTGTACACGGAATTCTAAGTTTTTAACCTACGAACTGATTTAGGATGTACAAGACAATACATCTTTTTGGTCTGGATTAACCGGAAGTCCGGATAAGCGGAGTTCTGATAAATGGAATTCCACTGTAGTTCGTAAGCATGTAGCACCAGGTTCTTACCCTTATCAGTAGTTTTTATTGGGCGGAAACACAAATTGCGAAGACGAATGTGTTTTTCAATTCAGAAATATCATTAAATTGATCACTAAAAGTGTTTGCCATTTTGAATATGGGAAAAAATTGGTTGTATGCTATTGGTTGTAACAGTATCCAAAAAATAGATGCTTATTCTCCTAAAACATTTGAACCATATTCTTTCGTTCAGCTTTATTCACATAAAACTTAAGGATTGGTAGCCCATTTAGAGCTAAGAAAAATTAGCTGACTTGATGAAAATACTATTTTTAAGAGCGGGAAAACTTACCAATAAAATTATACTGAATTTTACCACCGCACTGCATAAATATACGCACCTGCAATTCTTTCCAGTATTTTTCAAATGGAAGTTTCATATGCAACACTAAGACTAAGTTTCAAATATTTCAACGTGATGTTGCATTAAATCTTCAACCAATTAAATTTTTAATTGAAGCTGAGTGAATTGCTCAATATTTCAGGTATTAAGTGAAAAATCAACGCTTTCGTAACTTCTACCCATAAATTGGAAATTGAACCATATTAATCTACAGCTGTTACTAAAAAAATCCATTATCGTATCTTGAACAGTGTCTCTACGTTCCCCTTGATCTTCTTTTTCATGGGTACTATTTTACGCGCAAACCTATTATTAAATATTTAACTCAGGCGCGTATTGTAATTATGATGCAGATTTATGAGAAATTTTAATTAAGTGACCAGCATAATCGGTGAGTCAAGTTTATTCGGTCAGTATGAGAAAAAAATGTGTTAGGATTTTATGGAGGAAAATTATTTTGTAAACATATTCATTTCGGTTGTTGTTATTTTGCTATTTTCGCAATCTTTGTTCAATGTTTTCATTGAAATGTGACCATTTGAAATTCTTTTAGAGATGGCTTTAATTTCTACTCAGCTGAATGAGCGTGTATGCAAATCTGTTTTATCAATTGAATTCAAAAATTGCAAATTCCACAAATGCTTAGACCATTGAATAAAAGAAAATTTAATTTACTGAACTTGAAAGCCCATCTGAAGCAAATCAAGGAAGCACTGAAAAATTTCGGCGAACAAAAAATGATTTTCGGATGAAAACATTACATATCATTAGCATAGAAGTATTCTTTAGTCAACGCTTATATTTTACCGCTCTTTAAGGGCTTACATAGGTCTTGAAGAAAAAAAAAACTTTTCAAAATATTGTATATTGAAAACTACAACTCTGTTTCATTCAAAATTTACACACATTAAAGTTTAGCATTTCAAAAAGTAAGTAAAAAAACGGTCAACTAAAAACATTGAAAGTTGTCAATTTTCCTGCAGTTTCCCTCGTCCAACTTTTTTTGCGGTAGGCAGAATATTTCGGTGCAGGTTCGTCTCAAATCAAAAGTTTAAAAAAATTCATATAGTTTATGCCCTTGGCTCGTGCTAGAACGAAGGCATTTAAAAAAACATTAAATGTAAAGTTTTGAGATCGGTTCGAATGAATTTTCGTCTCAAATTTTTTAGCATTTTTCCGATTCTCAACGTTTCTAAAATATTTTTTTCGTATGAAACAAAAACGACTCAGCCAAATGAAAATCCCCTTCAAGCACGAGTCAATACTATAAAGAGGCACTGTGCAAAGTTTCAACAAAATCGGTCGATTCGTTATCGAGAAATCGTGCCTACAGCATGGAAAAATTAAGTTTCGAGAAAAACGCGTTTAAAGTTTTTTTTACCGCGATTTAATGAATTAAAGTTATTTTTTGGTGACTTACATCGAGTCGTCGATTCCAGGTCCATACAGTAATTCGATCACCTTATTCGCGATGTCCAGAGCATCCTTTTGATGTTGTGATATTTGATGAAAAAAGGAGCTGGTTTTACGCGGTAGAACCGCGCCGCATGCGTATAATACGCTAGGTAAGCGAGCGCAAACTTGGTGTGAACACTCTTGAAGTACTATACTTTCATATAAAATAAAAACCCTTAAATTAAGCACTGCATTCTTCGATTAGCGACAAAAAAATCAACTTCATATACTACATCTCCATCAAAATAAACAAGCCGCAAGGTGCGACCCTTGAAGTCCACACGATCAACTTCCCAGTAATATCTACATAAATATTTAAAAAAACTAAACACAATAATAATTCTTAAAATAATAATACTTTAAATAATAATAATTAGAGGTACTCATAACAGTGATTGGAATGAGTTAATAATAGTCGTATCGTCTACTGGAGCGTCCATTGATTACGTAGGTAAGGGGGATGATTGAATCTTCACATGGATTAATCTAGAGAAGGGGCGGGGCAGGTTACAAAACCTTTTCTAAGTTATTTGATATTTTCATATCGATGCTCAAAGAAGAAAGAGCGCAATCAAAATTGAATGCAGATTTTGTTATTACGCGATTTAGTCGCCATTTTGAATAGTTGTGTTCAAAATTGGCATGACTTCGGCATAATCATTAAGTTTGTATTTTTTTACGATTTTACATCAATCAGACTAATAAGTTGGTCTTGAAAAACATTGAATGTGCAGTCAATAATCGATTTAATTGCATGTAAAAACTAAAAAGCATTACGAATGATGATGGAGAAAGTATTTGAAATCTTACGAATACTAAAGAACAAAACTACTAAAAACTACAATTCTTTATTTGATAAAAGCTTTTTAAAGCATATGATCTCTTGACTACATAACATTTAACGATTCAAAGCGTTCATTACCATAAATGCAAATTAAAATTTTTTAGGTTTCAAAATTTTAGCAGTTTTATATTTAAAAAAATTGAAGCACGGTATTGTGAACACTATTCAGAATCTGCTCCAATTATGCAAATATTAATAAACTTTGATTGGCTTAACGAACAATGTCTTTAGAATAAGAGATATAAGGTGATATCCTCCGTATGAGCACTTTTTCCATGTTGATTTTTAATGATTTTTTATTTTTTATTTAATTTTTTTTTGCAATCCTGAGAAAAAGTTTGCTGATTTATCTTCAAAAACTGATAAAAATTTACAAATGTTATAAACATTTGTGCACTTTAGTGTTGTGGAAATCAAGTTAAAAATTATTTTTTATGAAAAAACTATAATTTTGCAATTTTTTTATTAAATTAAAAGACGGGTCCACAGATTTTTTCTAAACTTTAAAACATCACAAAAATGGTAAGACGCGTCGATCAGCATGTCAATGATATAAATAATATATTTGGTTCGTGAGATATAGTGAATGATATCAATGACCTTGAAGGTAATGATGACTTTTAATGATTTTTTATTTTCAATTTAGTTTTTAACGTAATCATGAGGAAAAGTTTTGCTGGTTTTTCTACAAAAACTGTTTGTACTACTTAAATTTGAAACCTTCCACTTTTTTGGTAAATTAAAAAACGGCACCAACATTTCTTTCAAATTTTTTATAGAATCATATCAATGTTATACATGTCGATTGGCGCATTAACGATGCAAATCGTATGTTTGGTTCGTGAGATATAGCGCATGACAACAATGACCTTCAAGAGGTCAAAACAGCAAACCATCCCAACCGAAGTGTCTTAAAAACTAATCAGCTTTTAAAATTGCAAAGGCGCTTCGATTGGCATCTCAACAAAGTCAATACAATTTTGTTTACGTGAGTTATGCTCGTAGAAAAAAAATGTGCTCGAACGCACGTATTCACGTTCTTCATAAAAACACTTTAAATATATTCTAAACGTGAAGCCTTTTTGAAAATTTCGTTTTCGATTTTTGAGTCGATTACAAGAAGATCTCATATACTGTGAAGTTAATAATAATAAAATAATAGCAACAAAAAAATAAATGAATATAAACTTCTTTGATTGATGCAAATTTCTTTGCCGTAAAATGATATCTGCGTAGTGACAACTAAAATATAAACTAGTTTAAAAAATTATCGTTATGTAAGGCGTATATCATTATGAAACCGGAACGATTAAAAATGTGTCTGGAATTAATTAATAATCACAATTAGGCTTCATATTATGATATGTACCCCATTTTTGAAACAAACTTATAAAATCTATTCAGCATGGAATCATAAAAGAGCATCCATTTGCTGGTGGAATTTCTGGCCAACGTTTTCCGGTAGCTGCTTTTAAATATGCCTTCGCTTCGCACCACCTGCTCCCTTAATAACCATCCCCAAACATATTATATGATGTTTAAGTCTGGAAATGTGATGCTAATAGAATTAAACCAACTTATTCTCCTCCCATCGATGCTTTGATACTCCTACTTCAGGTGTTGTATGTAGGTTTATTTTGCTTCTAGAAACACTATTTAATCGGTGTTCTTAAATTAAGAATTGCACTGTGCAAGTTGTTGAGATACGTTATTGTAGCCAATCTTATGCTTTGAAACTCTAATTGATTTATTCGGCCATAAGAAATAGCTCGTGACGGAAAAATGCATCTTCTTTAGTGGGGAGCCTTCCCGGAAATATTTCAGGTGGCAATATTTGAAAACAAATTGTCAGAGAATACTATCCGGGTGTTAATCGTTTTCCCATGAATGGAAATTTAACCTCATTCTTCTGCAACGACTTGAATTGCAGTATTTTAGTTATTAACTGTTCATCTGTAAGTAAAACCTAATTCCTAAGATGCTCGTGCTCAAATCAATGATGTAATAGATGTGATAGTTAAGGTGATAAAATTTACCACGTCTCAAGGTACAAATTAAAGAACTTTTTATTAAAAGGTAGAAATGTTCATCCGTGTGCTGATTTTAAAAAAATGATGAATGAAATTATGAAATAAATATTTGTTTTAGAAATAAAAACCAGAAAACTGTTCAAAAAATTTATTAGTTTTACAGTTTGAAACAAGAAACTAGACTCCAAAACGAGTTGAGTTAACATCCATCCGTAAAATCGTATAACAGCAATAACATCATTATAGTGCCGTTTGCAGGAGGTTTTTGTTTTAATACCTACTTACTTAAAGAACATCCTGATGAGTCTTATTCCCTTAAATTCCCTTCATTAAATATCTTGAAACCTCATTTTTATTAACTTCCATCGGGTCGACTTTGCGAATCCCAAATTTTGACATATCTCCACGTTTAAAGATCTCTAGAATCCAAATCTATCCTTTTTAGGGAGATGTCTGTGTATGTGTGTATGTAAGTATGTGCGTATGCACGTATGTGCATTCAGAATTATTTTTCGTCTCGATTATCTCAAGAACCAAAGATCATTTTGACGTGGGACCGGATTTATTTGGCGCGTAATCACGCAACTTAAAACTGGTTGAGTTTTCAAAATATGGTAAGCAGTTTTTATTTAGGATGTAAAAAACTGAAAAAAGACAAATATTATTAATAAATTTTGAAACTGTTGAAATGCACTATTAATTCGTGCAGATCCCAAATGTATACTAATAATAATATTTTTACTATTGCATCTTTTCGCAAAATTTTTATCATGTTGGAAAAAATGTTTTTTTTTAAAAATCAAGAATAAATTATGGAATTCCAAACTCATATTATCATTCATAATTGAGTTTTTGAACCTCCGTGTCTAGTCGACAAACTCCTGCCCACTAGTGTGCCTTTTTTGGTTCGCAACTCTGCTAACACTATTATTGCACATTAAACACTTCCCATTTATATTATCAGTTTTGGGAGAGTGGCAGTAGTGACACTAGTGCAGTTAAAAATTAGATATTGTTATGAATAATTTAATATTGTTAATATAATCAAAACTTATAAATTGTAATTTGATAGTCGTGTATAATTTGATGGCTAGATAAAAGATAATAAAAGCATTTATAATAATTTAGAATAATAAATATTAATGAAAGTTATTAATAATACAAACAAATCGTAGCTTTTTTATTCACATCACTGAAAAATTCGCCATGTGAGCCTTAAGGGTCGCACTTCGACTACATTTTTTAATCACCGAACGCAAATTTCAATCCATAAAACTATAAAAATCACATAGTGAAAAAATGAGAACCCAGCAAATTAAGCAAAGTCAAATGCAGCTTCGATTGCAATCAAAGAAAAAACAATATGCACATTTTATGCAATTTTACCTGAAGGGATTTTCATCTTATTTTATAAACAAGGATACCCAAATTTTTCAGACTGATTTTATTAGTTAATTTCAGGTTTCTGTTTTATGTACAATATGAACAATTGCACATATAAAAGAATATATTCTGGTTTTTTAATGATTAAAATTAAAGATTTGACGCATATATCATGAGCATTTTCTTAAAGTTTATTAAAAATCATGTTTATTCAATTTCAATTGCACTGACTAAAATTAATTGTAGTTTGTTCAAAAGCATTATAAAGGACGAAAACCTTGTGAACACACTAGTATTGAAATGAATATTATGATCTTTTATTCATTCACAATGAAAATTTGAAATAATTTTTCACAGACTTGGAATCGAATAATAATAAATATTAATCCAAAGTGTGTAATCATTCGATGTTTGAAATAAAGTATAACAAATCCTCGGATCAGTATACAAAGAAAATAAAATTATATATGATAATTGATACCAGAAATCGGAAAAGCGAAATTACTCTTGATGTGCCTTAAAAATATGCTTTCCTATGCATGAAAAACTCCGCAATCTGTCCATTAGTTTTTGGAAGTAAAATAAAGTTTACTGTAATCGAACTATTGAATTAATTCAATAAACAATTAATGTTTTTCAACACTACTATTTAGTTTTATGGTTTGGGTTTTTTGAAAACACTCATGCAAATCGAAACTTATGTTATCCTTTATTATTATTATGTGAAATGTGGTTACTTTGAAGCTATTTACCTTGGGTTTTAGTGGTATAGAAAATCCACCACTACACATTTTCCATTGAATACCTTTATATAATAATGTCATCGTTTCGTGCCCTTTGAAACGATGACAATATTAGCTAGAAAATCAACCCTAACAACATTTCATTAAAGTTGTAAGTGTTTCGTGTCCGAAGACATGATTTTCGCTTTTGATGTGGTTTGAAAGTAACACTATTTCTTTGGCAGTAACAATATATCTTGTTCATGAAATATATTTCACTCGCCTCAGCGTATGTTTTACATAGGTATCTTCATGAAATTTATAAACAAAATCTTTATTTGAGTTCTAGTATGTACTTATTTCAATGATTAACTTCCCAGTATATGGGAATTTCTTGCAATCGCCTCGAAAATCGAAATTGAAATTTTTACGTTTTGAGGTCTTTAGAGTATAATTAAAGTGTTTTTAGAAAGAAGTATGTATGTGTGTGTGTACGTAGCTACGTACGCACGTGCGTTCGTAGACAGTTTTTTCTACGAGCATAACTCACGTAAACAAAGTCGTATCGACTTTATAAAGATGTTAAACAGAGCGATTAGTTTGTGGGAAACTTCGGTCAGAGGATGGGAGTAGGGGTTGTTGTTTTGACTCCTTGATGTTCATTTCTATCATGCACTATATGTCACGAACCAAACATACGATTTGCATGATTGCGGCTTCCATGGACGCGTATTAACATTTGTAAGATTTTGTCAAATTTTTAGAAAAATTTGTTTTTTGTTTTGTTTTACAGCCGTTTTTTAATTTAATAAAATAAGTGCAAAAAATTAAGGTTTTTTATGAAAAGTATATTTTTAAGCTGGTTTACACAAAATTACAATTTGTTTAAAAATATAAGCAAATTTTTTTTATGATGACAAACAAATTTAAATTAAAAATAAAGAATTTTTAAAAGGCACCGTGACATTCAAGGTCCTTTCTGTCATGCACTATACCTCGCGAATCAAGCATAGGATTTGCATTTTTAATTTCAATCAACGCGTATGAAAATACGTAAGATCATACCAAAAACAAGCCGTGAGGTGCGACCCTTGAGGTTCACACGGTCAACTTCCCAGTAATATCTACATAAACATCTAAAACATTAAACACAATAATAATTTTGAAAATAATACTACTTTAAAGAATAATAATGAGAGGTATTCAAAGCAGTAACAGGAATGAGTTAATATTAATCATATCATCTACGGCAGGTTTTTTTTGGATTTCCAACATTTAAGCATAAAAAACATTAACACTAAAACATTGTAGAAACTATTAAAAATTTGCTCAAATTATGCAAATATTATAAAACTTGGATTGAATTTACAACCATTTCCTTAGAATAAAAGATATAAAGTAATATTATTCGTTAGAACCCTGTATACATCATAACTTTGCATGATATTTTATTTTTTATTTAGTTATTTTATAATCATGGAATATGATTTTGCTGGTTTCTCTTCAAAAACTGATAAGAATGCATAAATTTCATAAACATTTATTACTGTGCTGTGCAAATTAGGTTTAAAATTTTTTTTTGAAAAAACCCTAAAACCCTAAAAGCCTAATTTTTTGCATTTTCTTTTATTAAATTAAAAAGCGGTTGAAACAATTTTCATATAATGTTTAAAAAATCGCAAAAATGTTAATACACGTCTATTGACACCTTAATGATGCAAATATTATAGCTGGTTCGTGAGATATAGTGAATGATAAAAATGACTTTGAAAATCATGATGACTTTTAATGATTTTTTATTTTTAATTTAATTTTTCACGTAATCATGAGAAAAATTTTTGGTGATGTTTTTACAAAAATTGTTTGGAGTATATAAATTTTATAAACATTTATTACTATATTTCGCAAATCAGGTTAAAAATTTATTGTTTATGAAAAAAACCTAATTTTTTGCACCTTTGTCTCTTAAATTAAAAAAACGCCTCAAAGAAATTATTTAAAAACTTGATTAAATTACATAAATGTGAAAACGCGTCGATTGATTACTTGGTCAAGCAAATCGTATGTTTGGTTCGCGAGATACAACGCATGACAGAAATGACCTTCAAACGGGCAAAACAGCAAACCCACATGAACCGAAGTTTCTCATTAAATAATCAGCTCTTAAGATTGCAAAGACGCTTCGATTGACACCTTAACGAAGTCGATCGGACCTTGTTTACGTGAGTTATGCTCGTCCACGAACGTATATACGTACGTACGTACGTACATACACATACACACATACATCTCCCTTTCTAAAAACGCTTTTTATATACTCTATAGACCTCAAAACGTAAAGAAATGTTGAAAATTTCAATTTCGATTTTCGAGGCGATTACAGGAACTTCCCATATACTGGGAAGTTAAAAATTTAAAACATGTTGGAGCCGTTTATAAATTTAATAAAAAAAGTGCAAACAAATCGGGTTATCTTTCAAAAAAAATAATTTTTAAACCTGATTTTCAAAGTACAGTAATCGATGTTTACAAAATTTATAAACTGTAAACTGTTGTTTTGAAGAAACCAGCAAAACCTTTCTTCATGATTACAATAAGTTTTATTTAAAAATAAAAAGTCATTAAAAGTCATAATATGGAAAGGGTTCATAAGAATGATATAACCTGATATCTTTTATTCTAAAGACATTGTTGTTAAGTCAATCAATGCTGATTTATATTTGCATAATTTGATCAGATTTTCAATAGTTTAGTTAATAATTTTTTCAACAAAATTTGCATTTGTGGTAATCAATTCTAAGCGTTGGTAAAATATTTTGTAGCCAATACTTTATAAGATCATATACTGTAAAAAGGCTTTAATTAAATAAAAAATTGTAGCTTTTAGTAGTTTTGTTCTTTGGTGTACGTAAGATTACAATTACTTCTTTCTTTATCATTTGTAATACTGTTTATTTTTTTACATGTAACTAAACCTATCATTGTCTTCATATTCAATGCTTTTCAAGACAAACTGCAAAATAAGAAATAATTATTAGTCTTATTGATGAAAAATCATGGCAAAAAAAAGTTCAGTGATTAAGCCGCATTCATGGAAATTTTGAACGCAAATATTCAAAATGGCCACCATGCCACAAAAGCCTCTAGTCGGCGTAGTAACAAACACTGCATTCGTTTCTGCTAGCTCCCTTTAATCTTGCAAACACCGATATGAAAATAACAAATGGCGTAGCAAAGGCTTCGTAAATCGCTCCTACCCCTCGAAGGATCCGCGTGAATATTCAATCAGCCCCTTTCCTCAAAATTCATACGTAATAAATCAACGCTCCCGTAGTTTATACGAATAATATTAAGTCATTTCAATCACAGGTACATTACTTTTATTTAAACTAGCATTATTATTATTGTGTTTAATTTTTTAAATATTTACGTAGAGTCGCAACTCGCGGCTAGCTTTATTGCTGTGTTTGCTTTCTACCAAGACGTTTTTAAACAGTTCAATTACATTACTTATCTTCAAGTAATACAATAAACTCGTAATTTAATTTATTGTTGCTGTAAATACTTCGTGCTCTTGTTTGCTGAATGTTAGTTCGTCTAGAAGATCATCAATCTTATTTATGAATATTCTACGCGATGATTTGTGGTTTTCAGCTGCAATTGAATTATCTTTCATAGTATTATAGTAGTATCTCATATCAGTGAAAATTTAATGTATTATCTAGTATCTTTCTTTTTCGCAAAATTTTTCTGTGTGTTTCATTATTTTATATTTTTGATAACAATGGATAACTTTACATAACACAAATCCCAAACATGAATGAGAGTTGAATTCAGTCATCTTATATTGTATTAGCAGAAGCTTATTTTATACTTACTCTTTATTTCGCTTCAATGATTTTTAGCGTCAAAAGTAACGTACGTAACGCACTGGAAACGTTTGAACCATAAATGCAGAGAAAATCTGTAGACTACAACCTCATAATTTTCTCCACAAGAAGCTTATGCAAGACTACACGAGAAACCATTAAGACTTGAAATTGACAAAACATTTTTGTGTGTAAGCTTACCTAAATATAAATTGTATTTATCATGCTGCAATAAATATCTAAACTCAATTCGCCTTCACTTATTTTCATGTAGTCATTCAATATCAACATGTATCTGGTATCATCGCTATGTAGTGAAAGATGCGTATCTGTTTTTAATTTTCCAATCACACACTCTACACAACTGTGCCGATTTGCCACTGTACCCACAACAACCTTGGAAACAATCTTACTATCGTAGTCAACTACTTTACAGCTAACTATTCAATCACCGTCGCAATGTAAATTAGATACTTTTTGCCAAGACAAATTACTATTCATCTGGCTAAACTCTATCTTTGGGCTTGTATACTACCATCTGTCGGACACTCGATTTAGGCTTTAATCGAAAAAAAATTTAGATGGTACAAGCGTCATGTTGACGAAGATGTTAGACAAAACGAGCAATGGCATTACAAAAGGTGTAAACTGGGAAGCACCTGAGATATCTCTGAGATGCAATCGCTAATTTTGTGGTTACATAAATACCCTTCGTATGATTTGCCGCTGCCAGAGTCGTAGCCGTTAACGACTTATGAATATTTCTTGATTCCCAACGTGAGTCGCCTGTGCAGTATTGAACCGCGAGCCTCGAATCTTGAATCTCGAATCGGCATAACATCACTTTATCGCCGAAGAAAAACCTGTAATGGATAATAAATTGGGCAGCGAATGTTATCTGCGGAATGAGAATTTAAGATGTTGCAATTCGCCGCCCTACACTTTCACTTCATTGCGGATGGCCATTGTTTCTCAAACCTATTTGTCCAGGCTTGAAGATGCAATTTCAGATAGTCATGAGCATGAGACCGTTTTCGATTACGTACTTTAATTCAGGCCACCATAACGATACATCCCGGCATCAGCTCCAATTCCAGTTCCAGCCCAATTCACTCATTAGCTCACATACTTGGCGGGTCGTTCTCACACGTAAATTTATTATGTAAATGTTTTATGCGGCATTAACAATATTCATTGTTCTGCGTCTGGAAGAGATATTAAAGCCTCGCCTTCAAGGAAATTTACTTGGGCAGGGAATTATGATTGTCATATGGGCATCGATAATTACTAGCGAACCGGCGACAGAGCTGCCAACAATATCTTAAAATGAAATTAAAGTATTCTTGCCATACAAAATCAGAGCTACTAAGTAGAAGTAAAATATTATGAGATCCTAAGTTATTACTCTTATGTATGTCAGTGAAATCTTTCTCTCACGAAAAATAAAGTGGAGATTTATATTTCTCATTGCCAAATAAAATTCTACCCTATTTAAATATACAAGAAGAAAAACTCTTTTAATTTCCAATACTTCGTTACATTTAATTCTTTTTTTGACTTCCCAGTATATGGGAAGTTCTTGTAATCGCCTCGAAAATCGAAATTGAAATTTTCAACTTTTCTTTACGTTTTGAGGTCTATAGAGTATATATAAAGTGTTTTTAGAAAGGGAGATGTATGTGTGTGTGTGTGTGTATGTACGTACGTACGTACGTACGTATGTACGTTCGTGGACACTTTTTTCTACGAGCATAACTCACGTAAACAAAGTCATATCGAGTTCGTTGAGGTGTCAATCGAAGCGTCTTTGCAATCTTAAGAGCTGATTAGTTTTTGGGATACTTCGATCGGGGGGGGGGGGTTTGCTGTTTTCACCCCTTGAAGGTCAACCATGTTATGCGCTATATCTCACGAACCAAACATGCGATTTTCATCATTAAAGTGTCAATCGACGGATATTAATATTTTTATGAATCTATCAAATTTTTAAAAAAATCGTTGGATCCGTTTTTTTTAATTTTTTTTCATAAAAGTGCAAAAAATTAGGGTTTTTTCAAAAACACAAAATTTTTAACCTGATTTTCAAACCTAAGTAATCAATGTTTATATTATTTATAACCTCCAAATAGTTCTTGTGAAAAAATCAGCAAAATTTTTTTTCATGTTTAAAAAAAAATTAAATAAAAAATAAAAAATCATTAAACGATCAAGATCATTTACGTCATTCATTATATCTCGAGAACCAAATATAATCTCTCCATCATTAAGGTGTCAATTGACGCGTATCAACATCTTTATGATGTTTTTATATTTCTAAAAAATTGTTAAAGCGTTTTATACGATTTATTAATTTTATTTTTTAGAAAAGTAGTGTTTTTTTCATAAAAAATTCCATTTTTAACCTGATTTGTACATCGTAATAATAAATGTTTATAGAATTTATAAACTTTTATCAATTTTTGTAGAGAAACCAGCAAAAACTTTTCTCATGATTACAACCAAATTAAATTAAAAATAAAAAATCATTCAAAGTCACCATGTAAAAAGGGTTTATTCGAATCATTATACCTTAAGTCTCTTATTCTAAAGACATTGTTGTATAGTCAATCAAAGTTTATTAATATTTGCAAAATTTGAGCAGATTTTCAATAGTCTTTACAGCATCATGTTTAACTTTAATGAAAAAACTGCTTTGTAACCTGTCCTCCCTCCGATTGATCCGCGTGAATAATCAATCAAACCAATGCACCAAAATCCTTACGTAATCAATTGACGCTCCCGTAGATGTTACGATTAATATTAAATCATTTCAATAATTTTTATGAGAGGTACATTTTTATTATTTGAAGTAGTATTATTTCCGTAACTTTTATTGTGTTTAATATTTTTGATATCTATGTAGATATTACTGGGAAGTTGAACGTGTGGACCTCATGGGTCGCACCTCACGGCTTGTTGTTTATTTTTTTTGGACTTTTCTGTTGCAAGCATACTCTTTTGTCCAGAATTTTTATCCCATCAATTCGGAAATAAATAAAGTTAAACTTTATTGAATTTTCATGGTGTACTATGTTCTGAAGTAAAGATAGGGCTTGTCAACAGTTTATGAATTCAAAGCGCTTTCGCTGATCATGAAGATAAATATCCATTCAATGATATTCCATAAAGTTCACAAATCTAATGCTTATTGCAACTTAATGATTATTTTGAAAAACGTTTACAAAACATATTAAACAAAGTTGGCATATAAAGTAACAATCTTCCATGTCCGAGTAAGTTTTCAACCAGCAACAAAGTAGTTCAACTGAGATTCACACTAGCAGTTCAAGCAAGTAAAGTAGAAGCTTGATTTTTTTTAATAAACCCTAATCAAAGGATGAAACAACCAGATCACTTTTTAAAGCTATTAAGATAGCTCTGAGTAAAAATTGAAACGAAGATGAGATACCCAAATACATTTGAAAACACAATACAAAATCAATGGCGTGTATCAAAAAAAAATCAGAACACTTATCTGATTATAGCAGTTGGACAAAATAATATAATAAGGAAGTAAAACCCCAATATTATTTAACAAAACGTATTTTAAAAATATATAAATAATGACTTATAATAATTGTTTTGAAAAAAAATTATTCGAAAGAGTAGAAAGTAAACAAGCCGTGAGGTGCGACCCTTGAGGTCCACATGGTCAACTTCCCAGTAATATCTACATAGATATTGAAAAATTTAAACGCAAAAATAATTATGAAAATAAGACTACTATAAATATTAATAATGAGAGGTAATCACAACAATGATTGGAATGAATTAATATCAATCATATCATCTACGGGAGCGTCCATTGATTACGTAAGGCTTTTGGTGGATGGGGTTGAATTGGTTTGATTGAATATTCACGCATATCAATCGGAGGGGGGACAGGTTACAAAGCCTTTTCTACGTTATTTGTTATTTTTATATCGATGCTTGAAGGACAAAAGAGCACTAGCAAAAATGAATGCGGTTTTTGTTATTACGATCGGTTCGTGAGATATAGCGCATGACAGCAATGACCTTCAAGGCGTCAAAACAACAACCTAAATGTCAAAAACAAGTCAGCTTTTAAAATTGCAAAGGCTCTTCGATTGACATCTCAACAAAGTCGATACAACTTTGTTTACGTGAGTTATGCTCGTAGAAAAAACTGTCCATGATCGTACGTACGAGGTGTGTTCAAAAAATAACGGGAATTTTCGTTTTGTGAAAAAAATATTTATTTATTTGTCTATATTAATGTTGTCACCTTCAAATTAGTTCCCATTCGATATTATGCACTTGTGCCAGCGCTTCTTCCAATCGTCGAAATACTTCTCAAACTCGATTTTTGGGAAAGCCTTTAGCTCTTTTAGCGATGTGCTTTTAATGTCATCTATGCTTGCAAAACGACGGCCCTTTAAGGTTCTCTTTATTTTTGAAAATAGGAAAAAGTCACACGGTGCCATGTCTGGCAAAAATGGAGGCTGCGGCATCATTACAGTATTGTTTTTAGCCAAGAATTGACGAACAAGCAGCGAAGTGTGAGCACGTGTATTATCGTGGTGCAAAAGCCACGAATTGTTTTTCCAAAAATCCGGGCGTTTTTTTCGGATTGCTTCATGCAAACGGCGTTGAACTTATAGGTAGTACTCCTTATTGATCGTTTGACCTTGTGGCAAGAATTCATGATGCACTATTCTATTAAAATCGAAGAACACAGTAAGCATAACCTTCACGTTCGACCTCACTTGTCGGGCCTTTTTCGGTCTTGGCGAGCTAGGATGCTTCCATTGAGACGATTGAGCCTTAGTTTCAACGTCATATCCGTAAACCCATGTTTCGTCACCTGTTACACGTGCATCGTTGCATCGTTGTTGACTTCATTAAGTGACTCCTGAGCAACTTCCATTCGCCACTGTTCTTGTTGAAAATTCAACGAAAATCGCCGAGCTCTTAAAAACACGTCTAACCTTAGCGGCTGCCACAGACAAAGTAAGCAATGCATACAGCTGAAAATTTTATCATACTTCAGCGACATGTATGCCAACATATTTTTAAAAAAAATTGACAATTAGACTCTCCCAACCCGCGAAATTTTGAAATTCCCGTTATTTTTTGAACACACCTCCTACACACATACATCTCTTTTTCTAAAAACTATTTAAATACACTCTAGAGATCTCAAAATGTGAAGAAAAGTCGAAAATTTCAATTTCGATTTTCGAGGCGGTTGCAAGAACTTCCCATATATAGGGAAGTTAAAAAACTGCGAAGATAAATGAATTTTAACCAAATGTCTCACAGCATTGTTATCTTCATCCAATAGTAATTTGAGCAAAATTCAAAATTCGAATATTACTTCAAAATCATCGATGTGTATGAAACTGTATCTTATAATCAACTTAAGTTGAAATTTAAGATTAATTTCTTCACTAAGACAACATATTTTTGAAACGACATCAAATGAAATAAAAAAGTCCACAATTAACTTTAAAAAACATTTCTGCAAATTGCACACAAAATGCCATTGATGGTCCTTTCTGTTTTGAACTGTTCTTTCTAACTGTTTGAAACAAAAAAATTGCCAAAGGATGATTTATGAAATTTTTACGTATGGTTGCTGAACATCGAAGATAGTATAACTCCATCTTAGTGAATTGCACAGGACAGGAGAGCATTATAATAGTATATCGTGAAAAATATGCACAGCCTGTCCTTATCGTTAATCTAATTAAGCATTAGGCTAAAAATGATCTTTTCAGTAGATGAGGAATCTGTAAACTTTTTAGGTATCTTTCATAATTCCAAGCTTGGAAAATGACCGCTCGTCTGTGTCTACAGTCACCGATAGTGCCAACATTATTCTATGTGCTATCATTGTGTTTCTTGAGTAAATGTTGAACATGCGTTTTATTATATTTTCAAACAAACAAAACACATTAAGATGAAATTCAAAAAGGTGAATCGTTTTTTCATGCACGCCTAAAAATTTGGTGCCATGTGTGGTTGCCCAGTCCACATACGTGACAGAAAGGCTCTGATTATATGTGTATTGAGTTCTTCATCATTTTAAATTTATTCAGGGCAAAAATTAACTATTTTTCAATTATTTTCAAGATGTTCTGTTTCAGTTTCAAAATTTTCAATAGCTTTAGAGATGTACAACAACATTAAAGCTACTATTTTTGCTCGCCTGATGTCTAGTTTAGTTTGAACTTTTTTTTATTTTTTTTGAACCATTGGATCATAAACCGTTTTATAGTGGAATTTTATTCAATGTTTTTGGTTAAGATAAAAGCTTGCAAAGATAGAAACTATTGTGGTGGCATATCCATATTTCTACCAAGTTAAGTTGTGTAGTACGTAGAGTCCACTTCCATTTGTGTATGACCTTTTCACAATTACTGTTGATACTTATCAGGTAAATAACTTGATAAGTGGTAAATGCCACCAATTCTCTATAGATTAAAGCATTTCGATTCTGACCACAATATCCGTCGCTCGTGCAATTGTATTAATAAATGTATTGTTGAGGATTTTGTTTTTAAATGGATGAAACAATAATGGAAGAATATGCATTCGATGTTGAGGCACCTTCTGTCCTTTCCCAAAAAATAGTAGGCAACTTTTATCTCACTCCGCAAAAAAACCGTAGAATTCATGGAATTTTATATCGTGTATCGTAAAATTGCGAATTACGAGTTTTGTGCTATGATATACATTGCGTTGTTGTTTGCCATAAAAAGGGTGTAAATCAACTGTAAACACGAATTCAGATGATGCTTTTTCATCTAGATTGTTTGTATGAATTGTCTTTCTGAAACAAGAGGTTGGTAGATATCGTCGAAGATATTTTTCAATTTATAAGGAAAAACTGTCTCTTTGATCATTTCTACATTCTTCTTTTCTTTTGTTCTATTAATTTTTAAATCTGCATGTAAAACGGACAAAGCCTTTGTTAATTTTGCCGAATTGATTCAAAATAAAATCCCTAAGCGTGCCAATAATTAAATTCCACTTATTACTTTTCAGGTTCCATTGTGATGATATTTTATGCATGATAACGTTCACTGCTAATGATAATTAACACTACTTTTGGTCCATTGAATAATGCAAGTATGTGACAATTACAGAATGCTGTAAAAAGTTCTTACTTTACATAATTGAATTAAGAAACTTCTTCGTTATAATAGAGTTATGTTTCTACTTATCAGAAGCACTTCCTCGCCTTTGAACTGGTCGAAATTTGATAAGATCTTTCAAATGTTCTGATTTTTTCTCGCAGAAATCTTCCCAAAATGATTTAAACAAGGATCGAATTTGCTTTTTGTTCATTTAGCGATATTCAAGAATCGTATTTTTATCTGGCAAATTGAATTTGCAGAAATTAGCTAATAATTTGCCTGGTTTTGTGATTTTGCATTCCTATTTCTCTTAAACAAATTCTTACCTTCTTTTATTTTCATGTTCGGAAGAATCTTTCCTTACGTTACATGATTTCGATGGATATCTTCTTGGTACTTCTTTTACTGCTGTTTCTGGTATATCAAATTCCACAATTACCTGATAATCAAATGTCGTAGTTTCTTCTTCGAATCCCTTTGATAGCGACGGAGCTAATCTCAATGCGTACTTGACTCTGTTCCACAATCAAGACAGATAATTTTTTGTATTTAATTTCCAGTACTTATGATATATTTGTTTGCAGTATCTAGTTATTTCCCCGCAGTCATATTTTTAATATTTGCAGTTATTATAAGCTCAACATTATTCTAGGTGTATTTGATTTTGGTCAAATGTTGCGATATCAAACTTTATCTTAAGAGCTCTTCCCAAACTGATTTAATAATATCCACAGAACTTCCTAGCAGAAAATTTCGCTAAAATGCATTTAGAATTTGTTTTTAAGCGGTTACAGGTTATATTCGATGAATTTCACATAATTTCATGTTTGAAAAATATAGTATTCTCTCTTTTCGTGAAATTTAAGAAACTAAGCATGAACTTGTATAGACAGTTACTTTAGCTACAAAAGTATGCAGTGTGTTATTCTTAAAAGCTGGTTAACAGTTCGTGCAAAAACCATACAGTCATGAATATATAATTTACGAATAACATATTAACTAATTTCTTACCAAAATATGACTGCATCAATGTGAGTGTAAACAACTTCGTGGTAAACTTTGCGACGAAGATACACTATTCTCTAGATATTGAGTTTAGAAATAATACAGTTTTTGGGTTATGCTACTGGGTGTGTAATTTAGCTCTGAAAATTTAATTTTTCCTTACTCCAAATCAACCCAAATCAATATAGTGGAGACGATTGATTTTTTTCTTTCAACTCCAAATTATTATCCCATTTATGTATATCCCATTTATTTTGTAAAAACGTAATTAGTTTGAAGTTGGGTAATTCTGTATGGTCAACAAGTATCTTCGGCAGGTAGCTGCTATGGTGCCTACAAATAGAGCTGTAGCTACCCAATCATTTCTTCAAATCTTAAATGTTCAATCCCAAAATCTTTCTGTTTGCAACAACCTCTTTTGGATGGAGAGGCAACACTTCGCAACATATTAAATTATACTTTGGATTTGGATCCAGGTTCCACCTATGACGAGATCTGAATCTTTATCTGCTCTTTGCGCAAAGTCGCATCACCACGCATCGCGTTGCACGTTGCCACTCATGAGTTGATTATGTGGATCACGTACTTGTCGGGGCTTTTATGAAGCTATTAAACCACCGCGGCTAAAGTATTGGGTTCGCAACAATGCCAGGCCTAATGTGTGCATCTTACACATGTTTAACTACTGTTCGCACGGCCGTAGACCATTTTCGTCGGATGGTGGCCTTTACGAGTGTTTTGCAAAGCCCAAAGGCATTTGTAGGCCTCGGAGAGCCACCACCAATTTGATATGTATTCGCGCCATTGGAGATTGTTTGCCCAAATCTCGAAAAGGAAATATCCGCAAAGAAAGCGGCGTTGCAGTGATACATTCCAAATAGATGGCAATAAAATGGCAAAAAAGTTGCGTTTTATATATGAAATTGGGGAGTGTTGGCGCCGGGAAGGTCGGTCAGTTTGGGATTTAAATTATTTGTGTTGAATTATTTATGTTGTGCGTTTCACTAGGCACAGTGCTCAAACGCTGAGTGATTACAAAGGTACTCTTTCACACAATTACTGATTTAACACATTTATTTTATAAAAAAAAATATTTTCAACAATCGGATTCGTGACTTCTAACGCGATTTTTCAAAATTTTCAAGTCCCTCTTCATCATTTTGGGTACTCCGTAGGATTTTGGCGAGTCACCTCATATTCTTCCGTATTTTTTTATGTATATTATTTATAAGACATCGATTGTTGTTGTACTATCCGATCGACTACAAAGTAAAGAATACACATTAATTTGCGTTTTCATGGGAAAATGACGTAGAAGTAAAATTCAGTGTTCACAAAAAATTTTGGTAGCTGGATCCAAAGCTGAAAGAAATATTAAATCGCCGAAATGTTCTGTTGTTCTTTCGTTTTGAGATCTTTAGAGTAAATTTAATGTGTTTTTGAAAAGCAGTCTGCATATGATAGTGTGTGTGTCACGAGCGTACGTAGGTCATTTTTTTTCTACGAGCACAACTCACATAAACAAAATCGCATTGACCTACTTGAGAAATCAATCGAAGCGTCTTTGAAATTTTAAGAACTGATTAGTTTTTAGGAAATTTCGGTCGGGGGCGTTTGTTGCTTGGCCCTTTCAAGGTCATTTCTGTCCTGCACTATATCTCGCGAATCAAACATGAGATTTGCATTGCGAATTGATATTTTCAGATTCTGTTGAATTTTAAGAAAACGGTTGAAGCCGTTTTTACTGTAATTTTAAAAAAATTCAAAGAATTAGGGTTTTTTTAAATAAATTAATTATAACCAAATTTGTACAAAACGGTAATCAATGTTCATGAAATTGATATAGTAGTATAGTATAGTAGTATAGTAGTTTTTGTAATAACACATTAAAACTTTTTCATGATTACAAAAAAAAAATCAAATAAAAAATTGAATAAACGTGATTTTATAAAAAGAGTTCATACGAATAATATGACCTGATGTTTCCTATTCTAAAGACGTTATTGTTATGTCAATCAAAGCTTTTTAATATTTGCATAATTTGAGCAGATTTTCTAGAATTTTCGCAGCGCCGTTTTTTTCTTCATTTTAATGAAAAAACTGGTCAAAGTTTGAATGAAAATATTTATTTTTCATTAAAATTTGCATTTATGGCAGTCTACGCATTCAATCGTAAAATATTTTGAACATCAGGATATCTTATTAAAGAAAAAATTACATTTTTCATGATTGCAAAACATATTCATACCTAACAATACATCATTCATATTTATGTATAATGAAAACAGGTTGATAAAAATAATATTTCCTAATTTCACTTACTCTAATGACGTGGTTTCTAAAAAGACTCTTCTATTCAATTTGAATTTTTGCCAATCATTGCCCTTCGAGATTAAACCTTTTAAGTTCTCATCAAATGATACTTCATAGTTTTTTTATTACTTTCCATTCCAATCCTACATAAACAACAAACAATGAATATGTATAATGAATAAAAGGACGTCAAAGCGTCAGAATTTGTACGTAAACCGTGCATTTTCAAAAGGTTTAGAAATTTTTATTGCAATGCGTGGGCAATGGTATAGTTAACTTGGAACAATCAATAACGCAAACGATTTGTAACAAAATTGCCTTAGAAAAGTAACCCAACGTGTTTCGCGTTAAACGTGAAATTAAAAAAGTTGTAGCGCCTGAAAGTTGTTCCCCTCTTTTTGGATTTGGTTTTTGACCTGTAATGTTCTTTATTTTAACACCACGTAAAAGTGATGTATGGACGACTTGCTAGCAGATATATTTGAAGCAAGTTTTCCATACACAACTTTCTTCTGAAAGCAAGGGCTTCAGAGATATTGGGGTGTCCCACTTTCTTTTTTTTAAGATGGAGCCCATATGCCATCACCTGCGACCCCAGGAAATTGAACCTTAACTAACTATACCATTGCACATGCATTGCAATAAAAACTTCTGTGATTTTTGAAAATGCACGGTCAAACTCCCAATTGGCTGGACTATACTCAAATGTTTGGAGTTCAATAATTGTAAGGGTTCGTAAGATTTCAGTTTCCTTAATCTTAAGTAAGATTTTTTATATTTTGCATATAATCAGGTACAATGGTAGTCAATATTGTAAAAAAACTTCATCAATTAAACATTTTTAGCTATTAGTATGTAGTTCATTAGTTAAGGTTTTTAGGGGTTCGTTACATTTCAACTACTTCTTCCCGTGTCTTGTTATACTTTTTATGTTACATGTAATTCAACAGCAATTGCTTGCCGCACATTCACTGTTTTGTAAGATTACCTGCAAAATAAGAAATAATTAAGAGTCCCACTGTTGTGAAGTCGTGGAAAATACAAATTCACTGATTATGCCGCATTTGGACGCAACTTTTCAAAATGGCCATCACGCGACAAAATATCTTCGGTTGACGTAAAAACCAAAACTGCATTCAATAACCCTGAAATCGCAATTTCCCTAGTGAGCTTTTGTGTTTCGAGCATCGATATGAAAATAACCAGTTACCTGGAAAAAGCTTTCTAACCTGTTCCCACTTCGATTGTTCCACGTAAACATTCAATCCACCCCCCTAATATGAATTATTAGGGAGGGGGTGGATTGATCCAAAATCCTTACGTTGGCAATGAACGCTCCCTAAGATGATACAATTAATATTAACTCATTCCAATTACTTTTATGAGTCCCTATCATCATTATTGTTTAAAGTAGCATTATTAGCAATTATTATTGTGTTCAATATTTTTAATATTTATGTAGTTATTGTTGGGAAGTTTATCGAGTGGACTTCAAAGGTCGCACTTCGTGGCTTGGTATTATTATTGTTATTGTATCAACCAATGGCGTAGAAAATATAAGAATCATTGTCACTATTCTCATTTTTACAGAGTATTTTATTTATTTTAGAATCTTGATATGAATCTGACTATTTGATTTGAAGCGAATTTTAATTCTCATTAATATTCAATAAAATTTAATTTATTTTGTTTTTTGACTGACATTGAAACAAACTTCAACGACTGCGTAAGACACAAGAAGATATACCATCAAAAATGTCAGCTCATTTATTTTTATAAACAGTGGGGAACTACTAGCTACTAGAACTACTACTTCACCTTATACACCTTTGATAAGTATTCCCATTAAAATATTGCCGTACAATATTTGATTCCGATTAGTTGGAAATAATGTATTATCTTGAATTTTAACATTAAGATGCTTTTTTATATCCAAAAAAACACAGAAAGCTTAGATATTGGTAGCTGTAGACTACATACGTTACACATACAATTTCCAAAAAATTTCTAGATCTCAAACAAGCTCATAAATCAAATATTAAAATTTTCATTTAATTCAAGTCCTCTAAACTTAGAAATAAAGATTCATACCACGAAAGTAAGGAACGATGAAAGCCAAATCCAATGGTTTCTAATCCGCTTAAAGATTCCATTAAGATATCCAATCCTCCCAGAAAATATGCAACATAATAAGTGGAGCGTTTACAGATAATAATATTCGGCAGCATATGAACAAATTTATTGCATATAAAAAATATGCTCTTATAATGAAATGTAATATGAAAGCTGTTTTGTTCAGCCGAACGGAAAGTCGAAATCACAAATCAGTCCAAACATAATTGGAATTGCATCTTCTTAAAGACCAATTTCTGTGAAACTGTAAAATCCACTTCAAATCTTACTTATTAATTTAATTTCAAAAATCTTGAATCCGGATACCATGCAAAAAAAACATTTAGGCTTCTAACCTTAGAGTCTTGACTTACAGAGAACACCTATTTAACTACAGATTTTCTCCTAAAAATTTAAAGCAATGAAAGATTCTGCTTGATCGAACTTAAGACGAGCTAGAATGCATCACAATCTTTCTTTAACAATGTCAGTGCGAATATATGTCTTTCTTCAAAATTTGTTCAATTCTATTCAGCTCCTTAAGTTTTTCGCTGAGGTTACTTCTACCAAACAATCATATCTACTGAGTTCTTTCAATGATTCATGCAAAATGTTTTTAATTGAAATAATACCAGTCAGTTTTGTTTAGACAATTTTTTTTGGGAAGAATTTTCTAGAGTGAGAATTTTTTTCACAAACTTACTCACGAAATTTTCAAAAGCAACAGCCAAGTCATTTTCCAAGCAGAAACCAATTGATACATGCAAAAATACAAATTCGAAAATATTACGAGTATTTTTTTTAAGTTTTAAGTAAAACTGCCTAAGGTATTTTCTTTACGGAAACTGCCATTTGAAAATTTTCGTTTGGTGAATTATTATTGGTAGCCCATTTTATTACAATCGCTAAGAAGTTCACAATTTAATGGGGCTATAAACACCTCTACTCGTGGTCATCTTTCTTATATATAAACCAATTGTGTTGTACTCACAATATCTGTACTTTCATTAAAATCATTTTAAAAAGTGACTTATTTTGTTGACTCAATTCCTTGTATTTGTTCCAATATGCCCTCACCGCCTCTTCCACTCTACGCGGGACAGCATTTTGAAATGCATTTTGAGTGTGCAGCGGATATGCTGGCTCTCGATAGGAATCACTCATACCATACTATTTATTCGTATTATTTTCATGCTTCCTATTAATTGAATTTATTTCTTAGAATCTTCCCAAATTCTATTGTACTTTGTTGAGATGAAAAATTTATTTAATTTATTTTCATTTGTTGAGATGAATAAATAAATTTTGTGAAAAGTGGACCAGAAACTTAAGGATTACAGACAGCACTTTGGGTACCTCTGGTCTAATTATTTATGATATTTCTCGTTTCGTTTACTTGGAAAAATCTGCAACTGGTATTTTTAAATTATTGAATCATAGCTTCTTCGACAATGTGAGCAATCGAGGCCATTTGTTTCTAATGAAATATAATCAGAAAATCTTTCAATATTATTCTGAAGTGCACAACTTGAATGCGGCTCAAACAACCCCTCAAGTCTTATCATAACGTTTATATTTTGCCCAATTCGTTGATCGCCATCATGACTACAAGGTTGTCAAGTCGCCAGTACTGACCTCTTGGTAATTGGTTTTTTATTCAAGTGAGAAGTAGAATCCTTCCACAAGATGTTGCATCAAAATACCACATAGCCAAATGTTATTAAATCTAATTAAAAAGTACTAAAATAAATGTCCCTACAACAGATGAAGCTATTTCACATCGTATAACAGCGCAAGTTCACGACTGTTGGCATTTAAGAATTGATCCAGGTACCATTTAACAAACTGGATATCGCCAGCAATTCCATGAAAATGTTCAATATATTTTTTTTTTTTGAAAAGCACAATTGCGAAGTACAAGAATTTATTTTGACGTTGATGAATTTAAAGGTTAAAGTGGTTTTAGTTTGAACAAAGGAAATGAATGCTTGCATCCTCGTTGCTTCCTGCATTCTGAGATGATGGCGACCACAGATGATATGTAAGTGGAATCCACTTCATGACTCAGGAGGAATGTTCGAATAACCAATAACGTTCCAACTACTGCTCCCGGAGTAGGAAGGATGCGAGAAAAAACTTTTCTTTATTGACGCTTGCCATGCAATAAAGCAGTGTCAGCGGTTAGAACGACAGATTTAATGGAAACGAGCTCACTGCCTTACACAGACAAATGACAATTGTAGGAGAAGGATTGCACGAACTCAGTTTCCATAAATGCTGATCCAAGTCGTACTATGCAGGGGGTGATTAAATGCAATGCTGAAGATAACATTTTAAGGAGACGTGCACTTGAGTTTCTTTCAAGTCATTGCTTTAGCTTGGGTGAGTCAAATGCCATCAGTGTTGTCATTTCTAAATCGCTTCCGGAATAGGAAGAGTATCCACCGTAATGTCATTGCATAACGGAGACAATATAAGAAATATTCTTCCATTGTGTTTTTACAGAAAGGAACATGAACATTTTTCCTTAGTAAGCAAACTGCTCATCTAGTTTTACGTTGAACATTGAAAAGATGTGAAAAAAGAACGAATCGGTACAAGGCGAATGTAATATTAATGTGAGCAAAATGGAATAGCAGTACACATCTACACTAATTTGAGAACGATGCATTGTATACTGTCAATTTGGCCTGTTCCTACTGACGCAGAGCATACAACTGTTTTATTCCTACTCTGCAAATTTTTTTTAGGTCGTCATATGTTAATTATTATACATTTCCTCAATGAGTTTTGCATCACTTCCTGGGATGAAGTATAGTGCAACTAAACCATTATTTTCTGTCTACTTCCCCCTTTTGACAATTGCTTCAAAATTCTTTGCTTTAAAGATATTTGGGTCTTTGCAACTAGTTGTATTATTTTTTCTGGAGTAAAGTGAACTCCGTTTTATACTTATTTTTAAATGAAACATTTGACTTTGAAGATAGTTGTTCTTACGAATCATTCTACATGAGTTTCAGAGAAGAAATGATTATTCAAAAACGAAAGTTCAACTATTTTTTTGTAATTGACTGTGAAATTCATTAATTGAAAAATAGTAACGATGAAGTAGTAAAGTAAAATCGATAAATTCTTATGTTTTGTAGTTCGGTTTACGCTGTAAGGATGGCAGGAAAACATTGGCACAATATATTGAGAAAAAACATTCGTTTTAGAAATGACTTTCAAAATGTCTGTTATTTCAAATGGAGATGTAATATCAGTTTGTACTAATATATGAGATTTTATTATCCTGCTTTACATTGACTTCACCAGCGAGCGAATTTTGATCCTTCATGAAATATTTCTGGGAATGAAAGGCAAACTTATTTATTTCTCAATAATTCTCGATACGGTAGAAAAACAATATTGAAAAGTCTATTGTCTACTTTCTGCGTCACAAGATGCCAACGGGTTTCGACAGATCTAATATATAGAAACGTCTGAATGTGAAATTTATAAAAAAATGATATTTATGTATAAAAACATTCCTTTTAATTTTGTGTAAAATTTGTTTATTTGACGAAATAGATTTTCGACCGTAATCGTTCGGTCTTCATCAGCGATTGAATTGCAACATTCAGGTATTCTGCTTATAACTATAGTGAATATAATTAAGAGGATATAATTAAGCGGATGTGTTTAAGGTACATTATGATTTGTCTTACATAACAAATTTGAAAAGCGATGATTTTACATTTCCTTCATCACGGTTTATTAATTTGTTCCTTTCCTTGTAAATTGCCAAACTTTCTAGGGCATCCAATTCCAGGAAGTTTCTCGCTTTTCAAATTAGTTATGTAAGACAAATCATAATGTAACTTAATGGTTGAAAGTTTAATGTCATCGTCATTATAACCATTATATAATTTTGGGCCAATATGTTAATAAGAAGTTTTACTCCATTGTCTTCGAAAAAGAGTAATTGGTTTTGAAAAGAAGAGAGGATATGCGGATTCTTTAACAAAGCTGGGAAAGAATGTTTGGTCGGATAACTGAAAGTGGGAAAACTTGACCGTTGGCTTTTGATATTCCTTCATTAAATTGAATTCGTGTCTAAACTGGTCGATTTTTGTAAACGTATTTTTTATGTTTTCAAAGTTTCTTCCTGGATATGATGATGCGATTGTCTTTCAAAAAATGCCGCATTCATAAAAAATTCAAAACTTAAGAGAGTTTGCCAAAAAATTTCCCTAGTGACCAAATACATTGACTAACAAGCCGCGAAGTGCGACCCTTGAGGTCCACACGGCCAACTTCCCAGTAATATCTAGATAAACATTAAAAATATTAAACACAATAATAATTTTGAAAATATAACTTTTTTAAATAATGATAATGAAAGGTATTCAAAGCAGTAACAGAAATGAGTTAATATTAATCATATCATCTACGGGAGCATCCATTGATTACGCAAGGCTTTTGGTGGATGGGTGATGATGATTGATTACCACAAATGCAAATTTAATTGACAATTTGATGGTTTTCAAAACTTAAGCCGCTTTTTTTAATTAAAAGACTGCAAAAACTATTAAAAATCTGCTCAAATTATCCAAACATGTTGAAACTTTGATTGACTTTACAACAAAGTCTTTAGAATAAAAGATATAAGGTAATATCATTCGGAAGAACCCTTTTCATATGGTAACTTTGAGTGACTTTTTATTTTTAATTGAATTTTTTTCAGAATCATCAGGAAAGTTTTGCTGGTTTCTTTTCAAAAACTGATAGGAATGTATAAATTTTATAAACATTTATTACTCTGTTGTGCAAATCAGGTTAAAAAAATATTTTTTATGAAAAAATCCTAAGTTTTCGCACTTTCTTCGATTAAATTAAAAAAACCGCTGAAACAGATTTTTATAATGTTAAAATAATCAATATTATGTTAAAACACGTCGATTGACCCCTTAATGATGCAAATATTATATCTGGTTCGTGAGATATAGTGAATTGAAGAAATGACCTTGAAGATCATGATGACTGTTAATGATTTTTTATTTTTTATTAACTTCCCAGTATATGGGAAGTTCTTGTAATCGCCTCGAAAATCGAAATTGAAATTTTCAACATTTCTTTACGTTTTGAGGTCTATAGAGTATATATAAAGTGTTTTTAGAAAGGGAGATGTATGTGTGTGTGTGTGTATGTACGTACGTACGTACGTATGTAAAAAATTTGTATTATTAACATATCAAATACGATTTCGAGGACTAAATAATTTTTCGTCAGTATTTGATACTGTTTGAAGAATCATGCCTGAAGATGTGATTGATAGCTATTTTTCAGTATTATTGAGTTTTGTAGAATGACAGCAAATAAAAACAGGAAAAATTTACTGAAAATATATTGCTTTAATGTCTATTTAATGAAAATGTCCTTAAAAATAATGAATAATATTCTTGGAAAATGGAAAAAAAATCACATTGTTTTATACAACATTTTCTGATATTTTTATTTCAAAAAACTCGAATCGGAATATGTTTATTGAAATTTAAAGTATGGAAGACCGCCATTGCGAATCAGAGTAATGGTGAATATCACGAAATTCTCCCTGAAATGAACGATTCATTCGGTGCATATAGTGAATATTATCACCAGGAACAATCTTAATGTTAATCAATTACTTCGAAGGGTAAAATATGAGGAAATTGAGTAGAAAGAATCACAGCAAGCTTCCAAAAAATTTTACTCATCATTTTTCATAATCCAGAAAAATAATGTTCCGTGACAGACAACAATTCATAAGAAATCAATTTATTTTTCATTATTTTGCGAGGTAATGAAAAAATTAACAATTCAATTCTGCTTCATTCTCACTTTTTTGGCGTTTTCAATTCAAAGCCATGATATTTTCAATTTTTGACGGTTTTCATCAAAAGCTATGCTTTTATCATTTGCTACACAATATAGGGTAAACATAAAATTCAAGGACACCATTGAATAATACTTACCTATTGTGTAACTTTACGTACGTGATGGAGTCTAGGCTACAATGGGGCTCAGTAAAACATTTCCAATGTCAACTCATCCCTCTCCGCCAAATTGAATTAAATTGAACCGATCGTTTAGGGTGCAAACGGAAATTAAGGTTTGCTCCTATGCAACAGGTGCCGGAGACAGCAGGACTTTATGGCAAATGGATGTGTGGAAAAAGCAGCCTTGGAAAGTTGAAAAAGCTTTAACTTTATTAACATTGAAATCAGGGTAAAAAAAATTTGAATGCAAAATGTTCAGCCCGAGGAAGAAATAAGGTTTAGCCTGCAATGCGGATTTGATGGTATCAGGTAAGCAAAGGAAAGATATTAAAATCGGGATACCCGAACAAGTTAAGAATTGACATAATGTGAATGCTTAAAGAATTAAAGTCATATTCTGGGTATTACATGAAGAACACATTGTAGACGTATTATATTCATACTGAAATTGAAGCCATCGAATCAAGAATTTGATTCACTCTTGATTACTAATTTATGTCGAATATTATCATCGTTTATTAGTCACTAGGGAAAATTTTTGGCAAACTCTCTTTAGTTTTTAATTTATTATGAATGCGGCATTTTTTGAAAGCCAATCGCATCATCATATCTAGGGAAAACTTTGAAAACAAAAAAATACGTCTGGAAAAATCTAAATCGACACGAATCCAATTTAATGGAGGAATATCAGAAGCCAACGGCCAATTTTTTACACTTCCAGTTATTCGACCAAACATTCTTTCCCAGCTTTGTCAAAGAATCCGCATATCCTCTATTCTTTTCAAAACCAGTTTCTCTTTTTCAAAGACAATGGAGTAAAACTTCTTATTAACATATTGACCCAAAATTATATAATGGTTATAATGACGATGCCATTAAACTTTCAACTTACCAATGGAAATTCAAAACTTTAAATTTCAATAAACAAATTCCGATTCGATCTTTTTGAAACAAAAATATCAGAAAATTTTGTATAAAACAATGTGATTTTTTTCATTTTTGAAGAATATTATTCATTATTTTTAAGGACATTTTCATTAAATAGACATTAAAGCAAAATATTTTCAGTAAATTTTTCCTGTTTTTATTTGCTGTTATTCTACAAAACTCAATAATACTGGAAAATAGCTATCAATCACACCTTCATGCATGATTCTTCAAACAGTATCAAATACTGACAAAAAATTATTTAGTCTCGAAATCGTATTTGATATGTTAATAATACAAATTTTGTAAAATTGAGGCATGACTTAACTGAGTTAGACTATTCATGCATGATATCCTTAAAAGAAAATCAGTGTTTCACGATTTAAAGTTGATTCAGTCTCCATTTTGCGATCAATAGATTGGTGATGGAAATTCTGCGAGAGAATTTTTTATTTATCTTTCTGTGAGCTGTCAAGACTTTGAACATGAATTATGAATAATTGTTAGCTCTTTTATAGGTGATTTCACTATTTAAAACGGGTGTAATTTTATATATGATGGTGAAAGTAGAAAAAACTCGAATAATTTCACGCTTCTCAATGTTTTCCGATACCATAGTCAATAGTACAAAAATTAAAGAAATGTAACATGGCGAATTAAACTACAGTTTAAAGTCGATATTTGTACACCTGGTCTGATTTTATTCGAGGCATATTTGTAGAATGCCATCGAAATTCTAAAAGAAGTCAATACCTTTAGCCCATGAATATGGACACGACAATTTTTTTGTTTTGAAATGTGTTTCCGTACCTTTTCCGGAGAACTTTTATTTCTGATATGTCATTACGGTTGCTTAGCCATAAGTGACACAAATTAAATTGCTTATGATTGATAAATATGAATAAAATCAGCTTCGTCGAAGGTATTTCCTACAACCAATAACTCTACTTTTTAGTCTTTAATCTTTTTGAACATATAGTTTTTTTGGTCAGAAACCACCGCATCTTAATTTTACCATTGAAGCTATAACCAACAACAAAGTAATGTGAAGATATGTTTGGTATTATATGCATTTAAACAAACATGTGTGAATTTTTACCGTCACTAATAATATTATAACCTGAACGAATCTCAATGGAAATTTATTGTAGGACATTGTTTTTATTCAGCATGACTTCAGCTTTCACATAATTCCCGTTGGTCGATTTTGTAAACCTGAAAATAAAAATTTATTTCAAAATTTTAAACGAAAAGGATTCAGGATATTGTTTTGTATTGAATCAAATAAATATTTTTTCAGCAATTCGTAATGCGAATTGTTAATATCGAAAAATAGGTGCGGACCCTCGAAGACGATGTAACAGAAGTTCACATTACCGTAGTGAAACTGGCGCTTAAGCAAATGACGGAATCACACAAAACTGCTAAAACATGCGGGCAGACAAACATGGAAGATCCTGGCGAAAGTATTCACAAGCTGTATCCGAACCAGGCAAATTCCAGACCAGTGAAACAGCGCCAACATAATTTTGATTCACAAGAAGGGCAGCAGGGAAGACATTAAAGACTATAGACTAATAAGTCTGCTCCCAGTGCTCTACAAAGTGTTCACCAAGATCCTCAAGAGAAGAATACAATCGGCCCTGGATGTAGAACAGCCACGAGAACAAGCTGGCTTCAGGAATGGATTTAGCACTGTCGATCACATCCACACATTAAGAGAGGTAATGAGCAGAGCAAAGGAATAGCAACTCCCTCTAGGCCTGGCATACATCGACTTTGTGAAAACTTTTGACTCAATATACCCCGAAGCAATAATAAGAGTGCTCATAAGTCAGGGTGTTGAGAAATTCTATATAGAAACACTGACCAACATCTACAAAAACGCTAAAGCGAAATTTAAAGTGTTTGATGACACGCCGGAGTTTCCCACGCAAAAAGGGGTCGGACAGGGGAATAAAAATATCGCCACCTAAGAGGAAATCTTCCGAGACCTGAAGTGGGATAATAAAAGACTGATCATAGATGGAGAGCGACTAAATCACCTACGATTCGCAAACGACATAGTCCTTACCGCCCAAAACCTACATGAGCTACAAACACTGCTCGAAAATCCAAGCGCAGCTAGCGAGATAGCAGGCCTAAAAACGAACCTTAGTAAAACTAAAGTTATGTAAAATGAGTTTGTGACGAGCGGTCAGGGTGAACTATCAGTTAACAACACCAAACTGGAAGTTCTAGACGAGTATGTGTATCTGGGTCAATCAGTACACAACTCGGGATCGCTAATACCGGAACTTAACAGAAGGATCAAGCTAGCATGGAGTACGCTAAGGAACAACTCCATAATATTCAAGTCAAGAATGAAATGCCACCTGAAACAGAAAGTATTCGATCAATGCATCCTGATTTTTATGACCTATGGCTGTAAAACATGGACTCTAACAACATACATATAAGAAAGCTGTAGGTTGCCCAACGAGCAATGGAGAGATGTATGCATTACAAGAAGAGACAAAAAAGGATTGACCTGAATAAGAGCGAGAACACAAGTAATTGACGTGGTCAAAAGAATTAGACCTCTCAAATGGCAATGGGCAGGACACCTAGGGAGGATATCAGACAATACATGGACCGCGAAAATCATGCAGTGGTACCCAAGGGCAGTCAAAAGACAGAGACGAAACTTAGATGGGACCACGACATAAGGAAGTTAGCCGGCTTCACTTGGACACGTACAGCAAAAAATAGACAAGCTTTGAAGGCAATGAGAAGCCAATAAATAGGGGAGACTACACCATGTTTCCATGTTTAAACCATAATTGCACAAAATAAACAGCTGAAATATTTCCTTAATAGTTTTATCTGAGTTTACCTTCCAAAATATTCCAAACAAATAAACATTAAATATCTATGCCGAATAGCGTGATGATACGATTATTATTAACTATTTCCTCTTATACTGCATTGAGTCATTATCGTGATTATTATAAAGATTAATATTATTTTTATTATAGGAACACGGTTGTTGCGGGAAAGCTTCTAGAATGGAAGCATTCCCGAAATGAAAAAAAAAAACCAACAGAACAGCATGTACAAAATATTAATTTCACGATTGTTTTACTCGAAAACATTGCCTTTTAGGCAAAAACCACATCAGATCTTCTGTATCTCGAATTTTATGTTGATTATGGTCCATTTTTTTGAAATTTGGTGTTTCTCGAATTGATGTCCACTAGTTACTTCAGATTCATGATGAGCGAATACTTAAACCTTTCAAATAATTTATATTTTTTTAAAATTTATTAAAACTTATTTTAAGAAAATGATTAAGAACGCTATTCAATTAAGATTGGTACCATTTGGAATTTTTTCTTGAAAATGTTGGTGCGATGTTGATTGGTTAAAGTGGCAGCCCTGGTTATGATGCAGATCAGAAAACTAAATTTGCTTTTCAACGATAGGAAACACCGCAAATTTGAAAACTTATTGATAATGAAATTTATTTATTGAAAATACTTTTCGATTCCTTGAGGACGAATAAATAATACATGATCGTAACTTTTACATATTTTATCACATATACCTTTGAAAAAATCTTCTTACGAACGCCATTTTTCGGCACTTTAAACAGATACATACAATGAGTAAAAAAAGTATTCGCGCAGAAGGTTTTTAATAAGTTTTAAACATTTTAACTAGAAATTTGTAACAAAACAAAATGAAAAATGATTTGATTTCTAAGGATTATATGTCATGTGTTAATTCCAACCACTATTCTCCAAAATATTGTTTCGAAGTAATTATTTTATTTCCAAAACTGTTATCCACCTGAAAATTTCACCAAAAAAGTATTCGGGCAAAGGAAGAAAAATAATAAACAAAGGATGTACCAATTTCTGGCAAAGAGATAGTGGAATGGTATCCCATTCCTGCCGAATAACGCCCTCGAGTTTGTTCCTGTTACTACTAGGATACTGGCGTATTTTGTTTTTTATAATATCCCAAAGATGCTCGATTGGGTTTAAGTCGGGACTTTGTGGAGGTGTTTCAATGACTTTGGGGCAAATATATAGGCGCCACAGTCGGCAAATATCACTCTTATACTTGGTTTCATTGTGCTGATAAAAGTGAAAGGTTTCTAGAACACCAAGCTAGGCTGCACTTTGCCTTAAATTTCTTTTCAGAATATTTAAATATTCATATTTATCCACTCTCGTGGTAATAAATTCCAAACATCCCATGCCTGAGGCTGCGAAACAGCCCCAGACCATGACACTTCCTCCACCGTGTTTCACAGTTGCATTGCAGTTCCTTAATTCTAGCTCCTTATTAGGTTCGCGCCAAACGCGTTGTCGTCCATCCGATCCAAATGAGTTAATTTTGCTTTCATCCGCAAAGATAACGTTTTCCCAAAAGGATAACGGCTTGTTTATGTGGCTTGCAGCAAACCTTAACCTTTTAAGGCGATTTACCGGACTTATGTAGGGTTTCCTTCTAGCGATACGGCCATAAAAATTATGCCGATGTAAAATATTTCGTATGGTTTGGTCACTCGTGTTTTTTTTTAAACATTTCCATCACCTTTATTCTTAATTTTCGTGCGCTTCTTTTCGGCCTTTTCTTTACTTGGCGTACACTCAACCGTTCCTCATGGTCGGTAAAAATTCGGGGACGACTTGTACGATACCTTTTCGTGACGGCTCCGGTGCTTTTGTACAGTTTTATTATGTCGTGAACGGTAGACTTTCCTTTTTTGACGATTGCAGCAATCTGCCGTTCAGTTTTCCCACTTTTAAAATGAGTAATAATTAATTCCAAATTTCGAGACTCACTTCACTTTTTTTCTACCCATCTCTCGTTGTGAGAAATTAATATGCCGAAATTTATCGGTAACCAAAAGAAAATCAATTGTTATCTCTAAAACCTACACTTCAACAATTATAACATCCGCAAACGATAACTATCTTGTACGAAGTATAAGTATGCCCGAATACTTTTTTGCTACGAAACATGGACCAGCTGCACATTTTGGTTTTCTTGGAAATTCATTTTAAGTCGTATGGTAAAATTTTTTTGATTTTGGTCGCTAGCGTAATAGATTGCAGCAAAGATCATGTCTATATGTAAAATATACATAATTTTAATAGAAATTCATTTTACATTCTACTGCCCGGATATTTTTTTTTCTTATATTGGACTCTTAAATACAGTACAACCTCGTTAAAGGCAACTAATAAAATCCAGCCCTGTTGCTAATAACAAGGATTTGCTTTTATCGAGTTTAAATTTTCTCATAAAATTATTGCATAATAAAAAGTGCTAGCTCACGTATTTGTCTATCAAAACATGTGTACATATTCATTTATTTTCTCGCATAAACAAAAAAAAATTTCATTTAAAAAATTGATTGAAATAACATCACTTATTTTGTAAAAAAGTTAGTAATTTTTGATTGTTTTGTTTTAATGTTCCGTGAGTTTACTATGGCACTTTCCTTTATATTATATAAGGCCGTCATATCTTTTGACGAAACTTCATTCTCATTAGCCCATTGAAGTACAACTTCAATGCTGCTTAAGAGTTCATTAAATTTTATTTTGGGCTTCGAACTAATGTTTTCTTCGATACATTCGTCCTCACTCTCACAATCTACGTCAATTGATGCCAGATTTGGATCGTTGTCTGCTGAAGCCATATCGGTTTCTGTTATCTATTCGGTGATCTCTCCTGTGGAGAAGTGTAGGTGACTTATATCGGTCAACATTTCCTGAATCGGATTTTGCTCATTAGTGCGTTGGCGAATCGACTGAGCTAATGGGATGTTATCGTCCTCATCGAACTCATCTTCAAACTCGAACACCTTCCGAAAGCATTTCTTTATTTGGGTTGGTGTTAGATCTTCCCAAGCCTTAGATATGAAAGATACAGCATGCTTTAAATTACTTTTTTTATTGCTTTACCGATATTATCTCCTTGTAAACCAACCAAATGTGTTAGTAAAAGCTTTTTATAGCGTTGCTTTGTCAAATTTATGACATTCTGGTCCATTGGCTGTAGTAGCGCAGTACAATTGGGTGACATGCACATAAAGGTTATAAGTCCATCGTTACTACAAAGCCCATCACTCTTAGGATGGCATGGCGCGTTTTCAATCAAAAGAAGGGCCTTTATCGGCAAATTTTTCGATTCAAGGAATTGTTTCACTTCAGAAACAAATATGTTATGGAACCATTCTTCAAAAAGAGCACAAGTCATCCAGGCGGATTTATTTCCCTCATAAACCATCGGAATGGACGGCAATCACCTCAGTGCTTTAGGACGCAAAGATTTCCCAATAACCATCGGCTTGATTTTGTGCTCTCCAGATGCGTTGGTACATGCCACGAACGTTATCCTCTCCTTCGACGACTTTCAGCCAGGTGCTGATGCCTCTTGAAGAGTCACATAAGTTTTGTTGGGGAGTAACTTCCAAACGAGGGAGCTTTCGTCAGCGTTGTAAATTTGATGCTCTGTTACTTTGTATGTACGAATATTATCCTCAAATTTGCAAAGAAACGGTCTTATCGCATCCTTGTTATTCGAAAGTTTTTAGCCGCAAATTTTTAAAATGCGTATCGTATCGTTTTTTGAAATTGCAGAACCAACCATTGCTTGCATTGAAGCCGCTACTGTTTTCTTTAATTTGGGCATGGAGTTGAATAGCCTTTCCCTTCAACAAGTTTGTGGAAATCGGTAGGTTATTCAACCTTCGATTTTTAAACTATTTGTACAATGCTGCCTCCATTTTGGGATGTTCTGGATGGCGCAGCCTTTTCATGTTCCCAATTTTAACTTCCATATACTTGAAACGCTCTCGGATTCTTTTCTCACTTTTCTTTATTTTAGATACAGTGGCTTTGTTTATTTTGAACTTTTCGGCAAGTTTTTTATATGCAACACCAGTTTTTATTGAATCCAAGATATCAATTTTATCTATCAATTGCAACGTATGCCTTGAAGCAGGAGCCATTTTCAAGAAACTGTAAATGGTTTCCACACATTTATCTAACATGTAATGTAAACAAATTCTTACCTAATTTGTTCCGATAGAAATTTCGAGCAGATCACAACCAACACTAACTGCAGCTTACAGAATGACATATGCACGTGTGCTGCCCATTGAAAGAAGAATTAGCAATTCTAGGAAAACAAATGAAAACATAGTTTTCATTCACTTCAGAAGATGCTTCACATAGAGTTGCCTTTATCGAGTTCATTATTAGGAGGAGTTGCTTATACAGAGTCAACAATGTTGAGGTTATTTGTGTTGCTTATATCAAGGAGTTGCCCTTACCGAGTGTTGCCTTAACGAGGTTGTACTGTACTCTTTTGAAAAATACAGTTCTGAAGTATCAAAAATATCCATTAATTCAAAAAATTTGTAATTATCAGTTTGCCATCTCTGAAGCGATTTTTTTCGCTGCACAATGCGAATCTGGGTCACATATTTCTTGTATCAAATGCCAAACTCCATCCATTACTCAAAATGGATAACAGTTTCGAAAATTTAGATCAAAAACCTATTTTTCTCTTTTCATTTCCCTGAAGAAGCTGCCTAGTTGTTACATATTAAATAAACGTAAGACCCTTTTGAATGTTAAGGCCTATAACTCGACATTTTCTCCAAAAAACATTTCTTCATCCAATAAATATTGTCTGCAAAAGATCTTTTGTTTCAGTTTATGAATGGTCCCATTTATGCATTGATGTTGCGTCATGTCTGTTTTATACATAGAAGGCATCGTAACAAAACTTCGCATTGTTCTACGGAGTGTGTTATTTTTTCATTGTTTTCATTCAATTATAGGCGCACTTCAATACGAGTCTATACAAAGCTAAAAACAAATTTTCCACCCAGCACTTCCATGAGTGAGGGATCAACACACGACAGTTGCGAATGAAAAATATCGATTCAATTAAATCTTCAAATTTCACTTTGTAAATAATCTATGGCGGCCATATAACATGCTCTACTTGGCCTTTGAATGCTTAGCAATGAATAAAATTTTGCCACCCGATTTATAATAGGCACTCGCGGTTTTTACGGGGCAGGAAAGTGACGAAAATAAAAATGGTGGAGAAAATTGCAAAAAGGGCAAGTAAACAAAATTTATAAACATGATATTCGATAGATGAATGTGAGTTCATTGCGAGCTTGGAAAATGTTGCTGAATCTGAAGCGTAAAACATTGAACATTTACATTGGAGGAGCTTATGCGCGCTGCATGGGCGATAGAATTTGGGAAGATGAAATATTTTAGGCATGTTTGATGATTTCACAACAAACCGCATTCACTTATCGACTGAACAATCAACTAATTGTGAGTAACTTCGATTTGTTTCCTTCATTCAGTTGACATAGAATAAAAAATCCACATTCGAAGAATCCATCAAAGGAAAGTCTGGACTTTGAACAATCATTACTTTCGATTAAAACGCAACAACTCAAGATATTATCTGAATGTCAACCTGTTGCGAGTATACAGACAGTGGATAAAAAAAGTTAAGGCACGATGTACCCAACGAGAAAAGTCATAAGTTTAAGTGGTACTTTTTTATTGAGAATAGTGTTCTTTTACAGTATATCAGGAGATGGGAAGATATATTTCAGTATCATACCAAAAAACCCAAAAACACAACAATTTTTAAACATATTTAAAAAATGCTTGTTTACCATCGAGAAACGACCCAAAAAAGTTAAGGCACGATATAGTTTCATCTGAAATTATTTGATTTTTTTTAGATTTATTTCCTTAAAATTTTAGAAACTTACTCACTATTAATATTTTGTGGACTTTCCTTGCATTCTTATGACTTCCTGGAGACGTTTTGGCATCGATTTGACCAACGTTTTGAAAACGGCTGGTAAAATATTTTCCCATTATTCAATGATGGCTGGTTTTAGTTCGTTTTTTTTTTTTACTTTACGAATTACAACTTTATTTTTTAGGTGGTACCATGGATGCTCTATGGGGTTTAAGTCTGGGAACTGAGCAGGTGCTTTAATAACTTTTGGGCACTTATAAATAGCATAAAGTCGGCATTGCTTCGTGCGATCTTTGGGATCGTTATCCTGGTACAGGCCAAAAGAGTTTAAAATCCTCATCTTTTTACCACTTTGTCTAATATTCCTTTTGATTATATTTAGATAGTGATGTTGATCCATCCTGTCATTTATAATTTCTAAGTTTCCAGGTTCAGAAGCCCCCATACAACCCCATAGAATAATGTTCCCACCGCCGTGTTTTACTGTGGGATTGGTAAGCTTGAATTGAACTCAGTATTTGGTTTTCGCCAAACATACCGCCTCCCATCAGAGCCAAACAGGTTAATTTTTGTTTCGTCAACAAAAATAACTCTTTTCCAGGAGGACTTTGGTATTAACGTGCTCTCTAGCGAAACGTAATCTTAACATCCAATTTTTTGCGCTAATGTACGGTTTTCGTCGGCTAACCCTTCCTTTAAAGCCCGACTTTTTTATAATTTGTCGTACCGTCTGAGCAGACACTTCTTTACTGAAGTGTTTTTTAACATCATTGCGTAAAAATGGAGCAATTAATCTTGGATCCTTTTTAATTTCTTTCACAATTCATTTCTCTTCTCGCCCAGTTAGCATTTTTGGCCTTCCTGATCGAGGTTTTGATACGAATGATTTTTAACTTCCCAGTATATTAGAAGTTCTTGTAATCGCCTCGAAAATCGAAATTGAAATTTTCAACTTTTCTTTACGTTTTGAGGTCTATAGAGTATATATAAAGTGTTTTTAGAAAGGGAGATGTATGTGTGTGTGTGTGTGTATGTACGTACGTACGTACGTTCGGGACACTTTTTTCTACGAGCATAACTCACATAAACAAAGTCATATCGAGTTCGTTGAGGTGTCAATCGAAGCGTCTTTGCAATCTTAAGAGCTGATTAGTTTTTGGGATACTTCGGTCGGGGGGGTTTGCTGTTTTCACCCCTTGAAGGTCAACCATGTTATGCGCTATATCTCACGAACCAAACATGCGATTTTCACTATTAAGGTGCCAATCGACGCGTTTTAACATTGATATGATTCTATCAAATTTTTAAAAAAATCTTGGAGCCGTTTTTTAATTTTTTTTAAAAAAGTGCAGAAAATTAGGTTTTTTTTCAAAAACATCAAATTTTTAACCTAATTTTCAAACCTAAGTAATCAATGTTTTTATAATTTATATACTCCAAATAGTTCTTGTGAAAAAACCAGCAAAAGTTTTTTTCATGATTATGAAAAAAATTAAATAAAAAATAAAAAATCATTAAACGTTCAAGGTCATTTACGTCATTCATTATATCTCGAGAACTAAATATAATATTTCCATCATTAAGGTGTCAATCGACGCGTATTATCATTTTAATGATGTTTTTATATGTTAAAAAAATCTTTAAAGTGGTTTTTTAAATTCATTGAAAAAAATTGGAAAAGTAGTGTTTTTTTCATAGAAAAATTCATTTTTCACCTGATTTGCACATCGTAATAATAAATGTTTGTAGAATTTATAAAATTTTATCAATTTTTGTAGAGAAACCAGCAATAACTTTTCTCATGATTACAAAAAAAAATTAATTAAACATAAAAAATCATTCAAAGTCACCATGTAAAAAGGGTACATTCGAATTATAATACCTTAAATCTCTTATTCTAAAGACATTGTTGTAAAGTCAATCAAAGTTTATTAATATTTGCAAAATTTAAGCAGATTTTCAATAGTCTTCACATCACCATGTTTTAACTTTAATGAAAAAACTGCTTTGTAACCTGTCCCCACTCCGATGAATACTCAATCAATGGACGCTCCCGTAGATGAAACGATTAATATTAAGTCATTCCAATAACTTTTACGAGAAGTACATTTTTATTATTTGAAGTAGTATTATTTCCATAATTATTATTGTGTTTAATATTTTCAATATCTTTTAGATATTACTGGGAAGTTGACCGTGTGGACCTCATGGGTCGCACCTCACGGCTTGTTTTTTTTTATATTCTAATACGTTTCTGACAGTATATTTTAAATTTTTTATATAATACACCAATTTTAGCATATGACACTCCTGTTTGCCAAAGCTGAACTTCTGCACTTAGCGGTATTCTCTTGGCACTCATTATTTACTCACTTGTGTAATTGGTGTTTTTTTGTTATGTTACTGAAATATACCTTCCAATCTCCTGATATAAAGTGAAAATAAAAACATTCTCGATGACAATATCACTGAATAGTTAAAACTTTTTTAACTGGGTTCATCGTGCCTTAACTTTTTTACCCACTGTATGTATGTATATTCAAAACATTCAATCGAAAACATTGGTTGGTTGAAAATATTTGCTTAGTATTATACTTATAAGTCTGCGAACATTTCTGCAAATTTCATTCAAATGTAAGTCTCTCCCTTTTAATCAGATTTTTGGAATATCGTATTGATAATCATTCATTCTCCAAGCTTGAGTAAAAGTATTCTGTTGACGTACTCTTGTAAACAACTAACGGTCGACTTATCTTAATAAAATTTAAAGTTGGCGTGTTCATGGAAACTTTACCGAGAAAAGTATGTTGAAGCATCCAACAAAATGTGTATGGTGACCGCAACAACTCATCAAATTTTATTGCACTTGGAGAAATGTTCATACTTCCTGACATTTTCAACGGGGAACTTTTAAATTGGCGTGTGTTCAGAGGTGTTGTGGTTGAATGGAACAAATGTGTTATGAAGAATGTAACCATTAGTACTCACTCCAATTTGATTGGTACATAAGAAGTATGACTTTCAGACAAAGACGTGAACAAAGCAGAATATTTGATAATATTTGTAGAAAAGAGAAGCACTTTCAATTAGTTAGCATTTTTGAAAGTAAGATTTGAGATATTCTAATTGACACCACTCTTTATTGATTCCTAAATAATCTTGTCTAACAAAGTAGTGTGGTTGAGAAATTTGTAAATTGTTCACTTTGTTGAACACACACATAGCTGGCTGGTAACGATGAATCTTTTTTGTCAAACGTAAAAAAATACTTTTTATACCGATTCTTATGATGTTTTATTGACAAGAATAAAATACAAGATTAGAAAAAGAAAATTGAATTTTTCCCAACCTTGCTAAGATTACTAACTAAATGATTATTTCAATAATACCATTAGAAAAAGAAAATCATCTTTGGAAAAGCTGTAAACATCAGAAACAAGTAGAAATATTTTTGTTCAAGCACCACATGTGCCAAATGCCAAAAACCTTTTGGTGATTGCTGAGTAACATGTAAAAATATGATGCGAAATATTGGCAATAATGTCCACAATTACCCAAGAACGGATTCTTAAGAGATGCTGAATAACTATGTTATTCGTAAGAGACAAAAATGAAAGTATGTAGCACATCCAAATGCGAAATAAAAGCGAGGAAAATATTTTAAAAACCCTGGGAAGAAATTCACTGAATTCTGAATAAAAATACAAAGAAAATTGCAAAAAATTCAATGTTCATTTGAATCATGGAAGTAAATAGGAACAGCTCAGGATTATAGGCTTCACCGAAACGACGAGGAATTAACACCCAACAAAACTCTGCCCATCCATTGCATTTCATGAGTTAATAAAAAACCTTTTCTGCAAAGTCGTGCATTAAAGTTCATCAGAAACAAAGATGAACCCCGAAACGAAACAAATTTTATGAGCTTAATTAGGCTGTCATCAAAATTGTAGTATTTTGCTTGCCCGAATCAAGTATCACTAAGTACTTTTGCCTTGTTTTAAATTCTTCAGACGAAAGTTTTTCACGAAGCAACCTGATATCGGAGAAAACTGAAAAAAAAATATTCAGCATGTTAAGGACCACGAAAAGCTCAACAACCTATTTTTCTTCAGTATTACCGGGAAAAAAAATTCCAGAACCATTTGAAAAGCCAAAAAGTCAACAATGCTTCCAGTCAGTGTAAAGTTACGGTCAACATTTAAGCAAATTGAAAAGTTGCAAGGAACAATGTTGCGAGCTAAAAAATTAATTTTCATCAAGTGAGGAGAACATAGTAGTCTTTTCTGAAAAAAATTTGGAGACACCATGCAAAAACACATTTAAAAACCTGTGCCAGCAGACTTTTGAAATCCTCGAAATCCTTGAAAAAAAAATCTTGAAAATAGGCTTGTTTTTTTAGCCTTCACATAGGTATAACCCCTTAAATGGTATAAGCTGGTAAAGTGTGAACTATTCACGAGTGAAGTGTGAACTATTCTTGTGTGAAGCTGCAAACCTCTTTAAACTTTCTATTGTTCTGGATGGAGACTAATGTCTGTTGCCATTGCATCTACAAGACACTAAAATAGTTAAATTTATTGAAATTCAACACCAGAAGACCTGTTGCTTTTATCAAAACCTGATTTTTCGGTTATATTGTAAGTTACGTGAAAATGGTGGATACTTACAATATTCTGAGTTTATCAAATTGCTCTATTGCCAGCTACAAAATCACACGAAACTTTATTTATTTACGATTAGGCATATTTCTGGAGACTACCCTGCCAATAAACAAGCCGAACATGAAACTAAATATCACCTCTTAAGATTTCATTGGTATCTTGCCCTCTGTATTATTTTCCCCGCTTTTACTGACTTTCCGACCTGAATTCCTTTCGCTTTTATGATAAACAATGAAGATTTTGTTACTTGGTGCTGCAGACAAAGTCAAAATGCCTTAATAACCGATATTACGCCACTTCTGATCCGTGTCCAACCAGGCGAAGAACTCACAGCATCGTCATCATCCATTTCCCAGGGCCTCTCAGGAGGACCCTTCAGCTATCATTTGATCAAATTACCACTCACCATCACTGGACTTGTGTCCGAAAGCAATGTGTTTTGTTTTCTTGGTGTTCACAAATACGTCAAATGCCAGTTAGATTGGACGGGACAGTAAAATGGTTGGCACTTGCGCCAGTAATGGCCAATAAAATCTCAGATTCCAAGTGCGATTTAATAACACACTCGAAAGCTGGATGGGTTGGCGCGGGTCTAGCGCGAAATGGAAAGATGGACGTATGAAATACGGCAGAGGGTTAATACGCATCATTAAAGACATGTTTACTTTTATAATCGTGGAAGATTAACCAACAAACGTAATCTTTCTTGTTGCTGCGATAACCGTAGCGATCATTAAAAATATCTATTAATCATTCGCGAAGTTGTGCAAAATTTTTATCCGCTCTGCCTAAATTTGGATGTACACGTACAGCAAAAGATTGTTTTGGGGGGTTTTCCAATTAATCTTAGGTTATTGCTTGTTGCCATATTGAGTTAATGCAGTTTTCGGTAACCCGGTGTTGTTGGCAGTTTTATGCAATTGCATGTTAAAATATTTCAATTAATTTTTGTGTAATCCACAACAATGATTATTTAATTTGTAACTTGGTTTTGAATATTGAGTATCTATCTATTTCTCAACGAATACCCTTGAAAAATTCAATTAGTTGATGGAAAGTTTGATCATCCATGAAGTCCGTTACGGGGCTTACGTTGATTTTACCGCGGTTTTTTTTAAAAGCGACACGCCAAGATGAATGCCTAAGTGCATTCATTCAACATTGACTACAAGAGAAAATCGCGAATCAATGAAGTCAGTATGAGTCTTTTTAGGTACGAAAAGCAAGGTGACTTTAATAAATTACATCATTGTTTCGATAGAATAACCAACATTTGCGAAGCTATTAAAGTTTGTCGTATGTTCAGCACGAATTTCACAACATTTTTCCACACTGTATTGAGCCCCAGTTAAATATGCACCTGAAAATTTATAACTAAATCCAAGTTTATCTGCCAAAATTAGTATTCGCTATCGGCTGACGACAAATTGTAAGCATTTCAAGCTTATCACTTGAACTCTTTCGTGATATGAGAGATTGAGAAAATTGTTGAAAATAGAATTTCATTTGATTCTGTGCTTGCTTCCTGTTTACATCAAAATATCAGTTTCAAATTAACAAAAATATCTTCAACTTGAGTATTTTATATTGCGGCGTAGCTGCATCGGATGTATTCTATCGCGAAAAAAAGCCGAAAGATACAACAAATTGCTCTCACCGACTGATTTCACACTGCTTGTAGATTTATCATAAAATTTACAGCCTCACGAGTATTCTCGATTTTTTTTGTGGAGAAGAATTTTCTCGTGGAATATTTTCATTTCAAGAATCTAAACCAAATGATGAAAGATTTGGTAGCATTTTATTTCCTGCCTAAAGCCTAGTAAAAGACTTTCTATCTTCAGCTGTAATCGACCCGGAGGCATTATTTTTGACATCCAGTTATTATTATTTTTAAATTGTTAGATATTAGTTAATTGATTACCTATATAACACGCCGCGAGGTGCGACCCTTGAGGTCCACACAGTCAACTTCCCAGTAATATCTAGATAAACATTAAAAATATTAAACAAAATAATAATTTTAAAAATATTACTACTTTAAATAATAGTAATGAGAGGTATTCATAGCAGCAACAGGAATGAGTTGATATTAATCATATCATCTACGGAAGGTTTTTTTTGGACTTGCATCATTTAAGCAGTTTTTTATTAACACTAAAACACTGTAAAAACTAGTAAAAGTCTGCTCAAATTATGCAAATATTATAAAACTTCGATTGAAACAACAATTTCCTTAGAATAAAAGATATAAAGTAATGTCATTCGTATGAACCCTCTATACATAATAACTTTGAATGATTTATATTTTTTATTTAGTTTTTTTTTATAATCATAGATTATGGTTTTGCTGGTTTCTCTTCAAAAGCTGATAAGAATGTATAAATTTTATAAACATTTATTACTGTGCTTTGCAAAAGATAAAAAATTATATTTTATGAAAAACCTTAAAACCCTAAAAGCCTAGTTTTTTGCATTTAACTTTAATTAAATTAAAAAGTGGCCGAAACAATTTTTATGTAATGTTAAAAAAATTGCAACAATGTTAAAACACGTCGATTGACACCTTAACAATGCAAATCGTATGTTTTGTTCGCCAGATATAAAGCATGACAGAAATGGCCTTCAAGATCATGATGACTGTTAATGATTTTTATTTGATTTTTTTTGTAATCATGAGTAAAAAACTTTGATGGCATTTTCAATAGAACTGTTTGGAGTATATCAATTATATAAACATTGATTACTTGCACTTGTAGATAAGGTTAAAAATTTATTGTTTTTGAAAAAAACGTTATTTTTTGCACTTTTAAAAAAAAATGGCTAGAAGAAATTTTTTAAAAACTTGATAGAATCACAAAAATGTAAATACGCGTCGATTGACACCTTATTCAAGAAAATCGTACATTAGGTTCGCGAGATATAACGCATGACAGAAATGACCTTCAAACGGGCAAAACAGCAAACCCCCCCGACCGAAGTTTTCCAAAAACTGATCAGCTCTTAAAATTGCAAAGACGCTTCGATTGACACTTCAACAAAGTCGATACGACTTTCTTTACGTGAGTTATGGTCGTAGAGAAAAGTATCCACGAACGTACGTACGTACGTACATACACACACACATACATCTCCCTTTTCAAAAACACTTAATATATACTCTATAGACCTCAAAACGTTAAGGAATGGATATAAATGAACTTGAATATCATGATGACTTTTAATGATTTTTTATTTTTAATTTCATTTTTTACGTAATCACGAAAAAAGTTTTGCTGATTTTCTTACAAAAACTATTTGGAGTATATAAATTTAATATACATCAATTACTGCACTTCGTAAATCAGATTCAAAATTTGTTGTTCATGTAAAAAACCTAATGTTCAGTCCTTTTTTCTAATAAATTAAAAAACGGTTCCAACGATTTTTTGAAAAGTTTGATAGAATCATACAAATATTTTAACGCGCTGATTGATACCTTAGCAATGCAAATCGTATGTTTGTTTCCAGAGATATAACGCATGACAGATATGACCTTCAATGGGTCAAAACAACAACCCGCCCCCCTCCCCGAACGAAGTGTATCAAAACTAATCAGCTCTTCAGATTGCAAAGACGCTTCGATTGAAACCTCAACAAAGTCGATAGGACGTTATTTACGTGAGTTATGCTCGTAGGAAAAACTGTCCACGAATGCACGTACGTACGTACGTACACACACACACACGTACTTCTTTCTAAAAACACTTTATATATACTCTATAGACCTTAAAACGTAAAGAAATGTTGAAAATTTCAATTTCGATTTTCGAGGCGTTTACAAGAACTTCACATATGCTGGGAAGTTAAAAATCGAAGCCAATAGGTTGTGCCAGGGTTTCCTCATTGCTTGATCAACGGAGCACTAGGAGGTGAAATTAGTAGCAGCACATTTGTTCGTGATTATTATCGTGATTTGACTTAGACTCTCATTCACAGCTTTGTGAACTGATAGGTCAACACCAAAGCTAATTTTCAAAAACTATTTGTCAGCAAGCAGCATAAAACCTGGAACTCGTTGCAATGTAACTAATAAATCTTACAACTAAGCCGCCCAGAACATTGATTTCCATTACAGTGCAAATTTGAATTTAACATTACATCTACTGTTTATCTGAGCCGACATGGTATCACCATGCAATTTGCACTCGGATTGTTCGCTATTCTGTGCATTTTCACTTTATTTGGAACGATAATTTCCTCGCTGTGCTTTCTCCGACTAATAGTCCTTAATTGAAAATTTTCTTAAAATTTGGTCTGCAGAAAAGCTTATTGAGGTTTTCCCGATGAAATATTGTTATGACTGTATAATTTGAGGAAATTTGTTTCGTTCAATTCTTCTCGCTTATTTTCAGATTTCTAGTTAGGTACATTGCTATCTTTTATTTTGTTAGAATGTAACTTCTAATTTTGGCTATCAGAAATGTTTTACTGTAATCATCATAGTGTGCCCGTAACGCTTTGCTCTGATGGACTCTTTAAACCTGTTAGCACTGTTTTGTAGATAAAGTGTGCTGTCTAATGCTTAGCTACACTGCTTTCTCTATAGTTTTGTACAAAAAAAATCTGCGCCATATACGTACCTGTGGTTCTCGCTCCAAACTGAAAAATTTATAAACATCTGGAATGTTCTTGGAAGCTATGGAAAGATCAGAAGATGTGGATTGTGGTTAACACGTAGATGACGTTAAACAATTTCTAAATGTAAAAATTGTACCCAAGTTATTCAATATACATTCAAAAACTTCTACCGTTCTGGGACATTTTTTTACTTTGAAAATTCTCAAATCGTTTCTGTTTCCAAATCAAAAGATACATCTGTGTAGCAAACGATGTAAGGCAGTGTTCAGTGCATTCTTGAAATTGTCAACAGAACTAAACTGTTTACCAAGATATCAAACTCATGTCGTTGTGTTAACAATGAGCTGTCAGGAAAATTGCTACCCTCATTCAAAAAATCGTAGACCTTTTTGAATAACGACAACAAAATTTGATTTTTGCTTGAATGGGATTAAAACTTATTCCAATAATAAAAGAATACATCATTTCAGAAAGACATGTTTAGATTTTATTTGACAACAATTTGAATAACAGACTACGAAAAAAATCTTTGTGATTTTTTAAAAAATGTTACAAAATGATTTATATACAATTTGCTGCCAGCCTACCAACATAAATGAAATCATTTTTTTGAGTATTGACAATGAATATATGTGAAAAGGTGTTTAGTGTTCAGAATAAGCGATTTGTCTGAGTTGCTTTGGGAAGTTGTAACGCATGGGTTAAATTTTTAGTCTTCAATTCTGAACCATCATTCTTTGAATTTATAATTTAATAAAATTGTATAACACACTTTTATACATATTCAATCGCATCGAATTCTCTCTTCCATCAATAAATATTATCGCATACATAATCAAATTGTACATCGCGTTATAAATGATGAAAACTTTGGCTAAAGGAATGGCATATCGATGAAAAATTCACTTACTAATACGTGGTGACTCTATGCCGTGGTTTTTAACACTGTTCACTTCATCTCCATTTCGCTACACAACCTTTTTGTCGAGCACTTCCCTCGTGCTACTGTAATCCACGCGAACTGCTTGAGTATCTTCTCTGTCATCCCACAGTTCGATAATTAATTATAAAGAGCTTACCATATTATAACACCTGTCCTATAAAATTTAATTCAAGACGGCGGCTTTTCATTGGAGCATGCGATGGACCTTTGGTAATTGCGTTGGTCGCTTTGCGGATGGTAAAATTGGAAAAGAAGCACCCATAAGATGATTATTCAACGGAGAAATTGCTTTTGATTTTAAAAATTCTCTGAACCTAAATGACAGGCAATCGATTACATTTGGATAAGATGATATCTCAATTTTAAATTAATCATTGAGGCTTGTTTTGCATCACAGTAGATGCGAATCAGTTATTTTTTGCTTTGATGGTATATTTCGATACTACATATTAAGATATTAACAAAACAAATATTTTCAGTGAGGTCAAAATTTTGTTTTTCATTAACATTTGCGAACAGTTTTTACTTCAAAGCTCATATAAAGAACGAATCTTCTTTAGCCGTCAACAATTTTTGCATGCATGATTGCCTTGTCTTCAATAATTTTTTCGCGTTTCATATTTACTACGGAACAAGCTGCGAAATGCGAAACACGAGCAATTTATCAGTATCATATACATAAATATTAAAATTAATATTGATAATAATATTATTCATAATAATATTCAAATTAATAATATTTTAAACTACAAGGTACGATTGAGGTCCACACGGTCAACTTCTCAGTAGTGTCTAAAATATAAAAATATTTATAAAAATACTACTACTTTAAATAATAATAATGATAGGTACTCATAACAGTAATTGAAATGAATTATTGTCAACTATATCATCTACTAGAGCGTCAAAACTGCCTTGACTTCGGCATTATCATCGAATTTGTATTTTTTTAGATTTTATATCAATAAGACTAAAATGTATTACTTATTTTCAGTTGATCTTGAAAAACATTGAATATGTAGACAATAATAAGTTTAATTGAATGTAAAAAGTAAAATGTTTTACACATAATGGTGGAGGAAGTAATTGAAACCTCACGACAACTAAAGAATAAATCTAGTAAATACTGCAATTTTTATTTGATTGGAGCGTTTTAAGGCATATGATCTTGCAAAGTATTGACTTTAAAACATTTTACCATTCAAAGCGTTGATTACCACAAATGCAAATTGGATTGGATTGGATTTTGTTTGTTTTCAAAATTTTAGCAGGGTTTTTATTAAAATTCTGCTAAAATTATGCCAATATTATAAAACTTTCATTGACTTTGTAACAAAGTCTTTAGAATAAAAGATATAAGGTAATATCATTCGCATGAATCCTTTTTACATGGTAACTTTGAATATTTTTTATTTTTATTTTAGTTTTTTTTTTCAGAATCATGTAAAAAAAATTTTGCTGGTTTCTCTTCAAAAACTGAAAATTTTATAAACAATAATTACTGCCCTGTGCAAATCAGGTTGAAAATTTATTTTTTATGAAAAAATCCTTAATTTTTTTCATTTTCTTTTATTAAATTAAAACAAACCGCTGAAACGGTTTTTTTATGAAATAAAAACATCACGAAAATGTTAATTTAAGTCGATTGACACCTTAATGATGCAAATATCATATTTGGTTCGTGAACTATAGTGAATGATAAAAATGACTCAGAAAATTAAGATGACTTTTAAGGATTTTGTCTTTTTAATTTAATTTTCATGATAAAAAAATTTGCTGTTTTTTCTACAAAAACTATTTGGAGTATGTAAATTTTATAAAGATAGGTTACAGTTTTTGCAAATCAGGTTAAAAATTTATTGTTTAAACAAAAAAACCTAATTTTTTTCACTTTGTTTTTAATAAATTGAAAAACGCCTAGGAGGATTTTAAAAAAAAAATGACAGAATCACACAAATGTTTATGAGCGTTGATTGACACTTTAAACATGCAAATTTTATGTTTGGTTCGCGAGATATAACGCATGACAGAAATGACCTTGAAACATCAAACCCCCCTACCGAAGTATCCCAAAAACAAATCAGCTCTTAACATTACAAACTCGCTTCGATTGACACCTCAACAAAGTCGATACGACCTTGTTTACGTGAGTTATGCTAGTAGAAAAAACTGCCCACGAACGTACGTACGTACGTACAAACACATACACACATACATCCCTTTGTCTAAAAACTATTTAAATATACTCTAAAGACTTCAAAACGTAAAGAAAAGTCGAAAATTTCAATTTTGATTTTCGAGACGATAACAAGAAATTCCCATATACTGGGAAATTAATATCGATAGTGAAAACAACTCATTATTCATTGATCAAATCTAATATGCAGTAAAACTTTGATGTCTTTATGTAAAAATACAATATATTACAAAAAATGGCGTAGGAAGGCATTGCGGGATTTTCAATAAATAATGTTATCAAAAAAAATATTATCGATTGCTTCATCCCACAAAACATCATTATTCATATCAACTCCCTTTTCATTCTGACTGTTAATGGTTTAATGTTTTTATATTATTATTTTTGTCATGAAATCTTTGAAATTAGTTTTTAATTAAAACTGTTTTTTATATTTTTGAAAATATCGAAAGGAGAAAGAGGAACTCAGATGGTAGTTTCTTCAACTCTATGTATGAAATTAAAAAAACAATTGTACCTAATTTATTGAAGATTTGCTAGAAGACAGAAAAGACATTGGATGAGTCGAAACAGCACATCTGTCGAATCTTACCAAAGTTTAATTAGGTCGCTTCGTTGCCAATATGCTTCGATTGCGGTAAGATTCTTATTATAGTGAGATATCAGCATAGAAAAATAACATCACGCACGCACGTGCGCCATTAAATCATCTGTCTAAAAATACTTTTCAATTACTCTTTATACCTTAAAACATAAGGGCTTGTGAAAATTTCAGTTTAATTTTTTGGAAAATAAAACAACCATTTACTGAGAAGCTAAAATGTTTCTGCTTTGAAATTTCTGATCCCAATTATTTTTTATGTATGAATATAACCATGCTTAATTTCTTTGTGGCCACTAAAAATTAACAAAAAAAATGCTAAGTATAATTTGCATAAGCAACGAGGGTGCTACTCATGGAGCTCATTATATGGTTAGTTTTTAAATGGGAAAAATATGAGTAAACCATCAAGGCTAAATGAATCAAACTTCTCTAAAACTCCACGTGTGAAACTTTTTCCGTTTTCAAGTTATGCACAACTTTAAGGTATCAAATGACGTTTATGGTTAACGAACATATTTCAATGAATGTGAATATGTTGGATGTGAAAGAATATTATAGATTCAAATGTGTTCATCTGTAAAATCTTTTAACAAAGATTTACAGCTGCATCTCACAAACTTTTTGATATGAAAATAAATTGGATTGAAATTAAGGTAAAAGTTAAATTTCAATGGCTTACTGCCAAAACAACACCTTATCTCCTTCATAACAACAAAATTCGCAAATTTTTAATTTTTTTCGTGACATGTCTGATTTTTCTAAAGAGCCGTATTAGTTTTATGTAGTTTATAACTTAGACGACAATGCATTTACGGTATGGAAACTGAAAGACGCAAACGTTAGGTCAAACTAACTAGGGGCGATATAAAATAAAAAAATTCGATTTGATGATGACGATATTCATTTAAAAAGGTATAGAAAGTAACGAAATAGTTTAACTTTCTTAATACCAGAAAACAATGGTACTTTGACGCAACGATAAAGTCAATCAAAATTAAATACATCAAATGTTTATAAAATGAAAAATCATAAAACCAAATGACATTAATGACGTCATGAAAATTTTGAAATATTCTCACTTTTTGTCCACTCCTACTTTTATTTAACTGAAAAACTTACCTCCTCAGGATCAATCAAAATTTTCTAGAATATTTTATGCTTAGTGTGAATTCTTAGAGCCTTTCAAATCGAATATAAAGATCAAGCTGGATAGTATTGAAATGGCAGGGGTGGTGTAAAATAATTGTATTTAAATGAGCAGTGGAAATTTTCTTTAAATATTTTCTTATTTAAATGTTCTTGAACTTGCAAATTTCCAAGTTTACTTAGATGAAATTTTTATGTATAGTGAATTTTCTTGAGCTGTCTGACTTTCTCAAAAATAATTCGTTAAAAGTTTTCCAGAACTCACCTCATTTCACAATATCGTCGTCGCTTGGTATTCAAACATTTCAACTAGCGATGAAAGCCTGGCAATTTATAAAATTATCCTTCAGCCTCAACTGAAAACAGAGTGTGACGTGACTGTTTTCCAAAAGCATGCAACGATGAGGGTGACTCCAAGGCTATAATTTGTCATGTAATTTACTTTCACAATTTTCCCGGTTAGATATGTACTTCCAATTGGGTTCTCCATCAATTCGGGATGTTTTAGGTGGGGCAAACTTTCCTAAAAGTGTTTTAAATGAGTTTTTCAGCTAAACAACGAATTGATATTCCAAACGAATGTTTAGACAAAGTGTTAAATTAAGTGTTTAGTATGGAATGGAAATGACTTTTGTACTCGAAGGATCAATACCCTTCGTGAAGAGTAAATTATATTTGAAGAAAGTTAGCGGTGAAGTTTTAAGTTTTTATACTGCAACAATCAGTCGGATTTGCACAAATTGTGCCTTGCAGGAACAACCAGAGTGCATGGCATCAATTCAAGTTTGCCATGTCTAATCCAAATCGAGGCCACTCATCCAAGTCAAGTTCAAGCATAATTCACATTTTAAAAATTTTGGACGAAAAGTGACTGCAATCGCGTCCTCCATTAAGTAACTGAATGTACTCGTTCACGACAGAGGGGTCAATTTTTACATGGTATCCAATGACACGGCAAATTATGTCATTGCGCAATCTTGGCGTTCCTTCTTGCGACTTGTGAGTATCTTTCGCTGTTGCCGTGAGTGCCAAGCCTGTCAATAAAACATGGCTCAATAAAAGTCTTGTAATACGTAATAACGATGATGGTATTCCGCTTGAACACAAAAATGTGCATGCAAGATACCGCCAGCTTCTCGTCCACATTTGCAGCCACATCTTTCATTTGAATCGCATTGTAGCCGCGACGGTCACTTCCTCGTAGCAGGCGTATGATTGCAAAGTTAATGCGGCTGTGATAAAAGCGTAATATTCGTACTTAACGTCTCGAAGAAGAGCTAACCGTTTCAATAGACAGTAAGTTGCTTTCATTGCCCCGGGCCCATAAAGTGCCCAGATTTCGCCAGCACCAACGGCTCACCTAATAAAAGCGTATACCTCTTCATCCACCAAAAACTTCCTGCGAATTATGTAAGGTTTTGCAGAGCTAACATTGCATTACCTAAAATAGTATCCAACTCCTGTCACTCCTCGAGGCGAGAGGGACTGTCTTCTATTTCTTTTCACTTGGTGTGAATATTAATTATAATTTTAGAGCAAGTCCCCCACATCGCGCTCGACTAAAATATCTTTGAGATACATGGCAGCTCCCCAACTCACTTCGTTGCTCCGTTGAAGGATAACTGCTATTTCAGTGTTAGGAAACATATGATGCAGTGTTTGCACGATACCACAAATAATACCTCCTTATTGTTTTATTGGCATAAAGGAAAACAAGGTTTCATGCTGCATGCAACCGTAAAGTGCGTTTTCATGCAAGATACAAGTTTTAAATAGCAGGTGAATGCAGGTAATCAATGAAGGACAATATAGTGGTAGAGTGAAAAGAAAGAAGGGTTAAATTTACACTTTGAAAGCATTTGTTTAAGGCATGCATAACTCAACTTGAACTTCAAATTTACACAACTTTAAAATGCGCGTTGCTTTTTGCTGAGGAATGGAATTGAGAGAAGAGATCAGTATAATTAGTAGCATAAATAAAATAATTATAGAAATTGCTCAGATTGAGTTTTTTTTGCTAGGAAGTAATATTTAATCAGAACTTAGCTGTCTACTTTATTTTGGAAGCTTAGTTTTGTAAAAGATGATAAATTATACATTTTATACAAACAGAAGTTGCCTGATATTGATGAATATTACATTATTAGCCACTTATGTTTTGTAATAATCACTCATGACTTAACAATCATCTGAAGAATAAATCTACAGGATTTCAAATCAATGTATGTATATTAAAAAATTTCCTATCTTTTGGATGGTTGAAAGTGTTGCAGGATGATTGTTTTTCAAACCATAGGGATTTCCAAAGCATGAAATGAAATTTTCGAATAAATCATTAAAGCCAGAGGGTACTGCCGTCGAGGAACCTGTGTTCAAATTTATATATATATTTCAATTATAAGTGAATTGCGAATCAACAATAATGTATATATGGTCAATAAAACTCTTGAACCCTGATGCTACCAAACGTAAAAATAATACAAACAATCCATCATTCAACTATTTCCTGGAATCCAATATGATTATCCTCATATATTTTTGACATACTCTAATACTGAACGTTAATTGGCAACATTAACCTGTAGCCATCTTTATTTGCCAAAAAATCCTTTCATGATTGAAAAAAATTGATTGGATATTTATAGATCTAGATAAAAGCTAATGGAGTTATGGTACAATTAGTTGTGATTTTTTCAAAAACTTGAATTTAGTGGATCTGTGGAATTCTTTCATTAAAGAAATTTCGAAAAGTCTTCTGTGACTCACATAGGGAAAGTGAGTAAAGAATCGAATTTCACTTTCTGATGTGAATATTTACATTACCCTCTACAGCAGCGATATTTGCTTCGGGACACACTATACGAGTGCGTGTTGGATTAACATTGTCCAATAGAGTATACGTGGACATAAATCTTTCCCTCGTACTGCGTATGAACTGCTCAGATGAACGATTATGAGGACCATTAGTTGGAAAAATTATTATTTAATTTTGCTCACAGAGCGTGAGTTTTAGAAATAGATTTCCACTATTTCGATGCGATGTTTGCGATATAATGTTATAATGTCAGAATGACAGTGAGATTTGACAGCTTTAATTCTATTTAAAATTCGATAACTCTAAAAAACAGTCTATACAAATATGCTGCGAATAAAGCTAGGCTACGCATGCAACTCTTCTAATTTGAAGTGTTAATAAAATCGTCATATTATATTTCTAAATGTTTTAAATTATTAACTTCCCAGTATATGGGAAGTTCTTGTAATCGCCTCGAAAATCGAAATTGAAATTTTCAACATATCTTTACGTTTTGAGGTCTTACGAGTATATTTTGAGTGTTTTTAGAAAAAAGTATGTATGTGTGTGTGTGTACGTACGTACGTGCGTACGTACGTGCGTACGTACGTGCGTACGTACGTGCGTTCGCGGACAGTTTTTCTACGAGCATAACTCACGTAAACAAAGTCGTATCGACTTCGTTAAGGTGTCAATCGAAGCGTCTTTAAAATTTTAAGAGCTGATTAGTTGTTGGTGGGGCACTTCGGTCGGGGGGGGGGGGGGTTTGCTGTTCTCTCCCCTTGAAAATCAGCTCTGTCATGCGCTATATCTCGCGAACCAAACGTACGATTTGCTTCAATAAGGTGTCAATCGACGCACATTAACATTTACGTGATTCTAACAGATTTTTAAAAAAATCGGTGAACCCGTTTTTTTTTTTTTTTTAAAAAGTGCAAAAAATTGGAGTTTTTTCAAAAACATCAAACTTTTAACTTTATTTACAAGTTGCAGTAATCAATATTTATAAAATTAATATACTCCAAACAGTTGTTGTAAAAAAAACACCAAAAGTTTTTTTCATGATTACAAAAAAAATTAAATAAAAAATAAAAAATCATTAAAAGTCATCATGTCTTTCACGGTCATTTATGTCAATCATTATATCTCGAGAACCAAATATAATCTTTGCATCATTAAGAAATCAATCGACGCGTATTAACATTTTAATGATGTTAAAAAAAATCTTTAAAGCCATTTTCTTAATTTAATAAAAAAAATATTGAAAATTAGTGTTTTTCATAAAAAAAATCATTAATAATTAATAAAATTAACATCGTGATAATAAATGTTTATAAAATTTATACACATTTATCAATTTCTGTAGAGACTAGCAAAATATTTTCTCATGATTTCAAAACAAATTGAATTAAAAATAAAAAAATCATTCAAAGTCACCATGTGAAAAGGGTTCGTACGAATTTGTATACCTTAAATCTCTTATTCTAAAGACATTGTTGTAAAGTCAATCAAAGTTTATTATTATTTGCATATTTTGCGGAGATTTTGAATAGCCTTCACATAACCGTGTTTTAACTTTAATAAAAACACTGCTTAAATTTTGAAAACCAATACAAATCAAATCAAATTTGCAATTGTGGTAATCAACGTTTTGAATGGTAAAATGTTTTCTTGTCAACACTTTTTGAGATCATATGTTCTGAAAAGCTTTCATCATATAAAAAATTCTAGTTTTTAGGAGTTTTGTTCTTTAGTATTCGTAAAATTTCAGCCACTTCCGTCATCATTTGTAATACATATATTTTACTATTTACATGCAATTGAACCTATTTTTGACTGCATAATCAATGTTTCTCAAAATCAACAGAAAATAAGAAATAATTATTAGTTTCATTGATGTAAAATCGTGAAAAAATACAAATTCAGTGATTATGCCGAACTGCTAGCAGTTTTGACCGCAACTATTCAAAATGGCCATCAAGCGACAAAATCTCTTCAGTTGTCGTAATAACAAAAACTGCATTCATTTGCTGTTTTACCTTCAAGCATCGATATGAAAATAACAAATAACGTAGAAAAGGCTTTGTAACCTGTGACCCCTGCGATTGGTCCACGTGAATATTAAATCAAAGCAATCCACGAAAATCTTTACGTAATCAATTGACGCTCGCGTAGATGTTACGATTAATAATAAGTCATTCCAATAACTTTTATGAGAAGTACATTTTTATTATTAAAGGTAGTATTATTTCCATGATTATTATTGTGTTTAATATTTTTAATATTTATGTAAATATTACTGGGAAGTTGTACGTGTTGACCTCAAGGGTCGCACCTCACGGCTTGTTTTTTTTTTGTTATTAATAAGTCTTTACATGATATAAAGATAATATCGAAATGACAGCGAAATTTTACAACTACAATGATATATATTCGTATTGAAACTTTTATCACTTACTCGTAAAATACATTATACTTGCAGGAAAGACAAGACTAAAATTTACTGCGTAAATTTACACACATAAATAATGTTTAATATTTGTACCATGTTATTTCGGCTTCGACTCATTTATGCATTTCCTTTTCGAATATGTAACAATACGAACCGTAAATGATGAAATCAGAATACTGTCACCAGCAAGTTAATTAAGTACATGTCGCACTGGTCAACTGTAGTGAAAGAACTGTGATTAGAAGAATATTATATTAAGTATGATAATATTAACGATCTTTCAAATCATATTAACGGTAACAAGGGATATCATTCGATTTTTCGCAAAAAAATTACAAATATCATTTTTTTCGTGATACCACAAATCAGACTTGAAGTTAAGGCATGCATTTCGATTTTATAATAGGTTCAACAACTAAAACTATTTTTAATTTAGAATTGAAAACTTCAAATTCAAAAAAGTAACTAAATTGTCGCAGAGATCTTTGTTTCCAATACGCTAAGATTGATAAATAAACATCGAATGTCTATCTGGAAAAAGTGTCATGTTTCAAATTACATTCCAAAAAAAAACCAAAAAATAAGAATCGAGAAACTCAAAAAAAAACGTAGGGACATAAGTTTCCACTACATGAAAATAAATAAAGCACTGTTTCAAGCTAGCAGAATCAAAAAAGGATATAAACTCTCTACCATAGTCATTGATTATACGTTTCTAATTACTGCTGTTATATCACAATGATCTATTAGCCGACTAGCCAAACTGAACTGGATTAAGCCATGAAATTTAATTATGTCCACGTTTTGATAAGCCTACAAGGCATCCCTAGTCCAAATCCAAGAAGTAAGAGTAGCATATCCAATTCCGGCCGCCCTTAATCAATAACTTACCAATTATCCTGAAATTTTCTTGCCAGATACCAATTTTATGACTTCTTGACTTCAAATATATGCAGAGACTGTTCCAATACTGAACCTCGTTCTATAATTTAAGGTTTAAGGAGCGTCGATAAATTCCTTGGTGGGCTGAGTAGACACACCACCTACAAAACGCTAAGTCTTAATTAATATTTGACTCCAACCAAAGTGTTTACTGTGGTGTGCCATTAATCCAACCCTCTTATGGTGGTTGTCAGGAACAAAATTGATATTGTGGCAATGGTTTGCTGGCGTTGAATTTGATATAGTGGAGAATATGCGGTTTTGGATACAGTTTCCTATAATGACTTCAGAAGTAAAATAATTTGAAATTTTTAATCAGCCGGTAAATGTATTGACATGTGTGATTTTATAAGTCAGCTTGATCCCACACATCAATTTTGGCCAGGAAATAAGTCTGAAAGTATTAAAACACATAAGTAAAAGGATTTGCTTGAGATATTTCAAATTATACAATTCTTTGATTTTTTAAATTGTTCGGAATTATCACATAGCGAGATCATTTTTTTTGAACATGGGTCAAAACAATAGTAAACTTTTTCATCAGGTTTATTTATTTTAAATACAAAATAAACAAGCCGTGAGGTGCGACCCATGAGGTCCACATGGTCAACTTCCCAGTAATATCTACATAGATATTAAAAATATTAAACACAATAAAAGTTATGGAAATAATACTACTTCAAATAATAAAAATGTACCTCTCATAAAAATTATTGGAATGATTTAATATTAATCGTAACATCTACGGGAGCGTCAATTGATTACGTATAGATTTTGGTGCATTGGTTTGATTGATTATTCACGCGGATCAATCGGAGGGGGGACAGGTTACAAAGCAGTTTTTTTAATTAAAGTTAAAACATGGTGCTGTGAAGACTATTGGAAATCTGCTCAAAGTTTGCAAATATTAATAAACTTTGATTGACTTTACAACAATGTCTTTAGAATGAGAGATTTAAGGTATAATGATTCGAATGAACCCTATTTACATGGTGACTTTGAATGATTTTTTATTTTTAATTTAATTTTTTTTTGTAATCATGAGAAAAGTCTTTGTTGGTTTCTCTACAAAAATTAATAAAATTTTATATATTTTACAAACATTTATTATTACGATGTGCAAATCAGGTTAAAAATGGAATTTTTTATAAAAAAAACACTACTTTTCTAAAAAAAAATTAACAATCCGTAAAAAGCGCTTTAGCATTTTTTTTAATATGAAAAAACATCATAAAAATGATAATACGCGTTGATTGACACCTTAATGATGGAAAGATTATATTTGGTTCTCGAGATATAATGAATGACGTAAATGACCTTGAACGTTTAATGATTTTTTATTTTTTATTTAATTTTTTTTTGTAAACATGAAAAAAAATTTTGCTGATTTTTTCACAAGAACTATTTGGAGTATATAAATTATATAAACATTGATTACTTAGGTTTGAAAATCAGGTTAAAAATTTTGTGTTTTTGAAAAAAAAAACCCAATTTTTTGCGCTTTTTTTGAAAAAATTAAAAAACGGATCCAACGATTTTTTTAAAAATTTGACAGAATCACATAAATGTTAATATGCGTCGATTGACACCTTAATGATGAAAATCGCATGTTGGGTTCGTGAGATCTAGCGCATAACATGGTTGACCTTCAAGGGGTGAAAACAGCAAACCCCCGCCCCCCCCCAGACCGAAGTGTCCCAAAAACTAATCCGCTCTTAAAATTGCAAAGACGCTTCAATTGACATCCCAACGAAGTCGATACGACTTTGTTTACGTGAGTTATGCTCGTAGAAAAACAGCCCACGAACGCACATACGTACGTACGTACGTACATACACACACACACACACACACACATACATACTTCTTTCTTAAAACACTTTATATATACTCTATAGACCTCAAAACGTAAAGAAAAGTTGAAAATTTCAATTTCGATTTTCGAGGCGATTACAAGAACTTCCCATATACTGGGAAGTTAAAAACCAAAACTGATTTGCACAAGATTTCGTAATGGAAAAATATGAACATATTCAAAAAAAAATCAAACTTATTAGAGTATAAAAGGTAGTGTAATTAAATGTTTGACAATTTTTTTTATATATTTGAAAGCATCTCCAAATGTTTAAACTGGTTTATGACTGAAAAGTCATCTTATTCCTATAAAATAAAACAGTTTAACATAATAAAAGGGTACAGGTGATGGGAAATGCTGTAAAATACATGCAGGCATTTGAAAGGTTTTCGGTGAAGACAACTAATTAACAAAATAAATTTTTCTATACATAAGCCTGCACCATGCGATGCCTTTTTCCAAAAGTGCCTTTTAAACTACATACGTCGAAGGATTGTTTTCAGGACAATAAAAAATTCAGATAAATGGCTAGCCTTGCAGTTCATTGTTATTGTTTGTGGCTCAATTTATCAAAAAGGTCGTTGTTTTCATTCCTTTAGTGTTTCAATTTTTTGAAAATCGTTACAATAGCAGTTTCCCGCTATGTTCGAAGCTCCTCCAAGCCCAATACGTTTAAACCTTTATACGACACACCATTTACTGTGACGCTGTTGTCATCTACATTTTGCTAAAGATTATTTTTTCGAGCTGAATAGACGAAAATCAAATTTTAATATTTCCATGCATTCATAGCAAGTAAATCACCTTCTTAAATATTTGTAGCTGCAAAATTTTAAGATACTCATATCCAAAAACATGTGATAAATAATATAAAATAGCCATACATTATCCTACACGTTTACATGACCGTTGATAGTTATTGTGGACCCAGGAGTAGGATAAAGCTGAATTAATTTTGTTACTGATAAATATTATTCGGAACAGAAAATACCACGGAGCCTTGCTATTAAAATTTCAATCACGCTTTCAATAGATAAAAAGAACACCTTAAACCTAGCGAAAATTCTCACAAATCTGAAAGTTCACACTCTTAGACTCCTAATTATTAACGAAATGAGAAGCTTAGTTCATGAATATGTTGAGTAACACTTGTCTAACTTACGTGATTATTCCAGTATTGAGGCGGCCTTATGGTATAGTGTGCCATGTTGTCCTTGGAACAACATATACAGGGTGTTTTTTTTGAAGCGGTAAAAAACTTTTGATAAATATGTTTGTCATTATAGCTGTCAAATTTGGCTGTTATTTTCACATTTTGTTTCAGTCACTTTGGTAAAAAATTATGCAAAGACTTATGTCTGAACAATGCCTCAAAACAGTGCAAATTAATTTTCATAACTCGTGTTCTGTGCACCAAACTTAAAGAGCACTTCACTCAATTAATGGTGCTCATAATCGTCCATCTGAGCAGCTCATACGCAATTTGATGAAAATATTTATGTCTACGCAAACTATATTTGACATTGTTCATACAACACGCGCTCGAACAGTGCGCACGAAGCAACTAGCACTACTGTATAGGGTAGTGTAGTTGAGGGTCCAAATTTATCGATTCAACGCCGTTCTAAACAACTTGGCCTCTGTGCGTCCACTACATGAAAAATTTTGATTCGTGATTTTTTGAATCCCAATGCTTCCAACGGGGTAGCGTAACATAGTGCGTGAAACTATTATTTTGTTGGGCTGAACCTTTGGCGAACGAATCATTTCAAGAAATCGACCTGTGAACTGGACGCACAGATCGCGAAACTTGACTCCATTGGATTACTGTTTGTGAGAGTACAACAAATCACGTGTCTCTGTTTTAAATCAGTGACTTTTGATGACTTGAAACTCAACATTCGACGAGTCATCATCATCATCATCAATGGCGCACCAGCCCAAATCGAGCCTTGGCCTCCCGAAGACACTGCCTCCAACTGTCTCGGTCCAGCGACCGCGTCCTCCAATTAGCGAATCCCAGCAAGGATTCGCTGTCGTTCTCAACTGCATCCTCCCATCGTTTGCGTGGTTTTCCTGGTGGGCGGCTTCCTGTTGCTCGGCCTTTCATGGAGCGCTTGGGAATTCGCCTGTCATCCATACGCTCCACATGGCCAGCCCACTGAAGTCGTAGCAGTTTCGTCAGAATCGATACCGGTGGCTCGTCATAAAGAGCGTACAACTCATGGTTGTACCGGATTCGCCAGTCCGGTCCGTCCTTCACGGGCCCCAGAATACGTCTCAAAATGCGGCGTTCGAAGACGTCAATCCTTTTTTCTGAGGCTTGAGTCAAAGTCCATGTTTCACATCCGTAAATCAATACAGGACGGATGATCGTTTTATAGACGCGCAGCTTATTTTTTCGGTGGACTTTGTTACTTTTAATCACCGAGAGGACTGAAAAATATATTTTATTGGCTAGACCAATTCACCGTTCAATTTTGTCCTTTTCATTCCCGTCTTTGGCGAGGTTGACACCAAGATAAATAAAGGAGTTAACGCTTTCCACACTGTAGTTAGTTAGCGTCATGTTTTGTCTATTTGGCGTCTTTTTCCTTGACTGGGTCATATATTTGGTTTTGTTCACATTGACCCTTAGGCCGACTTGCCTAGCCACTGACTCCAGCTCAGTAAACGCTTCTTTGGCACGAGATAGAGATCGGGCCATGACGTTGATGTCATCGGCGTACGCTACTATTTGAGTAGACTTAAAGAGTAGCGTTCCCGCATTGTCTACTTTAATCTTCCTGATGACATACTCTAGGGCCAAATTGAAGAGTATGGGGGCGAGGCCATCACCCTGTTTAAGACCTGAGCTGGTGTCGAAGCTTTGAGTCAGATCGCCTTGACATGTGACTTTAGATCGTGTGTCGGTCATCGTTAGTCTGGTCATTCGTATTAGTTTGATAGGTATCCCAAAATCAAGCATTATTTTATATAGTATATTATTCGACGAGTCATTGGCATAATAAGGTCTGCTATGCTAGAAAAGTTCGTACGAAATTCTAAAAACAGGAACAAACAGTGTTTGTATGCCATAAAATATTTTTAATCATTAAATGCCATGCAATTTGCAAGCACATAAAAGCAAAAAAAATCGCCACACCAATAATTAATCTGTGGTTTATCCATCCATAAACTTTTATGCGTCTAAAACCACCTTGTATTAAATGTCACATACTATTTAAGCAACTAAAGAGCCTACAGTTTTATTAAACAACAGTAATCTATTTATTCGATGCATTCATTTCCCAAGGAAAATTTAGGAAATGCATTCGTTTTACATAAACCAGAGTGCGGACACTGTATTAAAGCACCCTATTTTTTGAAGAGCAACTTTCCTGTCACTTTGATTCCATAAAATATCAGATACGCACTTGACGCATTACTTTGCCATACAATTTCAAGCAATCCTTTTTCATGAAAATACCTTACAGCCGTGACTGCCAAGATGGTTGCCGGCAGTTGCGACAAAACTATATATTTTTTAAGCCATCATAGAGCATTAACTTTTATTTAAAAACAATCATATAAGTATTGAATGCATTGGTGTACTTTCGAAAATTTCCTCATTTTGTTCATTTTTTCAAGAAAATACAATACAATCATTGTATCTTGGGGTGTTAGGGGTAAGTGGAGCAAAACATTGTACTTTTTAAGTAACATTTTCATACATGAGCAGTTATTGGTGTATATGCTGCATAAGTTTATCATGAAAATTCAAGAAAGTATTCGATACATTCGTTTCTCATGAACTTTTGTTTCATAGAACCGAAGCAGCCAAAAGGGTACGATCAACTGCCGCATGACACTTTATTAACTTCCCAGTATATGGGAAGTTCTTGTAATCGCCTCGAAAATCGAAATTGAAATTTTCAACATATCTTTATAGTACAGTCAAAGCTTCCGAATTTTGACGTAAACCGTGCATTTTGGGTAGGCAGAATTTTTTTTAATGCAATGCGTGGGCAATGTTACAGATAGCTTAAGTTCAAGTTTCTGGGGTCGCAGCTCCTGTCCTTTCAGCTCCATCTTCAAAACAAAAGAAGTTGGGGCACCCTCATATCTCTGAAACCATGGCTCCCAAAAGAAAGTTGTGTATGGCAAACTTACGTAGAATAAAATGGTTAGCAAGTCGTTCATACATCACTTTTACGTTGGGTCAATAATAAAACAAGCCGCGAGGTGCGACCCTTGAGGTCCACACGGTCAACTTCCCAGTAATATCTACATAAACATCAACAACATTACAACAATGAGAGGTATTCATAGCAGTAACACGAATGAGTTAATATGAATCATATCCATTGATTACGTAAGGTTTTTGGTCGATGAGGACAGAATGAATATTCACGCGGATCAATCGGTAGTGGGCCTTTTTGGTCTTGAAAATTTTTGTTGGTTTTCAAAATTTAAGCTTTTTTTTAATTAAAAGACTATAAAAACTATTAAAAATCTGCTCAAATTATGCAAATATTTTAAACCTTTGATTGAATTTACAACATATTTTTAGAATAAAAGATATAAAGTAATAGCATTCGTATGAACCCTCTTTACATGGTAACTTTGAATGATTTTTTTTATTTTTTATTTAGTTTTTTTTTTCATAATCATGAAAGAAAATTTTGCCGGTGTCTCTTCAAAAGCTGATAAGAATGTATAAATTTTATAAACTGGTATCACTGTGCTGTGCAAATCAAGTTAAAAAAATATTTTTTATGAAAAAAAACCATAATTTTTCGCATTTTCATCTATTAAATAAAAAAACAGAGGCTGAAACGAATTTTTATAATGTTAAAAACTTCACAAAGATGTTAATACACGTCAACTGACACCTTAATGATGCAAATATTATATCTGGTTCGTGAGATATAGTGAATGATAAAAATGACCTTGAAAATCATGATGACTTTTAATGATTTTTTGTTTTTAATTTAATTTTTTACGTAATCATGAGGAAAAGTTTTTATGTTGTTTTTACAAACACTGCTCGAAGTATATAAATTTTATAAAAATTGAACACTGTCTTTCGTAAATCAGGTTAAAAATTTATTGTTAATAAAAAAAACCCTAATTTTTTGCACTTTTTTTTCTTAAAATAAAAAACGGCTCCAACGATTTTTTTAAAAATTCGAAAGATTCATTGAAATCAAATTACGCGTACATTGACACCTCTACAATGCAAATCGTATGTTTGATGCGCGAGATATAACGCATGACAGAAGTGACCTTGAAGATCATGATGACTGTTAATGATTTTTTATTTTTTATTTGATTTTTTTTGTAATCATGAGAAAAAATTTTGATGGCATTTTTAAAAAACTTTTTGGAGTATATAAATTATATAAAGATTGATTATTTGGATTTGACAATAATCACAATTTTTTGCACTTTTTTTTAAAGATTAAAAAACCGTTCCAACGATTTTTTCAAAATTTGACAGATTTACATAAATGCTAATACGCGTCGATTGAAACCTTAACCATGCAAATCGTATGTTGGGTTCGCGCGATATGTATAACGCACGACAGAAATGACCTTGAAAATCATGATGCCTGTTAATGATTTTTTATTTTTTATTTAATTTTTTACGTAGTCATGAGGAAAAGTTTTTATGTTGTTTTTACAAACACTGCTTGAAGTATATAAATTTTATAAAAATTGAACACTGTCTTTCGTAAATCAGGTTAAAAATTTATTGTTTATAAAAAAACCCTAATTTTTTGCACTTATTTTTCTTAAATTAAAAAACGGCTCCAACGATTTTTTTTAAAATTTGACAAAAATGCTAATACGCGTCGATTGACATTTTAACCATGCAAATCGTATGTTTGGTTCGCGAGATATAACGCATGACAGAAATGACCTTCAAAGGGTCAAAACAACAAACCCCCACGACCGAAGTATCCCAAAAACTAATCAGCTCTTAAGATTGCAAAGACGCTTCGATTGACACCTCAACAAAGTCGATCGGACTTTGTTTACGTGAGTTATGCTCGTAGAAAAAAGCGTCCACGAACGTATAGACGTACGTACGTACGTACACACACACACATACGTCTCCCTTTCTAAAAATACTTTATATATACTCGTAAGACCTCAAAACGTAAAGAAAAGTTGAAAATTTCAATTTCGATTTTCGAGGCGATTACAAGAACTTCCCATATACTGGGAAGTTAAAAAGTTACAAGCCAAAAACCACACACAAAAAGGGGGAACATCTTTCGGGCGCCACAAATCCATTGTTTTCACTTTAACTCCAAAAAACATGCAGAATAACTTTAAGGCAATTTTGTTGCAAGTCGTTTGCGTTATTGATTGCTTTGATCGCTGTACAGTGGCGGGAGCTATTGCATCTCAAAGAGGGGAAACTCACGTGAAAAACGCATAAATCGAAATAATTAGCTTCCGATGGCATACCCCCCATTGCAAACCTCACGGAATATTTTAGTGAGTAGGAAATTTTTAATTGCAATGAGTAGTATACCTTTATGTGAGCTTAAATTTAAGTTTCTGGGGTCGCAGCTCCAATCCCCTTGGCGCCATCTTGAGAACAAAAAAAAGTGGGACGGCCCCCTATCTTGGGAAGCACCGCCCCACAAAAAAGTTTAATATAACAAACTTGTGTAAAATTCAATTTGCAGTAAGCTGTGGATACATCATTTTCACGTGCTGTCAATATTAAAAGGGCTACGCGCCAAAAGCGGCGTTGAAAAGGGGGGATCATTTTTCGCGTGCCACAATTTCTTGGTTTCCCCTACTATCGCGAAATTCGTTCGAAAATAACTTTTAGACCGTTTTATCACCAAACGTTTGCGGTATTAATTGTTTCGATCACTGTGCCATGTCAGGAGTTATTGTGTCTCGAAGAGGGACAAGTCTTAGGAAAAAGCATTTTAACACCTGTTTATCTGGTCCTGAAATTATTAAGCCGATTATGGCAATTTTGAACAAAATTATTGTGAATGGCCACCTTGCAAGGAAATCTCTACAAAAACTGCATTCATTCTTCCTAGCGCCGTTTTGTCCTCCAAGCATCTATGTAAATATAATAAGCAACGTAGAAAAACGCTTTTCAGCCTGCTCCCCTCGAATTGATGCGCGTGAATGTTCAATCAAACCAATCCACCTCCCATACACCAAAAGCCTTACAAAATCAATGGACGCTCCTGTAGATGATACGATTGATATTAACTCATTTCAATTACTGTTATGGGTACCTCGCATTATTATTATTTAAAGTAGTATTATTTCCGTAACTATTTTTGTGTTTAATATTTTTAATATTTATGTAGATATTGCTGGGAAGTTGACCGTGTGGACCTCAAGAGTCGCGTCTCGTGGCTTGTGTAAAAAACTTTTGGTGTCGTTTTTGAATTTATAAAAAAAGTGCAAAAGATTAGGCTTTTTTCATAAACAATAAATCTTCAACCTGATTTGCGAAACACAGTCATCAGTGTTTGTAAAATTTGTATACTCAAAACAGTTTTTGTTAAAAAGCCAGCAAAAGTTTTTGATATTATTACGAAAAAAATTAAATTAAAAATGAAAAATCATTAAAAGTCATCATGACCTTCATGGTCATGCAAGTCATTCACTATATCTCGCGAACCAAATGTAATATTTGCATAATTAAGGTCTTTTCCAACGCGTAAATACGTTTTCGTGATTTTTTGTAAATTTATAAAAAAAAATGTTGCAGCCGTTTTTCACTTTAGTAAAAGAAATTTCGAAAAATTTGGTTTTTTTCATAAAAAATACAATTTCAACCTCATTGGCACAACACAGTGATAAATGTTTATAAATTCTTATCAGTTTATGTGAGAAACCAGCAAAACTTTCTGCCATGATTAAGAAAAATTAAATTGAAAATAAAAAAACATTCCAAGTCATCATGTAAAAAGGGTTCATACGAATGAATCAACCTTATATCTCTTATTCTAAAGATATTGTTCTTGAATCAATCAAAATTTATTAATATTTTCTAAAATATTATAATTTTTTCAATAATATAATAATTTTCTATTATTCCAATAACTGTTATGAAAAGTACATTATAATTATTTAAGGTAGTATTATTTTCATATTTATTATTCTGTTTCATATTTGTAATATTTATGTACATATTACTGGGAAGTTGACCGTGTGGACCTCAAGGGTCGCACCACACGGCTTGTTAACTTCCCAGTATATGGGAAGTTCTTGTAATCGCCTCGAAAATCGAAATTGAAATTTTCAACTTTTCTTTACGTTTTGAGGTCTATAGAGTAAATATAAAGTGTTTTTAGAAAGGGAGACGTGTGTGTGTGTGTGTACGTACGTACGTACGTCTGTACGTTCGTGGACACTTTTTTCTACGAGCATAACTCACGTAAACAAAGTCCGATTAACTTGGTTGAGGTGTCAATCGAAGCGTCTTTGCAATTTTAAGAGCTCATTAGTTTTTGGGAAACTTCGGTCGGGGGGGTTTGCTGTTTTGCCCGTTTGAAGGTCATTTCTATCATGCGCTATATCTCGCGAACCAAACATACGATTTTTTTGAACAAGGTGTCAATCGATGCGTATTGACGTTTGTGCGAATCTGTCAAATTTTTAAAAAAATTCTTCGACCGGTTTTCAAATTTTTTAAAAAAAAGTGCAAAATATTAGGGTTTTTTTCAAAAACAATAAATTTTTAAATTTATTGTTTTAATTAAAAATAAAAAATCATTAAAAGTCATCATGATTTTCAAGGTCATTTTTATCATTCACTATATCTCACGAACCATATATAATATTTGCATCATTAAGGTGTCAGTTGACGTGTATTAACATCTTTGTGAAGTTTTTGACATTATAAAAATTCGTTTTAGTCGTTTTTTTAATTTAATAGAAGAAAATGCGAAAAATTTTTTTTTTTTCATAGAAAATATTTTTATAACTTGATTTGCACAGCACAGTGATCCAGTTTATAAAATTTATACATTCTTATCAGTTTTTGGAGAGAAACTGGCAAAATTTTATTCCATGATTATGAAAAAACTAAATTAAAACTTAAAAAATCATTCAAAGGTTACCATGTAAAGAGGGTTCATACGAGTGCTATTACTTTATATCTTTTATTCTAAAAAAAATTGTTGTAAATTCAATCAAAGTTTTAAGATATTTGCATAATTTGAGCAGGTTTTTAATAGTTTTTATAGTCTTTTAATTTAAAAAAATTGCTTAAATTTTGAAAACCAACAAAATTTTTCAACACCGATTGATCCGCGTGAATATTCAATCTGTCCTCATCGACCAAAAACCTTACATAATCAATGGACCCTCCCGTAGACGATATGATTCATATTAACTCATTCCTGTTACTATTACCTCTCATTGTTGTAATGTTGTTGATGTTTATGTAGCATATTACTGGGAAGTTGACCGTGTGGACCTCAAGGGTCGCACCTCGCGGCTTGTTTTTTTTAAGCAATTATGTTTATGAAACCGTAATTTACATCATCAATATTCAGCATTAATTTTCTAAGAAACATTCCTGTATGTCCTCTATAAAATTATTTTTTCATGAAAATATCTTACAACTGTTGTATCCAAAGAGTTGCAAGAAACTGCAACGACACAAATTATTTTTGAAGCAGCTCTAGAGTCTGCATTTTACTTTGTGCAACAACTTTCTATGAATTGGACGCATTAATTTCCTAATAAAAATTCATTAATAAATTCAAAGTGTGCTTTTTTTTCTTTTTTTCGTAATAATTCCGGTAACTTTAGGTACTTGTGGCCAAATTTTGCACAATCGCACATATTTTATTTGAATCCAGTTTCGGTTAAAAAACAAAGATGTATGCAAAATTTTGCTTCCGGATCTCGTATTAGATGTTTCCGAATCAATAAAAGTACATTATATCAATGCTTGCAGGCTTGCTATTCAACGGTTTCATGGAATTGAATCTCTAAAATATTCTAATTTATTCACATCTTTGAAAATACATTTTACTATCAGCACGTTACACACATTTATTGACGGCTATATGATTTCATTGTATAATATTTTTCTGCATGTAAATATGTTTATAAATGGACAGCTCAGATCAATTCTTTCGCCGCTATAAATGTAATATTTACCTTTTATTCTAACGTTATAAATGACCCCAGTTCCACCATAATTTGCACGTTCATACAGTCGACGAAGGCCAAACAAGCAGTAATGTATTTTATTGCCTTAGGAATGGAGAAAAATTAATCGCTTATTAGCATGATTTTCTAGGAGATAAATGGGTAACACAAATAAATCGTGATACCGATGATTTCAAATCATGTCTACTAAAACCAGTAATGGTCGACCCACGACTGTAGCATATCTCTCTTCTTCTTCCCCTTAAGTATTTTTCAAATAGAATAACACTGAATGCAATGAATTCTCTGCATTGTCATTTAACCACGGTTTTGTTAACTTCCCAGTATATGGGAAGTTCTTGTAATCGCCTCGAAAATTTGAAATTTTCAACTTTTCTTTACGTTTTGAGGTCTATAGAGTATATATAAAGTGTTTTTAGAAAGAAGTATGTATGTGTGTGTGTGTATGTATGTATGTACGTACGTACGTACGTACGTGCGTCCGCGGGCCGTTTTTCTACGAGCATAACTCACGTAAAAAAAGTCGTATCGACTTTGTTAAGGTGTCAATCGAAGCGTCTTTGCAATCTTAAGAGCTGATTAGTTTTTGGGACACTTCGGTCGGGGGGGGGGGGGGTTTTGCTGTTTTCACCCCTTGAAGGTCAACCATGTTATACGCTATATCTCACGAACCAAACATGCGATTTTCATCATTGAGGTGTCAATCGACGCGTATTAACATTTATGTGATTCTATCAAATTTTTAAAAAAATCGTTGGATCCGTTTTTTAATTTTTTTAAAAAAAGTGCAAAAAATTAGGGTTTTTTTCAAAAACACAAAACTTTTAACCTGATTTTCAAACCTAAGTAATCAATGTTTATATTATTTATATACTCCAAATAGTTCTTGTGAAAAAATCAGCAAAGTTTTTTTTCATGATCACAAAAAAAATTGAATAAATAATAAAAAATCATTAAACGTTCAAGGTCATTTACGTCATTCATTATATCTCGAGAACCAAATATAATCTTCCAATCATTAAGGTGTCAATCAACGCGTATTATCATTTTTATGATGTTGTTATATATTAAAAAAATTGCTAAAGCGTTTTATACGATTTATTAAATTTTTTTTAGAAAAGTAGTGTTTTTTTCATAAAAAATTCCATTTTTAACCTGATTCGCACATCGTAATAATAAATGTTTGTAAAATATATGAAATTTTATCAATTTTCGTAGAGAAACCAACAAAACCTTTTCTCATGATTACAAAAAAAAATTAAATTAAAAATAAAAAATCATTCAAAGTCACCATGTAAAAAGGGTTCATTCGAATCATAATACCTTAAATCTCTTATTATAAAGACATTGTTGTAAAGTCAATCAAAGTTTATTATTATTTGCAAAATTTGAGCAGATTTCCAATAGTCTTCACAGCACCATGTTTTAACTTTAATGAAAAAACTGCTTTGTAACCTGTCCCCCCTCCGATTGACCCGCGTGAATAATCAATCAAACCAATGCACCAAAATCCTTACGTAATCAATTGACGCTCCCGTAGATGTTATGATTAATATTAAGTCATTCCAATAATTTTTATGAGAGGTACATTTTTATTATTTAAAGTAGTATTATTTTCATAATTATTATTGTGTTTAATATATTTAATATCTATGTAGATATTACTGGGAAGTTGACCGTGTGGACCTCATGGGTCGCACCTCACGGCTTGTTTTATTTTCAGGTAATATTATTCATATTCGAAGCAACGGCACACGAAAGTGTAGATGTCCAGAAATGCTCTACAAGAGTGAAATATGCAACTCAGGCACATGCCAATTGTACATGCGTACCGGAACCATAATCGCTTCTAGATTTGAATTAGCTCCTATGAAAAATTTAACTTCCAAGCTTTGACCTCACAAGATGATATATGACTTACATTTCAAGACAAATGTTCGACACTCAGTGAATTGTTGTGTTCTCTTTCTATGAACTAATTAAAAAACATCAGTTTGAATAAATAATGCAGGACGAATCATCTTTGCCATGCACCCTTTCAGACGAATATTTTCTGCAACCCCCACATAGTATGTCACCTGTGGTTATCGTTCTCGTCTGCGCTGCACGAAAATAATCAGGAAATGCATTCGTGGAAGTCTCACAAGAAGACAAGATGCCTGATGCACATACCGTTTACTAATTTCCCTCTGGACTTGAACCGAGCCACAGCTGATGTACCTAGAGTTTCGTCTGCACGGCAGCCGCTAGTATATTGCGACTACCTTGGATGCGAATCTTGTGAACCTCGCCAGCAGATATAATCACTGTAATTAACAATGGTAGCGAAGGCTTGTGAGAATTTCCTATTTCAGCACATACCATCCCGAGCGCTGAGGCTGATGGTAACTAAGTCTTCCTGCCCCATCGGTGGATCGCTGATGGCATCTCGGGAATGCTTGCATCCATCCGTATGGTGATGTGTCACAGGTAGTTTGAAATAGACAGTTAATTATTCGGTTTAGCTGTGCGTGCAATTGCAAATTCATCGTTCATTGCATATTGCAACTATGTAGATGGCCGGCCGTACGCTTGTTCGCCATTAAGAGAAAGGCTTTCGTTTGATTGAATCCTTTCCGCGGCACCTCAATCGTAGTCGAGGATTATTGTATCTAGACTATTGTATCTAGATTTCAAATGAACATAGCGCCAGTGTACATATCACCAAAAGTGGATTGATAACATCTGCAAATAACAACGCACATCCGTTGAAGCTGTAGCGATAAACATCTTTGCATGGATTATGCATATATTTTTATACCAGAAGTTTCACTTGCAAATATTCATCAAAGATGAAAAATAGAGTTGACTTTGAGTTTGATGGAATGCATTTACAAGTAAATTGCTTTTACTTTTTAATATTTGCACTCATCTTTGCAGTTGATTTTCCAGCGCACGAATATCTCGTTGTCGTCTAAATAAACTTTTGAAGTAACGTGAAATCCGCAAAATAATGTATGTAATAATATTTTTGTGAATATCAGGACATTGGCGGTAGAAGCCATTTTACGTTTTTAAAATGTAAAATGTTTGCTTCAACTAAAGGCCTTTGTAGCAATTAATTACTTTGGAATCATGCTGTTCTGAGACTGTTTTCGTAAAGAAAGGTTGTAACATTATTTTTAGAACCTATCAACTATGTATAAAAATTACCTGATGAAATTTACTCGAAAATAAAATGAAGTTTGTGTTGAAAATTGGGCTACAAATATATCTCTGAATAAATCGAATCGAGAAGATACCGGACAGTTTCTAAGAAAACAAGCCGCGAAGTCCGACCCTTGAGGTCCACACGGTCAACTTCCCAGTAATATCTTGATAAACATTAAAAATATTAAACACAATAATAATTTTGAAAATAGTACTACTTTAAATAATTAAAATGAGAGGTATTCATAGCAGTAACAGAAATTTAAGATTTAATATAAATCATATCATCTACGGGAGCATCCACTGAATACGTAAGGCTTTTGGTGGATGGGTGATGATGATTGATTACCACAAATGCAAATTTGATTGAAATTTTGATGGTTTTCAAAATTTAAGCCGCTTTTTTAATTAAAAGAATGCAAAAACTATTAAAAATCTGCTCAAATTATCCAAACATTTTGAAACTTTGATTGACTTTACAACAAAGTCTTAAGAATAAAAGATATAAGGTAATATCATTCGGAAGAACCCTTTTCATATGGAAACTTTGAATGTTTTATTTTAATTTTAATTGAATTTTTTTCAGAGTCGTGTAAAAAGTTTGCGTGTTGTATTGAAATATTGTTATATAAAATGGGCATAAATACGATTTAGGTAGTACCTTTAACTTGAAGAGGCGAGAAAACATAACATTCAGGATATTCAATGAATTGAATAAAAATATTTTCATTGATTATCAGCCATCCGGGATATGCATCATTCAAACGGTTAGTTATTATTCCAGTTTTACTTCGGTTGGACATGTTGCATAAAAACTGAGAAAATTAGGTACAAGCCTTTCGTATTTTTAACTTCCCAGTATATGGGAAGTTCTTGTAATCGCCTCGAAAATCGAAATTGAAATTTTCAACTTTTCTTTACGTTTTGAGGTCTTACGAGTATATATAAAGTGTTTTTAGAAAGGGAGACGTATGTGTGTGTGTGTGTGTGTGTACGTACGTACGTACGTCTATACGTTCGTGGACAATTTTTTCTACAAGCATAACTCACGTAAACAAAGTCCGATCGACTTGGTTGAGGTGTCAATCAAAGCGTCTTTGCAATCTTAAGAGCTGATTAGTTTTTGGGATACTTCGGTCGGGGGGGTTTGCTGTTTTGCCCGTTTGAAGGTCATTTCTATCATGCGTTATATCTCGCGAACCAAACGTACGATTTGCATGGTTAAAATGTCAATCGACGCGTATTAGCATTTTTGTCAAATTTTAAAAAAAATCGTTGGAGCCGTTTTTTAATTTAAGAAAGAAAAGTGCAAAAAATTAGGGTTTTTTTATAAACAATAAATTTTTAACCTGATTTACGAAAGACAGTGTTCAATTTTTATAAAATTTATATATTTCGAGCAGTGCTTGTAAAAACAGCATAACAGCTTTTCCTCATGATTACGTAAAAAATTATATAAAAAGTAAAAAATCATTAACAGGCATCATGATTTTCAAGGTCATTTCTGTCGTGCGTTATACATATCGCGCGAACCCAACATACGATTTGCATGGTTAAGGTTTCAATCGACGCGTATTAGCATTTATGTAAATCTGTCAAATTTTGAAAAAATCGTTGGAACGGTTTTTTAATCTTTAAAAAAAAGTGCAAAAAATTGTGATGTTTTCAAAAACAATAAATTTTTAACCTTATTGTCAAGTCCAAATAATCAGTCTTTATATAATTTATATACTCCAAAAAGTTTTCTAAAAATGCCATCAAAATTTTTTCTCATGATTACAAAAAAAAATCAAATAAAAAATAAAAAATCATTAACAGTCATCATGACCTTCAAAGTCATTTCTGTCATGCGTTATATCTCGCGCATCAAACATACGATTTGCATTGTAGAGGTGTCAATGTACGCGTAAATTGATTTCAATGAATCTGTCGAATTTTTAAAAAAAACGTTGGAGCCGTTTTTTATTTTAAGAAAAAAAAAGTGCAAAAAATTAGGTTTTTTTCATAAACAATAAATTTTTAACTTGATTTGCGAAATGTAGTAGACAATGTTTACAAAATTTACATACTCCAAACAATGTCTGTAGAAACAACATCAAAACTTTTTCTCATGACTATGTAAAAAATTACATTAAAACTAAAAAATCATTAAAAGTCATCATGATTTTCAAGGTCATTTTTATCATTCACTATATCTCACGAACCAGATATAATATTTGCATCAGTAAGGTGTCAGTTGACGTGTATTGACATCTTTGTGAAGTTTTTAACATTGTAAAAATTCGTTTCAGCCGTTTTTTTTAATTTAATAGAAGAAAATGCGAAAAATTATGGTTTTATGGAGGGTTCATACGAATGCAATTACTTTATATCTTTTATTCTAAAAAAATGTTGTAAATTCAATCAAAGGTTTAAAATATTTGCATAATTTGAGCAGATATTTAATAGTTTTTGTAGTATTTTAATTAAAAAAAGCTTAAATTTTGAAAACCAACAAAAATTTTCAAGACCAAAAAGGCCCACTACCGATTGATCCGCGTGAATATTCAATCTGTCCTCATCGACCAAAAATCTTACATAATCAATGGACCCTCCTGTAGACGATATGATTCATATTAACTCATTCCTTTTACTGCTATGAATACCTCTCATTGTTGTAATGTTGTTGATGTTTATGTAGATATTACTGGGAAGTTGGCCGTGTGGACCTCAAGGGTCGCACCTCGCGGCTTGTTGATTTGGCTCTTACAAAATATCCTCGAACAAGCAAGTGGAATTCAAGTATTTTAAAATCTCTGAAAAATAGTTCAACATACAAACTTTGACAGTGCTGTCGACTTATTCTTATCTTTTTAAAACATTTGTTAAATAAATGAACAGAAAATTCACGCTAGGAATTGCCATGCCCGAAGAGGCTCAACTAACTTATATAGATCAATGTAGTGTGTGATGCTAAAGTTTTTTGCACACTTACGACTTCTGAGAAGCTGTAGAGAAGTTACAGCAATAACTTCAAATTTGGACCTACACTTGGCTGACCACGGCGTTCTTAACCTACTAACCAATTAAATACAAAAGATGCAGACAGGTCCAAGATGCAGAATGACTTGAGCAAAACTCTAGCACAATATTCCGATTGAATTTAGTTGCAAAATTTTGGACGACGCAAGCTACGCTTCGTCGACTTAGAAGAAGCCTGCAAAACGATAAAGCGATAGTTGTAACAAAGAATCAAAATGGGTTGAAAGCAATGTTTCTTCTCCCATGAGCGAATTATCGAACAAGTCAAAAATAAGAAAGAAAAGGATCAAATAAATAATTTTTTAGCGCTAATCGTTAAGATAAGAGAAAAAAGAATAAACTCGATTGTTATGAAAGACATCTATCATATCTTGGCAATGTTTATGAAGATCATGAAAAGGAACTCACACTATTACGTTCCGTGAAATACATTAAATGTAATCGGATTTTTTTGAAAAATTCACGCTTATTTCCTCAGCAATAATGAACAGTATTATGTTAAACTGAACCCAATTTTCAGTGGGGTACTTGAACGACCTTTTCTTAGAAATCAAAACTCAAAAAAAAGATACAATTCGCGAACCCTAATTAACCAAACAAATAAATGAGCCATTGATTTCGATCCTATAGAAACTCAACTATTCTTCACTTGTCACCGCGATCCAACTATGATATAATCCACAGAGATGAGCATGGATCCATGTCCAAGAAGTTACCTCGGCAGCATGGTACAACGCGACCTGGGGAGCCACCGCGCACGTCTTACCTGGCACTCGACCGACCCGAAGTGTGACCGCACCACCATCAGGTGTACGTGCAATTGAAGATGAAGATGAAGAAGAGGCTGCTTGGTGCCGGCGGTAATTCAAAGTGCACCGCAATGTGTGACGTCTTCGCGGCCTCCTCGGATGGTCACTTCTTGCGGACGTGGTGCTGGCTCCATGTGCGCGAGGTTCCCAGCGAATGCAAGGCCTGGGTCCCCCAACACATGCGAAATTACACACCGCGTTAAGGAGAATACTTTCTTCATTCTCGCGTATCGTTTTCTCGTTGTTGTTTTTTTGATTTGGCGGAAAGTGAAGTGATTTGGTGGGCTTTTACTTTGGCAAGGTCTGCGCGAGACCCCCTGCACCTGAGCGGAATTTGGATATGGCTAAACCTCCGCCGCGATGCTGTACCAACGAATAATTCAATTATTTTCCGTTTTAATGTGGTAGATTTTGCCACTTTGATATAAATTGCAGTACTGGAGGTGAAGATCGTCAGTCAACTCTTCAACTTCCTTTAATCAACACATTTACCTAAGCGAGCTTTTTAGTGAAAAGCACACAAGATGAGAGCCTTCGTCCTTTTATCCTGTTTGGCCATGGCTGCGGCCCGACCCGAGGCCGGATACGCATACAATCGCCCAGGGGGTTCCGGCGGTGGCGGATTCGCAGGAGGCTCCGGCGGATTCGGTGGAGTTAGCGGAGGACACGGTAGTGGCGGCGGAGGACATGGCGCCGGAGGACATGGCGGTGGCGCCGGAGGATTCGGTGGCGGATCAGGGTTCGGAGGAGGCGGGGGTGGATTCAGCAGTGGCGGTGGCGGTGGCGGCGGATTCGGAGGTGTGTGAAAGTTCATGTGACGAAGTCCTTTTAGCTGAAAATCAAACATGCACGCGCCTGATCCTTTTCAAGTTCGGTAACACTGGTGGCGGTGATCTGTCGAAATATTAGTTAAATTCAGCGAGCAATGTTGCCTGTGAATTTTGTATGTCGTGCGAAAATGTGAAATTAACGACCATCCTCATACGACTCGAAATTTAAACAAGTGAACAATACCCCTCCGAAACAAACCCATCACATATGGATACGCGTTAAGCAAGCTGCAGAATGCAAATATTAAAAATGAATTTTCAATTATAGGTTCTGGATTTGGCGGAGGATCAGGATTCGGTGGAGGCGGATCAGGATTCGGCGGAGGCGATGTAGGTGGATTCAGCGGAGGCGGCGGTGGAGGATTTGGCGGTGGCGGCACTCTTGTCCAGAAACACATCTACGTCCATGTCCCGCCACCAGATCAGGATGAGATTCGTGCGCCACGACCAATTCCAGTTGCCCAAGCCCAGAAACACTACAAGATCATCTTCATCAAGGCACCATCGGCGCCTCAATACCAGGCTCCAATCATCCCACTCCAGCCACAGAACGAAGAAAAGACCTTGGTCTACGTTTTGGTTAAGAAGCCAGAAGATCAACAGGACATTGTTATCCCAACTGCGGCACCAACTCAGCCCAGCAAACCAGAAGTCTACTTCATCAAATACAAGACCCAAAAGGAGGGAGGCGGAGCTATCGGCGGCGGCATCGGCATTGGCGGGGGTGGCATTGGCGGGGGAGCAATCGGCGGCGGGCATGGAGGTAATATCGGGGGTGGACTCATTGGTGGCGGGGGTGGCATTGGAGGATCAGGACTCGGAGGCGACCTCTCCGGCGGACATGGCGGAAGCACCGGACCCTCATCATCATACGGACCACCCGGAAAATCCGGACCATACTAAAACCATAACGTCGATCATAGCTAGTCCTTTATATCTCATCTATTGTACATACATACTTCCCTTAGCTTTAGGTAAATTGTGACGATTTTGCAATAAAAAACAACGGTGACAAAATTAACTAAATGCGCTTTGTACTGAATTGAGATGTGTTTTGGTCTCGTTCGATATGCAAACTTGGTGTTTCTAACATATCTTCATCGAGGGTTGTACGCAATTAAACGTTAAGCTGAAAATTCAATCACTCCCATTTAGCAAATAGTCGCTTTTATTGACTGTACGCTAGTATGACAATGTGATTCGAACTGTAATGGCTTCAGATTGGAAACAATGAAACGTTCATTTGGACAATTCTTTTTGCGGGCGGAAAAAACATGGTAGCGTCACATGGAGTCCAGTTTAACGGGAATCACACGCTGAAATGCTGGACTTTTCCTCTTCCACTTTCTTCATGACCGATTTGAGTTCACCACAAAACAAAACGCCTTGGCGCCATACGGCACCGCAACTCTCATTTTTCATGCACCTTTGAAAAACAACTTTCTTTTGCAGCGTTTCGACCTGTGTCTTTTCTCCACGGTACACTATTGCCCCGTTCATTTGTTATTTATTTAATTGGCGGATAATTTCTTGTACGGGTCATCAGATTGATCATTACGGATTCCCAGGTAGTGATGTTCGATGTCTTTCTTCCCAAGCATTTGCTTTCTGCGCACAAAGCAATCCGAAGAAACTCCGTGGCATGCATCTATCGTTTACTTGTTTTTCTACAAAATATAAAATGCCGAGTACTGAAACTCTTCCCGAGTGAAAGTACTCACGAATAGTACTGATGTCATAAACAAAATCAAAATAAAGTTGGTAAAAGCGTAAGCGACCTCTGCTGCTTCTGTTCCGCCGCTTCCGCCATGCCTTCTGCTGAAGATGGGCTTTCTTCTGCTGCTGCTTTAGCTACACGATTGTTTTCGGTCCATGTGTGGGTAGGTGCAAGTATAGATACAAGTACGAGTAACTATCGCGAGTATCTGCACGTTTCCTGGATGCATACGACTTATCCACGGCTCTGGGGTTTGTTTTCATTCTTGAGGCGTTCGCCCCCCGCTGCAGTGTAGTTGTTCAGGTGGTGAATTATGCAACTCGAGTGAGATGGGCTCGTTCGCTGACGATGACAAGTGCATAGTACGTAAAGTAATTAGCACTTTTCAGTTTCGCAGATAATTAACGAAATGCCCCAACATCCAATTTACATGCGTTCGCGACCTATGAACAGGTGCCTCTTCGAATTCGATGTCTGGGTAGTGAAAATATCCGGAAAATGAAAGTGTTATGGTGATACGGAAATGTTAAGGCAAAAAATAGTCTCTCTCTCTAAAAAAAAAACTAAGGGTGAATCAACACTGAAAGCAAAGATCTTCAAGTAATGATTCTAGCCAGTGATCGAGTCATTTAGAAAATGATAATCAGTCAAGTTTATAACAAATTGCAAATTGATAGTCACGACTTGGAATGGTACAATTGGTTTGAATCACGCAACTAGACTGGCACATTCCATAAAAATTGTAAGCATTAATAATTCCGCATTATAATTTTATCATTTAAATATTTCTGATACATCGTCTCACGCAGGAAAGCAAGTTTCACAGTTTATGAATATTGCAGCCATTGAATTAAAGAAAAAATTCGTTGCGAAGTACGGAATGTGAGTAAGGACTTGAGATACAGTAGAATGTGGATTATTGGAATAGCAAGGAAATGTGTGTTTCGTTCCATTTGACCAGGTTTTCGCTGATATATAGTTTCATTTAGATAGGTCACAAAATTCAACAATTCTATTCATCGAGGTTTTTCGATTTCTATACAATTTTAATGTTCACATATATTTTTTGAAAAACATTTAATAAAATTGTATACATTCTATGATGTCAATGTGTGCAGAAGCAATGTTTGTTACTATTTACCGTTGAAAAATGTTCAATGTGCTAAAACTGGCGGAGGCAGCAGCTTTACTACTTCGAGAATAAATCCTCAAACCTTAAAGGCTTACACCTCCAGCCGTTTGGAAAATGGCTTCTCTATTGGTGATTCTATGACAATAAGAAATAAAGCAACAGCACATGATTATATTCGTGAAATTTAAAAACTGTACAAATCATGGAACTTTTCGCTGTTAAATTTTGCCTTCATTATTCATATTATTATGTTCCATTAATTACCACGCACATATTTACGCCCGAATAACGTCTCGAAATGGTGAAAATTTAAACAAACCTGCAGAAAGCTTCGTCCAATTTATGGTGCTCATAATCGTCCATCTGAGCTGTTCATTCGCAATACGAAGATAAGATGTTCATGTTTATTCTCTACCGAAGCAGTTTTCGCTGCTGTAGAGGGTTGTGTGACTGAGGATTCAAATTTATCGATTCGAAGGCGTTCTCAACATCTTAGCCTCTGCTCATTCACTACATGAAAAATATCTTGGGGTTGGATTGAAGCAATATAAGATCCATCTAGTGCCAGAATTGAAGCCATTGAAATATCTTATCGTCGTACGTTCAGTGAATGGACTCATCTCAAGAAATGGATCATGCAATTTGAATCCATTGGACTACTTTTAGTGAGGTTTCGTCAAGTCACTTGTCTTTCGCTGAAAAACCAGCAACTATTGATGAGTTAAAAGTCATAACAGGATAAAGTCGACTATGCTGGAAAAAGGAGTGTAAAATTGGACCGACAGAATTTCTGTCATAAGACGCATTCGTAGTGGTCATATGGCAGAAATTATTTCTAAAAACTTAATACACAAACTGCACGCTTTTATTCGAAGATGTTAATAAATTCTCTTTGATAGTCACAATGTACAAATTGTAGGCAAATTTTATTTGATTCAGAGAGGATCATCACAAGAGTGAATATGTCCAATTTTATATAATGAGCTATTATTGAAATTACTAATTATTTTTCATGACTTGATATTAAGCATTTTTTCTAGATTTTAACTTGAAAAATGTTGATTGTCTCATATTTTATGAAAACCAGAAGAAGTTTAATGTTTAAATTAATTCCAGCATAGCATCGCAATTGATTTGGAAAAGCATTTATAAGAAACGATTCCGAAACTTTTCCGCTTACAGACTATCGATTCCATAATATGTTCAATTTTAGGATACTTTACGGTTGATGTCAATATAATTAACTAGAAAAGGACTAAAAACGTAGCCATGCATTTCAAATTAACAGATCCAACCGTAAAAAGGCAGAGTTTGTTGAAAACTTATTTGCCGATGGAATATTTCGGGAGACACATGTTGTTGTATCACACAAAGCACTTGTTTCAGTAATGTGTATATCATTATGTATGATTTTACTCACTACCTCACATCAGTTCGTTTTGGGAATTATTAACATATTTCATACAAATTCTTTTTGATGTCGCAGATTCTCACGATATCAATTCGATAAATGGTGCAGACAGAACGAACATACTCGTCTGCAGTCTCATTTCTATTTCAATTGAAGCGATAAATTAAACGTTAAATCCCAATGCGATATGTTTGTCATCATCATCATCATCGTCACAGTGAATCACGTACTCAACTGAATGCGAAGGAATCCAATTTGAATCGAATCGATTTCCAGCCTTTGATTTTTGTTCTCATTTACAAGCGATTTGAATCCCAGCGAATGTGTATTACAACATTTTCCATGCATGTCGATATACATTATAAGCAATTTCCGTAGCAGGAATCCAAACGATTTTGATTTATCACTTTGACATTGAACTCGATGAAAATCTTTGTAGTTTGCGATGGCAACGATTTCTCCAAGGACGAAATGTATTTTCCAGCATCCCTTTTGAGCAAGCATCATTCTGGGTGGTATCTTTTTAGGATTGAACTTGTACCAGCACGGTGATTTGTCGAAGTCCATGAATGGTTATGGTTATTTATTAGTCCATTTTACTACAATCCCTTACGTAATACTTTATACAAATAAGTTTCCATGCTCGATGCAAAAAATAGGTTGAATAAATCCCACTTTCAAAACAAGACAAGCAGTTTGGTTAAAAAGCTATAAGTTTGATTGCTTGAAAACAAGCAACTTGAACAGTTTGGAACTCAAATATCAGTAATAATATTTGGCCCTCAGAATGAAAAATCTATATATTCAATAAATTAAAAGCATGACTCTTGATCCTGGAAGTTGCGATGATTTAGTGTGGATGTTAAATTTCACTAGAAAAAATCATCATCATTCATCAGATTAAAAAGTGTTTGATGATCAACTCAAATGAAGGATCTAATTGTGCGTGGTTCAAAACAATTGCTGGCACCGTTTTAATACAAAATTTAACAAGCCGCGAGGTGCGAGCCTTAAGGTCCATACAGTCAACTTCTCAGTAATATCTAGATAAACATTAAAAATATTAAACACAATAATAATTTTGAAAATGAAACTACTTTAAATAATAATAATGAGAGGTATTCATAGCAGTAATAGGAATGAGTTAATATTAATCATATCATCTACGGGAGCATCCATTGATGACGGAAGGGTTTTGGTGGATGGGGGTAAATTGATTTGATCAATTTTCTACGTTATTTGTTATTTTCACATCCATGATTGAAGGACAAACGAGCGCTAGCAAAAATGAATGCATTTTTTGTTATTACGCCCACTGAAGAGATTTTGTCGCGTGATGGTCATTTTGAATAGTTGCGTTCAAAATTGCCATGACTTCAGCATAATCACTGAATTTATATTTTTCACGATTTTACATCAATGAGATTAATAATTACTTTATATTTTCTATTGGTCTTGAAAATTTTTGAATATGCAGTCAAAAATAAGTAAAAAGTAAAATGTATTACAAATGATGATGTAGGAAGTAATTGAAATCTACAATTACTTGAAATTAAATCTACTAAAAACTGCAATTTTTTATTTTATGACAGCTTTTTAAAGCATATGATCTTGCAAAGTATTGACTAAAAAACATTTTACCATTCAAAGCGTTCATTACCACAAATGCAAATTTGATTGAAATGTTGATGATTTTCAAAATTTAAGCAGTTTTTTTAATTAAAAGACTGTAAAAACTATAAAAAATCTGCTCAAGTTATGCAATTATTTGAAAACTTTGATTGAATTTACAACAATTTATTTAAAATTGAAGAAATAAAATAATATCATTCGTATGAATCCTCTTTACATGGTAACTTTGAATGGTTTTTTATTTTTAATTTAGTTTTTTTTTTCATAAAAAATTGTTGCAGGTTTCTTTTCCTGAAACCTGATAAAAATGTATAAACTTTATAAACATTTATTACTGTGTTGAGCAAATCAGGTTAAAAAAATATATTTTATGAAAAAAAACCTCAATTTCTCCCATTTTCTTCTATTAAATTAAAAAAAACGGCTGAAACGAATTTTTCTAATGTTAAAAAAATCACAAAGATGTTAATACTCTTTGATTGACACCTTATGAATGCAAATATTATATCTGATTCGTGAGATATAGTGAATGACAGAAATGACCATGAAGATCATGATGACTGTTAATGACTTTTTATTTTTGAATCTAAAATTTTTCGTAGTCATGACAAAATGTTTTGTTGTTATTTTTACAAACATTGTTTGGAGTATATAAATTTTATAAACATTGATTACTGTGTTTAAAAAACCCGGTTACAAATTTATTGTTTATGAAAAAAAACTAAATTTTTTGCACTTTTTTCCTTAAATTATAAAACGGCTCTAACGATTTTTATAAAAGTTCGATGTAATCACAAAAATGTCAATACGCGTCGATTGACACCTTAACGATGCGAATCGTATGTTTGGTTTACGAGATATACTACATGACAGAAATGACCTTCAAAAGGGTAAAACAACAAACCCCCCGACCGAAGTTTACGAAAAACTAATCAGGTCTTAAGATTGCAAGGACGCTTCGATTGACTTCTTAACAAAGTCGATTTGACTTTGTTTATGTGAGTTATGCTCGTAAAAAAACTGTGGACGAACGCACGTACGTTCTCGCGCACAAACACACACACACACATACTTCTTTTCAAAAATACTTTATATATACTCTACAGACCTCAAAACGTAAAGAAATTTCAATTTCAATTCCGATTTTCGAGGCGGTTACATGAGATTCCCATATGCTGGGAAGTTAAAATAGCTTTGTGGTGCGACCCTTGAGATCCACACTGACAACTTACCAGGAATATCTAAATATATATTCAAAATATGGAACACAGTGATAAGAATAATCAAAATGCTATTACTTTAAATAGCAATAATGACAAAAACTCATTACAAAGTGGAATGAAATCATATAAATCGTATAGTCTTACGAAGCATACATTGATTAAGTAAGGCTTTTGGTGGGTGGGGGTGGGATGGAATTTCTACGTGTAGCAATCGGAGAGGGAATGGAAACAAAGAATTTTTGACACAACTGGTTATTTTTATTTTGGCGTTTGAAAAACAAAAGTGTGCTACTGGAAATGCTTGCAAAATTGGGATTTTGGGGCTATGAAATGTATTTTTTGTTTCTACAACGACTGAACTAAATTTTGTAGCGTGATGGTAATTTTGAGTAGTTGCGTCCACAATTTTCATGGGTCCTGCATAAACATTGAATCTATATTATTTCACCATTTTACATTGCCGAAACTAATAAACGTTTCTTATTTTGCAGTTTGTCTTGAAAATTTCTGAATATGCAGTAAATAATCGTTGTTTAGTTATATGTTAAAAATGTAAAATATTACCATATATGGAGAAAGAAGTGATTGTGCCCGCAGAACCTTTAAAACCAAATTATCAAACTACTAAAAAAATACGATTTTTAGTTTGAGGAGAATTTTTTAAGGGGGGCACTCTACCTGGGATTTCCAAAAATCGATTTTTGTTGTTGTTGTTTTAATCTATTCCTATACTATCCGAGAATATAATCTCGAAGTTTCAAGGTCGTACTGTTAACAGTTTTGAATTGATCGATCCCAGTACCGGCGGGCGCGGAGCCGCGCCAAGCGATCGTAACCACTTTGAAGCGCGTTTTCTCGAAACCACTTTTTTATAGTCAGTAATCACGATTGCGAGTAGACTAATGCACGTAGAAAGCTTAGTAATCCTTCATAGATGATAGTTTACATAAGTGCGTTAACCTCTAAAATCTATATTAAAAAATTGTTTAAACAATTTCACCTTTTCACTCACAACAACAACACAAGCAAAATAGGACTTTTTTTCCATCATATTATATTATAACTATAATTTAATATTTTGAACCATTTCAGAGGTTCATGCACTTGAGGCATGCCTCATCTTTAAAACAAAAAATTGCATGTGTTTCAGATGATTGGTTCAGGCTGCAGAATGATTACCGCACAAATCGATTTTTCGGGGGACATTCGGAAGATAGCTGCTACAGCCGCCATTTTGAAAATTTATCGAACATGAATAATCAATAATTGTATTTCCAACATGTATCTAAATATACGTTAATCATCACAAAGCTGTCACATTGCTTTATTGTTAAAAAAATTCAGAAAAACGACGATTTTTTGAGGCCCCCCTTAAAGCACCTGATTTTTTTAAGTACTGATTTCCATTGTTTCTGTTCTATTTCATCAATTTACCTTAGCAACACTAATAATCATTTCTTATTTTGAAACTGATGTTAAAACAACATGTAGTACGCAGTTAAATTTCGCTGTCTGATCATATGTGTATGAAAAATTGAAAACCCTAAGATAGAGAAAGAAGTACCTACAATCTTTTGAACATTCCACAGATGATCCGTACGTATTTAATGGACCCCTTCTTTAATAATTTATTGAAAGTTTTAAAAAAACTAGTGTTTCATTTGATGAGAGCTTAAAACATCTGATTTAGAAAAGCAATGACTGCAGAAGTGCAAAATAGATAGTACAGTTTTTTGGGAAAGTTTATTTAAATTTTTGCAGTTGACCCTTTGGAGGTCAATCCTGTCGTGCGCTATATCTCGTGAACCAAACATAGGATTTGCATCGTTAAACCGTCAATCGACGCGTATTGATATATTTGTGATTCTTTCTAATTTGTTGAAAAAAATGTTGAAGCCGTTTTTGAATATTGAAAAAAAAAGTGAAAAAAGTTAGGTTTTTTTTTTATAATCTGATTTGCGAAACACAGTAATCACCGTTGATAAAATTTACATATTAACTTCCCAGTATATGGGAAGTTCTTGTAATCGCCTCGAAAATCGAAATTGAAATTTTCAACTTTTCTTTACGTTTTGAGGTCTATAGAGTATATATAAAGTGTTTTTAGAAAGAAGTATGTGTGTGTGTGTGTGTGTGTGTGTGCGTGTACGTACGTACGTGCGTTCGCAGGCTGTTTTTCTATGAGCATAACTCACGTAAACAAAGTCGTATCGACTTCGTTGAGGTGTCAATCGAAGCGTCTTTGCAATCTTAAGAATTGATTAGTTTTTGGGACACTTCGGTCGGGGGGTTTTCTGTTTTCACCCCTTGAAGGTCAACCATGTTATGCGCTATATCTCACGAACCAAACATGCGATTTTCATCATTACGACGGATATTAACAGTTTTATGAATCTATCAAATTTTTAAAAAAATCGTTGGATCCGTTTTTTAATTTTTTTAAAAAAAGTGCAAAAAATTAGGGTTTTTTTCAAAAACACAAAATTTTTAACCTGATTTTCAAACCTAAGTAATCAATGTTTATATTATTTATATACTCCAAATAGTTTTTGTGAAAAAATCAGCAAAATTTGTTCATGTTTACAAAAAAAATTAAATAAAAAATAAAAAATCATTAAACGTTCAAGGTCATTTACGTCATTCATTATATCTCGAGAATCAAATATAATCTTTCCATCATTAAGGTGTCAATTGACGCGTATCAACATTTTTATGGTGTTTTTATATTTTAAAAAAAATGTTAAAGCGTTTTTTACGATTTATTAAATTTTTTTTTCGAAAAGTAGTGTTTTTTTTCATAAAAAATTCCATTTTTAACCTGATTTGCACATCGTAATAATAAATGTTTATAGAACTTTTAAACTTTTATCAATTTTTGTAGAGAAACCAGCAAAAACTTTTCTCATGATTACAACCAAATTAAATTAAAAATAAAAAATCATTCAAATTCACCATGGAAAACGGGTTTATTCGAATCATTATACCTTAAATCTCTTATTCTAAAGACATTGTTGTATAGTCAATCAAAGTTTATTAATATTTGCGAAATTTGAGCAGATTTTCAATAGTCTTCACAGCACCATGTTTAACTTTAATGAAAAAAACTGCTTTGTAACCTGTCCCCCCTCCGATTGATCCGCGTGAATAATCAATCAAACCAATGCACCAAAATCCTAACGTAATCAATTGACGCTCCCGTAGATGTTACAATTAATATTAAATCATTCCAATAATTTTTATGAGAGGTACATTTTTATTATTTGAAGTAGTATTATTTCCATAACTTTTATTGTGTTTACTATTTTTAATATCTATGTAGATATTACTGGGAAGTTGACCGTGTGGACTTCATGGGTCGCACCTCACGGCTTGTTTTGTAAAGTTTTTGTAAAAAAATCCACCAATTTTTTTCTTGTGAGTGCAAAAAAAAATGAAAATTAAAAATATAAAATCATTGAAAGTCATCAAGACCTTAGAGGACATTTAAGTCATTCACTATATCTCGCGATCCAAATATAATATTTGCATCATTTAGGTGCCAATCGACGGGTATTTACGTTTTTGTGATGTTTTTGAATTTATAAGAAAAATCGTTGGAGCCGTTTTTTAATTCAATAAAAGAAAATGCGAAGAATTAGGGGTGTTTTCATGAAAAAATAAATTTTTAATCTGATTTGCTCAACACAGTAGTAAATGTTTATAAAATTTATAAACTTTTATCAGTTTCAGAGAAACTAACAAAACGTTTTTCCATGGTCAAAAATCATTTGCTTTAAAAAGCTTTCAACTTATAAAAAATTTGTAGATTTTGTAGTATGGTTCTTTAGTGTTCGTAAGATTTCAATTATTTTCCCATCATCGTTTGTGACACATTTCACTTTTTACATGTAATTAAACTGATTATTGACTGCATATTCATTTTCAAAACCAACTGAAAATAAGAACTATTAGTCTCTTTGATGTAAAATCGTGAAAAAATACAAATTCAATGATGATGCCGAAGTTTTTGAACACAACTATTCAAAATGGCCAACTGGCGAGACAATCTCTTCAGTGGGCGTAATAACAAAAGCTGCATTCATTTTTGCTAGCGGTCTTTCGTCCTTTAAGTATCGATATGAAAATCGCGTAGAAAGGGCTTCGTAAATCACCCTCCGGGAGGATCCGCGTGAATATTCAATTAACACCCCATCCACCAAAAGCCTTACGTATTCAATGGCTTCTTCTTTAGACGAACGATTAATATTTACTCATTCCAATTACTTTTATGAGTATCTCTAATTATTATTGTGTTTAATATTTTTAATATTAAGGTAGATATTACTGGAAGTTCACTGTGTGGACCTCAAGGGTCGCACCTCACGACTTGTTTAATCACTGATTGCTTGTGGTACAAATCAGTTGGGAAATAGTATGAATGTTTAACACTTTTTGTATTGAATAAAAACGGTTCAACTAAATTTATTCAAAATTTTAAGAAATCATATACAAAACTTCTAATACGTTTCGAATGACAGCTTAACGGCGCAAATCCAATGTTTTGCTCGTGAGATATGATGCATGACAGAAATGCCCTTGAATGTTCCAAATCAAAAGAAATCCACATTACCTAAGTTAACCAACATCTTATCAGCCCGTGAGATTGCAAATACGCTTCGATTGACACCTCAACGAAGTCGATACGACTTTTTTTTCGTGAGTTATGCTCGTAGAAAAAAATTCCCACAAACGAAAACCGCTTCAAATATAATAATAAGTCTTTAAAAACGTAACGATATGTTGAAAATTGCAATAGGAATTTTCGAGGCGGTCAAAAGAACTTCCCATTTACCGGGAAGTTATAAATCCGTTGTAATATAAGAAAATTCAAACTCTAATTTAAAGGCTACCAATTGGGGATACTCTTCTCTCTACTCTATTACCCTGTATTGATAGCTTTTACTTGGGTATTTAAGGTTCTGCTTGAATAGTAAAAAGGACATCCTAGAATCAAAATTAACACATCCCTAGGGCACAGCCACTAATGAAAGGTTTCATCACAATCTAATCACTAGTGCCAGAATGCTACATACACATCTTGTCATACATCACGCAACCTCGCTGGCACTGCAAACCTACCAACATTACATGCAACTTCCGAAGGTCATACCTTACTTTTCAACGCTGGCATCTGTCACAAGAGGATGAGGGCCTAGTGGCCAGATTGCGGTCACATTTGTTTAATTAAACGAACACGCCAACGAAATAATAGCCGACTATTTACCATACGTATTCTAGCATTATTGCTCCTGGCTATGCGCCGGCAATAATGGTTATTGCCTGAAAAATGCCATAACATGACCATATTTCCTTTCAGTTCGCACAACTGGGCTCTATGAATCTTTGGAAAAAAGTAATTGTTTTGACCTTAGGCGGTGATGCAACCACGCCGGAATAATAAGTAAGTGGTGCAATGCCGGTCGTCGAATTGAGATGCGCTTAGCCTCCTTATAATTCCGCCACGCAGCCGCGTGCCGCTCGATTACTTCAGCTTTGCCACCATCATCATCATCACCATCTTAAGACGTAGCCTTCTTATTCGTTAGGAAAATTGGCAAATCATTGGAACCTTTTACCGAAATGTGTTGGCTCTTACTTTTGAATATTTTTTGTGTGCGGAAGAGAGCCGGCCAGGGTTGGCAGAGTATTGATATTCATTTGTGCGTCCCCATTTACTTTCATTTTAATAAATGAACAGACGATGAAAACTGTACATAGTCGAAGTAAGGAGCAGAATTGGTTTTTTTAATTATAACAGTTTCTGCAAAAGATGTTTTGTTTCTGTTTCCATGAATTGCCAGGACTGTGCAGACTGGCTCGTGTGATGTCGTAACCGCCATTCAACCTACAATGGGGATTAGATTAATAATATCAAATGGAGTGTTTGCATTAACGTAGCAATTATTGTGTCAACTCTAACAAAAGCCACTTTCGTCCAACATCCAATAACAAGTTAAGTAATCTGACTATCATTTCGTTTCAAATGCCTAATGACCCTCGAGTCATTAAGCCGTTAAAAAGTACTCTCATGGAAGACAGTTCAGGCAATTAATTATTAACTCACCCAGCTCACTCGGGAATCGTTCACTTCACGAGTGTGTGCAGTTAATTTACTTTTACGAGGAGCCATCACTTCTCGTCATATATGTGCAATCAAAATTTTACACTTTATTATCAGTGACTCCTGTTACATTCATAAAAATAGTAACAGCTATGAACCTCTATGTGTGGATAGATGATGATTACCGCATGAGTGTCTTACTCTTTAAGTTTGCGCCACACAATCACCTCCTGACCGTTGTGCTTCACAATTGTATGTAAATCAGTTTGCCTACTTTTATAGTCACTTTGAAAATGAGGACATTGGGTCACGTATTATCCACAGCCTATGTTGCCTCGTGAATCGTGGGAACAAAAAATATCAAAAACAACGAAAGTCATAGCATTCCCAGTATAGCCCTAACCATATTACATTTGATCAAGGTTTTATAATTCAGCCGCCCCAGACCTTCATACGCATCTTTTCAAAATTTCCAAAGTCCTTGTGTTTTCTTCAACTCCTGATGGCAAGTCTTTTTCAAGTGAATTAACTTTTGAGGTTATTGCATCAAATAATTTCGGAAATAACACTTTCAATATGAGAAACATAAATAATATTGCTATTGTATTTGCCAGAACTGAATGTCTAAAAGAAGACCTCTTCAACAAAGCATCTTCTAAATACGCTACCGGACAATGCAAATTCTTGTAAAACAATACTAAACAAACCGTGAGGTGCGACCCATGAGGTGCACACGGTCAACTTCCCAGTAATATCTAAAAAGATATTGAAAATATTAAACACAATAATAATTATGGAAATAATACTACTTCAAATAATAAAAATGTACTTCTCGTAAAAGTTATTGGAATGACTTAATATTAATCGTTTCATCTACGGGAGCGTCCATTGATTGAGTATTCATCGGAGTGGGGACAGGTTACAAAGCAGTTTTTTCATTAAAGTTAAAACATGGTGATGTGAAGACTATTGAAAATCTGCTTAAATTTTGCAAATATTAATAAACTTTGATTGACTTTACAACAATGTCTTTAGAATAAGAGATTTAAGGTATTATAATTCGAATGAACCCTTTTTACATGGTGACTTTAAATGATTTTTTATGTTTAATTTAATTTTTTTTGTAATCATGAGAAAAGTTATTGCTGGTTTCTCTACAAAAATTGATAAAATTTTATAAATTCTACAAACATTTATTATTACGATGTGCAAATCAGGTGAAAAATGAATTTTTCTATGAAAAAAACACTACTTTTCCAATTTTTTTCAATAAATTTAAAAAACCACTTTAAAGATTTTTTTAACATATAAAAACATCATTAAAATGATAATACGCGTCGATTGACACCTTAATGATGGAAATATTATATTTAGTTCTCGAGATATAATGAATGACGTAAATGACCTTGAACGTTTAATGATTTTTTATTTTTTATTTAATTTTTTTCAAAATCATGAAAAAAACTTTTGCTGGTTTTTTCACAAAAACTATTTGGAGTATATAAATTATATAAACATTGATTACTTAGGTTTGAAAATTAGGTTAAAAATTTGACGTTTTTGAAAAAAAACCTAATTTTTTGCACTTTTTTTAAAAAAATTAAAAAACGGCTCCAAGAATTTTTTTAAAAATTTGATAGAATCATATCAATGTTAAAACGCGTCGATTGACACCTTAATCATGAAAATCGCATGTTTATTTCGTGAGATATAGCGCATAATATGGTTGACCTTCAAGGGGCGAAAACAGCAAATCCCCCCGACCGAAGTATCCCAAAAACTAATCAGCTCTTAAGATTGCAAAGACGCTTCGATTGACACATAAATGGAGTCGATACGACTTTTTTTACGTGAGTTATGCTCGTAGAAAAAAGTGTCCCGAACGTACATACGTACGTACGTACGTACATACACACACACACACACACATACATCTCCCTTTCTAAAAACACTTTATATATACTCTATAGACCTCAAAACGTAAAGAAATGGTGAAAATTTCAATTTCGATTTTCGAGGCGATTACAAGAACTTCCCATATACTGGGAAGTTAAAAACATCACTTGCAGGAAAAGCATTCAAAGTAATTTACAATCAGCTCTATAAAAATCATACTAAGCATTAAGTCAATATGAAATAAATTTATAAATATCCACCTTATCCCATAAATCGAACAAAAAGGATTCTAGGCCCCAAGATTTCAGTACTGTAAGTTATACTGGTTCTTATCGTCTGCAAAGTACCATGTATTGAAACCTAAATACAAACAAGCCGCCAAGTGCGACCCTTGAGGTCCACACGGTCAACTCCCCAGTAATATCTACATAGATATTAAAAATATTAAACACAATAAAAGTTATGGAAATAATACTACTTCAAATAATAAAAATGTACCTCTCATAAAAATTATTGGAATGATTAAATATTAATCGTAACATCTACGGGAGCGTCAATTGATTACGTAAGGATTTTAGTGCATTGGTTTGATTGATTATTCACGCGGATCAATCGGAGGGTGGAAAGGTTACAAAGCAGTTTTTTCATTAAAGTTAAAGTTTAGAATAAGAGATTTAAGGTATTATGATTCGAATGAACCCTTTTTACATGGTGACTTTGAATAATTTTTCATTTTTAATTTAATTTTTTTTGTAATCATGAGAAAAGTTTTTGTTGGTTTCTCTACGAAAATTGATGAAATTTTATATATTTTACAAACATTTATTATTACGATGTGCAAATCAGGTTAAAAATGGATTTTTTTATGAAAAAAACACTACTTTTCTAAAAAAAAAATTAATAAATCGTATAAAACGCTTTAGCAATTTTTTTAATATATAAGAACATCATAAAAATGATAATACGCGTTGATTGACACCTTAATGATCGGAAGATTATATTTGGTTCTCGAGATATAATGAATGACGTAAATGACCTTGAACGTTTAATGATTTTATATTATTTATTTAATTTTTTTTGTAAACATGAAAAAAAAATTTGCTTATTTTTTCACAAGAACTATTTGAAGTATTTAAATAATATAAACATTGATTACTTAGGTTTGAAAATCAGGTTAAAAATTTTGTGTTTTTGAAAAAAAAAACCTAATTTTTTGCACTTTTTTTAAAAAAATTAAAAAACGGATCCAACGATTTTTTTAAAAATAAATAGAATCACATAAATGTTAATACGCGTCGATTGACACTTTAATGATGAAAATCGCATGTTTGGTTCGTGAGATATAGCGCATAACATGGTTGACCTTCAAGGGGTGAAAACAGCAAACCCCCACGACCGAAGTGTCCCAAAAACTAATCAGCTCTTAAGATTGCAAAGACGCTTCGGTTGACACCTTAACAAAGTCGATACGACTTTGTTTACGTGAGTTATGCTTGTAGAAAAACAGCCCGCGAACCCACGTACGTACGTACGTACGTACATACACACACACACATACATACTTCTTTCTAAAAACACTTTATATATACTCTATAGACCACAAAACGTAAAGAAAAGTTGAAAATTTCAATTTCGATTTTCGAGGCGATTACAAGAACTTCCCATATACTGGGAAGTTAATAATAATAATAAGAGGTATTCATAGCAGTAACAGGAATGAGTTAATATTAATAATATCATCTATGGGAGCGTCCATTGATTACGTATGGCTTTTGGTCACCAAAAGTCACCAATGGTGGATGGGGGGTGGATTGGTTTGATTGAATATTCACGCATATCAATCGGAGGGAAGAGGTGGGTTACAAACACTTTTCTACGTTATTTGTTATTTCATATCGATGCTTCAAGGACAAAAGAGCGCTAGTAAAAATGAATGCAGTTTTTGTTATTACGCCCACTGAAGAGATTTTGTCGCGTGATGGTCATTTTGAATAGTTGCGTTACAAATTGCCATCATTTCGGCATAATCACTGAATTTATATTTTTCACGATTTTACATCAATTAGATTAATAACTAATTTTGAATTTCTGTCGGTCTTGAAAAATATTGAATATGCAGTCAAAAATAGGTTCAATTGCATGTAAAAAGTAAAATGTGTTGGCAAATGATGATGGCGGAAGTAATTGAAATCTTACGATTAATAAAGAATGAATCTACTAAAAACTATAATTTTTTATTTGATGAAAACTTTTTAAAGCATATGATCTTGCAAAGTATTGACTATAAAACATTTTACCATTCAAAGCGTTGATTACCACATATGCAAATTTGATTGAAATTTTGATGATTTTGAAAATTTAGGCAGTTTTTTAATTAAAAGACTATAAAACTTTTTAAAAATCTGCTCAAATTATGCAAATATTTTAAAACTTTGATTAAATTTACAACAATTCAGAATAAGAGATATAACGGGGGTAACTTTGAATGATTTTCTATTTTTAATTTAGTTTTTTTCATAATCATGGAAAAAAATTTGCCGGTTTCTCTTCAAAAATAGATAAGAATGTATAAATTTTATAAACATTTATTACTGTGTTGTGCAAATCAGGTTAAAAAAATATTTTTTATGAAAAAAACCCTAAATTTTCGGATTTTCTTCTATTAAATTAAAAAACGGCTGAAACGAATTTTTTTAAAGTTAAAAAAATCACAAAGATGTTGATACACGTCGATTGACACCTTAATGATGCAAATATTATATCTAGTTCGTGAGATATAGTGAATGCCAGAAATGACCTTGAAGATTATGATGACTGTTAATGATTTTTATATTTTATTTAATGTTTTTTGTTATCGTGAGGGAATAATTTGATGACGTTTTTACAAGCACTGTTTGGAGTATATAAATTTTATAAAAATTGACTGAAACTGTGTTTCGTAAATCAGGTTAAAAATTTATTGTTTATGAAAAAACCCCTATTTTTTTTCTTAAATTAAAAAAACGGCTGAAAGGATTTTTTCAAAAGTTGATAAATTCACAAATATGTTAATACGCGTCGATTGACATCTTAATTATGCAAATCGTATGTTTGCTCCGCGAGATATAACGTATGAAAAATATGACCTTGAAGATCATGATGACTGTTGATGGTTTTTTATTTTTTATTTAATTTTTTTATTATCATTAGAATAAATTTTGATGATGTTTTCACAAGATTTGTTTGGAGTATATAAATTATATAAACATTGGTTACTTCGGCTTGAAAATAAGATTAAAAATTTGTTGTTTTTGAAAGAACCCTAATTACGACATTGTCTACGTGAGTTATCCTCGTAGAAAAAAGTGTTCACGAACGTACGTACGTACACACACATACATCTCCCATTTTGAAAACACTTTATATATACTCTATAGACCTCAAAACGTAAAGAAATGTTGAAAATTTCAATTTCGATTTTCGAGGCGATTACAAGAATTTCCCATATACTGGGAAGTTAACAATTAATGAAAATTGATGTAGAGAGTAATTTGAAGGAGACGGAGGTTTAGTAGGTAGAAGTTCAGGATGTCGAGAGGCAAGGGCTGCTCGGTATCTTATATTAAGGTTCCCACCTCCCAACATAAAAAAAGTACCATTGATTAGTATCCTTCTGGCTTTTCATGATAAGTAGACGCAGTATAAGTTAAAGGAGACTTAATGACGCCATATTGCTTGAACACTATTGAATTTCATAATCGTTGCCTTTCTGACACAAGTCCTTTTTTAAATTTTCGAGAGCTCCAAGTCCATTGAAATGGTAGCTAAACTGTGTATTTTTGCTAGACAATTAAATTATTTTAAGGTGCGCATCGTGGCGAGCTTAAATGTTGCTACAAATCAAATTTTAAGTCTATTTACCAAACGCTTTCAGTTGATTACGACAATTTTGATAGCAACAGATCGAATAGGCAACTTTTCTTAGATGCTGCCCAATTCAGGGAGTCGTAATCTACGCCAGAAGAAACTCAAGCACGGTACTATAAAATCTCACTGGACCATTTTTCAGTAATGATCTTCTGGACTATTTTTTCATTAATGATCTCTTGAAATATCAGTTCAATGTCGCTTATATTTTAGTATAACATGAGCAATGTTCCGTAAGCTGATAATGTTCATTATCACATTCATTTTGACAGAGGAATCATCAGAGATTCATAAATCTCGGTTCATGAGCACTAATCAATCTTGGAAACAACATTTATATGATAATCAAATGTGGCTTGAGATATCAAGAACAGTCCGGATTCGGGGTCGATATCAACAAAACTGTTTGAATTATTGTATGGTATTGATGGCGCAACAGTTTTTGTGTAAAAAGTAAGCTTTCATAATAGCAGAGCCTCCGCTACGAATTTGTGAATTACATAAGCATCCAAACATTTTATTTCCTAAAATTCAATCATTATTTCATGTGTACTTCATTGTGGAAAGTGCGACTAACTTTTAATTTCATACGGCATTTCTCGATTGAATTAAGCTCTATTTGAAATGAACAGATTTTTTTACTAAATGAAAAAAATCTTATTGTCAAATGAAATAATCTTTTCCCGAACAAAAAATCTTTTACATTTCGACCTTTGCCGAAATAAGCGAAACCAATTCCCGAGTGAGTCAGATATTCTATTTTGTAGATGCGGATTAAATATACATAGATATTAAGCGGGTTCTGCGTTTTTTACTCTTTATATGGATAAATGGATGCGGAATAGAACCTGAAATATTTTTTGTGCTACCTCGATCCTCTAGTGTTTGAATGTATTATTCGCCACTAATTTTGAACATTAAGATTTCTGTTGTTATTTATTATTCTGTGTGCAGAATTTGTCGTGCATTTTGATTTAAGTGATCGATAAGTGTCAATAAAGGTAAAACTGTGCAAGTAGAAAATATATTTATACACTGGTGAGCAAATGATATGGAACATTGATTTATTGCTTCTAATAATTAAAATAAAATACTTCTCTTTACAGCATTCATTTTAGTTATTAACTAAAATAATTTCTCAATTATAATTTTTTGAAAATAAACAACAAAAAACTTAAATATTGAATTCAATACGAAAACAAGCCGCGAGGTGCGACCCTTGAGGTCCGCACGGTCAACTTCCCAGTAATATCTTTATAAACATTTAAAAAATTAAACACAATAATAATTTTGAAAATAATATTACTTTGAATAATAATAATGATAGTTCTCATAACAGTAATTGAAATGAATTAATATTAATCATATCATCTACGGGAGCGTCCATTGATCACAAAAGGGTTTTTGGTGAATGGGTTTAAACTCATTTGATTGAATATTCACGCGGATCAATCGATGGGAGCCTTTTCTACGTTATTTGTCATTTTCATATCGATGCTTGAAGGACAAAAGAGCGCTAGCATAAATGAAAGCAGTTTTTGTTATTTCGCCCACTGAAGAGATTTTGTCGCGTGATGGCCATTTTGAATAGTTGCGTTCACAATTGCCATCATTCCGGCATAATCACTGAATTTATATTTTTTCACGATTTTGAGTAAATGAGATTGATAATTATTTCTTATTTTCTGTTGGTCTTGAAAAATATATAATATGCTGTCAAAAAATGGAAAAAAAAGGAAGTAATTGAAATCTTACGATTACTAAAGAATAAATCTACTAAAACCTACAATTTTTTATTTGATGAAAGCTTTTTATGATTGAATTTACAACAACGTTTTTAGAGTAAAAGATATTGAGTAATATCATTCGTATCAACACTCTTTAAATGGTAACTGTGAATGATTTTTATTTTTAATTTTGGTCTTTTGATAATCATGGAAAAAGTTTTGCTAGTTTCTCTTCAAAAACTAGTAAGAATATATAAATTTTATAAACTGGTATTACCGTGGTGTGCAAATCAGGTAATAAAACTAATTTTTATGAAAAAAATCGTAATTTTTCGCATCTTCCTCTATTAATTTAAAAAACGGCTGAAACAATTTTTCTATAATGTTAAAAGCATCATTAAAATGTCAATGAACGTCTATTGACACCTTAATCATGCAAATATCATATCTGGTTCGTGAGATATAGTGAATGACAAAAATGACCTTGAAGATCATAATGACTGTTAATGATTTTTTATTTTTATTTAATATTTTTTGTAATCATGACAAAAAGTTTTGATGATGTTTTTACAAAAACTGTTTGGAGTATATAAATTGTTTAAACATTGATTACTGGGTTTCGTATATTAGGTTAAAAATTTATTGTTTATGAAAAAAACCCTAATTTTTGCACTTTTTTCTTAAATTAAAAAACGGCTTCAACAATTTTTTTAAAAATTTGATAGCTTCACACAAACTTTGATAAGTTCCGATTGACACCTAAGCTTTGGTTCGCGAAATATAACGCATGACACAAATGACCTTCACAGGGGCGAAACAACAAACCCCCGACCGAAGTGTCCCAAAAACTAATCAGCTCTTAAGATTGCAAAAACGCTTTCATTGAAATCTTAACGAAATCGATAAGACTTTGTTTACGTGAGCTATGCTCGTAGAAAAAACTGTCCACGAACGTGCAAACGTACGTACGTACATACATACATACACACACACATATATCACCCTTTCTAGAAACACTTTATATATACTCTATTGACCTCAAAACGTAGAGAAATATTGAAAATTTCAATTTCGATTATCGAGGCGATTATAAGGAATTCCCATATACTGGGAAGTTAATAAATCCAATAAATCCATAAATCAGCCCATGATCACCAAAAATGGTGCGAAAAATCGGAACCCTTTAATTTAGTTGAGAGCATTTAAGGAGTAACACTACTCTAGGATTTTTTTGGGGTCATAAAAATGAGATGTCGGTAGTTTTATAGCGTGGAAAATTTTCTAAAAAGCAAACTGAGCGACTTTGCTGCACCGCGTCCCAGAGCCTCGCGCACGCTTACGGTGAATCACGCGCCGCTGGGCGCAGCTGCTCCGATATACTTCTCGGGATAATAAGTAGTCTTGTTACCTTTTTCACGTGAAGTATTTATAGTTTCAAAGAAGACCAATAGATATCGCTCATAAGACGCTTATGTTTTCGGCTACTTAACAGCTAAAAAAACTTTATACAAGTTTTTCTCAAAATCACTTTTTTCAAGTTTACCGGTAAGATTATTTTGGAACTAACTACTAACTAACTAACTACTAACTGAAAATGGAGAGAAAGGTATTGTTTACTCATTGTTGGGCTTCTAGGAAATAGTAAATATGTTTTTCGTTTCATTGCTTGATTTTGTTGATGCGCTTACTTCTGAAAGGATTCCTTGCAACGTGTTTGCAAATATTTATGGTTTAAACTGGTCGTAATACGGATGCTAACACCCGGTCTTTAGTTATTTATCATCCTCAAAAATCAAAAGCTTACGAGAAAACGACGGTAATTGAAATTTGATTGTGTGTGTGTTATCTGTGAAAGATATTTTGAAGAAGGTGTTATCGAGGATAAACCACATTCTGGACGACCAAAAAAATTACAAAAGGTGATGAAAAATTTATAATTCGGGAAATTAAACAAAGTTCCAACTGAGCTAGTTTGCAAAGTCAACAAATTTAACGGGAAAAAAGCGTCAAAAATTAAAAAAAAAAAAACGAAAACGGTTTCCACTCTCGTATCGCCCGTAACAAATCGCTTTAAAGTGAAGGTAACAAAACAAAACTATTGAATTTCGCCAAGGAGTTCATAAGGACATGGAGATTTGGAATAATTTTTTTTTTTTGGTGAAAGCAATTTATTTAACAGTCACACGAAGCAAGTAAAAGAATGAAGAAAAGTAACGAAGGAACTAGATAAAAAAATCTTAGTTGTGCAGTAACGCACGGTGGTAATGGTGTGAGGAGCTATAAACTACAGTTGGGTTGGTAGTTTAAAATGTGTGCAACCGACTATGAATAATGAGGAATATTTGAAAAGTTAAGACACACATTTAAGACAAACAGCTAAGAACTTAAGAGATGCTGATGATTTTTACTTTTACCAAGATAACAATCCTAAACATAAAGCGTGTATTGTTCACAAATGTCTGCTATATTCCTGTCCACATATTATGGAAACACCACTGTGAAGCCCGGATCTCAACCCGATTGAGCACCTTTGGGATTTTTTTGGAAAACATTAAAATAAGACAGGAAATCCAAAGAATGTTCCAAATTCAAAAAGAGCTTTAGAAGCAGATTCGAGAAAAATTCCAAAAGATTTTATGAAAAAAACTTGTAGAGTCAACACCCACCGATTAAAATAAGTGATTAAGCTCAAAAGATTGCACACTTGAAATTAGGTATTTAGTTAATATAAGTTTTGATAATCACTGTTGTGATAGTTGTTGTTTTTTGTTTGTTTGTTTTTCAGAGAAAGTTAATATAATGATCCATAACTTTTCACATTCCTTTCGGTGATCGTGGGCAAGAAATTTGAGGATTTTTTAGTGTCTACTTTTATATTTAAGTTTTCTTCTTATTTTGAAAAAAAAAAAAAGAATAACAAAGATATTATCAGCACCTTATTTTTTGGGCGAGGAAAATTGGACAGGAGGCCAAGAACCTACGACGTTTTCCATTTCTATTGCTGCATGCAGGCGGACGCTTGTTTTTGCATCACCTCTTGTTTTATTTTGTGACGAATCATTATCTGACGATTATTTGAATATATAAGAGATATAATTAAATCCAAAAGCAAAATTAGTGTCAACAGACATCAATAGTTTAGAGCGAGAGAGAGAGTTAGAGCAAATTATCATAAAATAGAGTGCTAGTAGAAATGATTGCTTGACACGTAATGCATGCGCCTATTCATTTGTTTTAACAACTTCATTAATTTTACTTAAACTCAAAAAGCTGTCAAAATTATTTTAATGCAGCGTTTGCTTGGTTGGGAAGTGAAGTTTTGATACTAGCAATTTACAAGTGAGAGCTTAAAATTTAACAAGTAATCTGATTCATACTAAGCGGAGATGTATTAATTCAAAATTCAGCGTTAATACTATTCGTGCTAAAACAAGCAGTAAACATAAAAATAGCTTACAATGATTGCTGTTCATAAACCTTACGCTAGCCAAAAAACGTTTGATTTCTTAACCCAAGGAAAATAATTTAACCGGAGGGTATCTGTGCTTCAAACATACATAAAGAACATCAGACTTTTATGTCTTCAGAAACACTAAATCCGCCATTTGTTAATGAAAATATTAAATTAGATTAGATTATGAACGCTTGGTTGGTTGTAGTGGCAGCCCCTTTGTCAAAAGGCAACTCAGCTAGGCCAACATAGGCCCATTGTGATACAACAAAGAGATAGGGTACGGCAATAAAACCTGTGGGATGACGAGAACCATTTAGGTTCTCGTATGAAGGTAATATTTAAACTGGCTCCTTCCGTGATGCTGTCCAGGAAAGGCGAGCCTAAAGTTTGCATGCGTTTTCTGGATAGTGCTGGGCATTCGCGCAGAAAATGTTGAATCGTTTCCTCCTCATCCTCCGATCTGCAGCTACGGCAGAAATCGTGGAAAGGGGCACCCAGTCTTTCTGCATGTCTGCCAATGAGACAATGCCCCGTCAGTACGGATATGATGAAACTTAATGTTTCACGGTTCGTGTTGAGGAGCTGCTTGGTGCGCTTTGAGCTTAGTGCGTGCCAAGTTTGCCTGGTTGTCCTGCATGTTTCTTCCAACAGCCAGGCCATCTTTGCAGTCTCTATATAATACTGCTTGACGGAGGCCAATGGATGGCCGACTTGGGGTCTCGCTAGGACATCAGATTCGAAAGTTCCAGGTATATCACTATGACCCGGCAGCCAGCAAAAAATCACTTCATAGTGAAGCGGCATCGTGCTCAGTTGTGTGCGAAATTCCATTACAATTTAGGATGAAGTACACACGTTGGATAACGATTGACTGTCAGAGAAAATTTTGAGATTTCTTATGGAAATTTTCTGATTTCTCAACCAGTTCACTGCCTTATGTATTGCGATAACCTCAGCCTAAAAAACACTGCAGTGATCTGATAGCCGGAAGGATAATTTCGGAGAAAACTCCACAGCCAACTTTTCCATCCATCTTTGATCCATCAGTGTAGATGTCGACCGATTCCTGTATCCTGCCTTGTTGCATGCACCCCTCGAAGAAGTGGGAGGTAAGCTTCTTGTTGTCCAATTGGACATTGTGGTATTTTTTCCACGAGAATAACGCGTCACCTTCGTCCACTTCCCTTACGGGCTGAGTGGATCATCTTTTTGTCTTTATTTGTATTTGCTGAGTTCATTGCAATTGGGTCCCCCCGCAGCTGCTATGTCCACTGGTTGTGCAGTTTCCTTGAGACCCCATGGTTATCTATGCCGAAGCAGGGAGGCCATATGAGGGTTGGCACATTCCCTTATGAGGATATGCGCCCAGAGCCGGGTCAGGAACTAATCAGGAGTCTAAACTCAACTGAACCTACCCGGCCAGACTAGTGGCGACGAGTTTCGAACGTACCGCTAAGCCTGCCAGGGTTTTACCGGGACGGAGGCGGCAGTGGCGTTAGCCTGAAAACCATTTCTGCAAGATGTCACTCTTGCGTACTCAGGTGACAGAATACCACCATCACCACCTAAAAGCATCAGATAGAGTCGTTTAGACGAAAAAGTAGTCCGAGATCATTCGAGGTCCTACCTTGATAGATTATTCAGCATTATCTGGGATGCACCACGAGGAAGCGATCTACCTTTCATCCCAATATGAACCCTTATAATCAATATACTCCAAATATTTGACAAACTGTCCTTACATATTTCATATACGCTCCTTTTTGCATGATACGTTTCCATTGTTTTTGTATGAATGTTTTTTGAAAGTCTAAAAAACTATGATGTTTTTTATGTGTGCTCAAAACATCTTATTTCGAAAAGCAAGTTAGGTTAAAAATTTATTTTTTAGGCGAAAAACCGCAATTTTGTACAATTTTTTTATTAAAATGAAAAACGGATCCGACAATATATTTTAAAATCGGATAAAAAACATTTACGTGCGTCGATTGACACCTTATTAATCCAAATATGACGGTTGGTTTGCGATACATAGTGCATGACAGAAATGGCCTTAGAGGAGTCAAAACAAAAAACCACTCGACCGAAATTTTCAAAAAGCTAACCAGCTCTTGACATTAAAAATACGCTTCGATTGACGCCTCAACAAAGTCGATACGACTTATTTTATGTGAGATATGCTCATAGAAAAAACTGTCTGCGACCGTACGTACATATACCCACACAGTCAGACTTCTTTCCAAAAACACTTTCAATATACTCTATAGACCCCAAAACGTAAAAATGTGTTGGCAATTTCAATTTCGATTTTCGGGGTGATTACAAGAACTTCTCATACACTGGGAAGTTAAAAACAGTAATCACATCGTGATCGGGATTTTTTTTAAATATTTATTGTTGAATTTGATCTAAGCATTCACTATCGCTTGGCCTTTTCTGACTCAATCTCCACGAGAAGCAACAAAGACATTCAATGAGTGAATTTAATAAGTTTGTCCAAATTGTAGAACGCTTGCACGTTTTTTTTATATTTTAATATACCATATGTACAAATATTTTTTTTTCAAAAACCATGGACATTTCTTTAGATGATAACTTCCTGTTAAACTAAAAACATATCCCAAAAGCTATGTCCAAGTCAAATGATCTATCCAACAGGTTGCTTTAGTTTATGTATGAAACCTGATATGAATTGATGTAGACAATAATATTATGATTCCAAAAAACAGTTAAACTTTTACTTATGACAATTTCAACCATATTTGCTAAATTTTCCATCTATTTTTCAACGAAAATTCATTAATTTATTAAAAGAAAGGATAAATGTCATTGATTCCAGACTATCCCATATATTTGGTTGTTCAAAACGAACCTTCACATCGATGCTATGAAAAAATCCTTAATAGACATTAACAAAAGGTCAGAAGGACGTAACAAACAAACATAATGCATGCAATTACATGCTTCTATGCATCTTTCACTTTCCTTTTGAAAGCAATAGCTTTGAAGTTATTTAATGTAATTAATTAGACCTCATGCAGAAATATTGCCCTGAAATCCATCTAAATTTTCAGCCTCACCATCCAAACATATAGTTGTATCATTAACACAACACAGTATGTAGGTACAGCGTTACTTACTATTCGAAATGCAAGCGCAGTCAATTATTATGAAATGTTTATGTAATTTTCATATTAACTCTTAACGAATGATGCATTCGTTCGTTGAAAATCATTATATTTTTGCACATTGCATCAAACAAACCATGCAGCTCTTTGCTGATGAGCACACTTTTATAATTCATTAACAGCTGACCTCCTGATTTAGTTTCTAACAATCGCCTCTTAAGCGGAATTCCATACAAGGTTTGATAGTGTTTAAAATAACTGCAATTTGGTCCATAAATTACTTGGTGTGTAGTACTCTTCAGTCCCTCATTGAAACTAATTATATGGAAAGTGAAAGGCCAAATGGAAAACGTCCATTCAATTTCATCTACCATTAATATCCGTGATCAATCGAAAACATTTTTTTTATTGTTAATCACTTCAAACGGAAACCAATTGCTATCTCTGCCCTCGCATCATTTCAAGCGGCTAGGTTTCGAAAATTATTCAATTAATTCAGATAAATTAATTGGTGTGTGCAAGTGCCAAGGGTTAAACGTTTGATTAATCCAACACGTCCTTAAATTTGTTTGAGAAGAAGATGCAGATGGTATTCACTTCTTCTTTTCACAATGGGTTTAGGTCAACGATGTTAAATAGAATAAAATTGTTATCTTACTTTTTGCTGAAGTAGCCCAATTAGCACACGATTTATAAATTATACATCGGGATTTATACAAGTAACAGTCAAAGAATTAAACCAAAGACAATTACGATGTTTTTAATTGCAGTTCATTGGAAAAAAACCAAACATAATCACCACAGAATTAAATATCTGCAAAAGGGGTGGACTAAAATGAAAACAAACTAGCCGCAAGGTGCGGCCCTTGAGGTCCACACGGTCAACTTCCTAGTAATATTTACATAAGTATTAAAAAAATTAATCACAAAAAAGTACTGAAAATAATGCTATTTGAAATGAGAATAATGAGAGGTACTCATCACAGTAATTGAAATGAGTTAATATTAATCATATCACCTACGGGAGCGTCCATTGATTACATTAGAGTTTTGGTTGAAGGGGGAGGGGGGGTGTATTGGATTGGTTTGATTGAATATTCACACGAATCCATAGGAGGAGGAAGGGTTCAAAGCCCTTTTTACGTTATTTGTAATTTTCATATCGATGCTTCACGGACAAAAAAGCGCTAGCAAAAATTAATGCAGTTTTTGTTATTACGCCCACTGAAGAGATTTTGTCGCGTGATGGCCATTTTGAATAGTTGCGGTCAAAATTGCCAGTACTTCGACATAATCACTGGATTTGTATTTGTTCACGATTTCACACCAATGAGACTAATAATTATTTCTTATTTTCTTTTGGTCTTGAGAAACATTGAATATGCAGTCAAAAGTAGGTTCAATTGCCTATAAAAAGTAAAAAAATAAAAGGTATAATCATTCGTATGAATTTGGTAACTTTGGTGACTTTGAACGATTTTTAACTTCCCAGTATATGGGAAGTTCTTGTAATCGTCTCGAAAATCGAAATTGAAATTTTCAACATATTTTTATATTTTAAGTATTTTTAGAAAGAAGTATGTATGTGTGTGTGTATGTACGTACGTACGTGCGTTCGCGGACAATTTTTCTACGAGCATAACTCACGTAAACAAAGTCGTATCGACTTCGTTAAGGTGTCAATCGAAGCGTCTTTGCAATCTTAAGAACTGATAAGTCTTTGGGGGGTTTGCTGTTTTCGCCCCTTGAAGGTCAACCCTGTCATGCTCTATATTTCGCGAACCAAACGTACGAATTCCTTCAACAAGGTGTCAAACGACGCATATTAACATTCACGTGATTCTAGATTTTGAAAAAAATCGCTCGAGCCGTTAATATTTAATTTTTTGAAAAAAGTGCAAAACTTTGGTTTTTTTTTTCAAAAACATCAAATTTTTAACCTGATTTTCAAGACGCAGAAATTAATGTTTATATAATTTATATACTCCAAACAGTTTTTGTAAAAAAAACACCAAAATGTTTTTTCATGATTACAAAAAAAAAAACAAGCAGCGAATTGCGACCCTTGAGGTCCACACGGTCAACTTCCCAGTAATATCTACATAAACATCAACAACATTGCCACAATGAGAGGTATTCATAGCAGTAACAGGAATGAGTTAATATGAATCATATCACCTACGGGAGGATCCATTGATTACGTAAGGTTTTTGGTCGATGAGGACAGATTGAATATTCACGCGGATCAATCGGTGGGTTTTGGTCTTGAAAAATTTTGTTGGTTTTCAAAATTTAAGCAGTTTTTTTTTAATTAAAAGACTATGAAAACTGTTAAAAATCTCCTCAAATTATGCAAATATTTTAAAACTTTGATTGAATTTACAACAATTTTTTTAGAATAATAAATATAAAGTAATAGTATTCGTATGAAACCTCTTTACATGGTAACTTTGAATGATATTTTTATTTTTAATTTAGTTTTTTTCATAATAATGGAAAAAAATTTTGCCGGTTTCTCTTCAAAAACTGATGAGAATGTATAAATTTTATAAACTGGTATCACTGTGCTGTGCAAATCAGGTAAAAAAATATTTTTTATGAAAAAAACTATAGTTTTTCGCATTTTCTTTTATTAAATTAAAAAAACGGCTGAAACGAATTTTTGTAATGTTAAAAACTTTACAAAGATGTTAATTCACGCCAACTTACACCTTAATGATGCAAATATTATATCTGGTTCGTGAGATATAGTGAATGATAAAAATGACCTTGAAAATCATGATGACTTTTAATGATTTTTTATTTTTAATTTAATTTTTTACGTAATCATGAGGGTAAGTTTTGATGGTTTTTTTACAAACACTGTTTGGAGTATATAAATTTTATAAACATTGATTACTTAATTTCGTAAATAAGGTAAACAAATTATTGTTTATGGAAAAAACATAAAATTTTGCACCTTTTTTCTTAAATTAAAAAACGGCTTCAACGATTTTTTTAAAAATGCGACAGATTTACAAAAATATTAATACGCGTCCATTGACAGCTAAACGATGCAAATTCTATGTTTGGTTCACGAGATATAACGCATGACAGAAATGACCTTGAAGATCATGATGCCTGTTAATGATTTTTTATTTTTTATTTGATTTTTTTTGTGATCATGAAAAAAAATTTTGATGGCTTTTTTATAGAAACTGTTTGGAGTATATAAATTATATAAACATTGATTACTTGGACTTGACAATAAAGTTAAAAATTTATTGTTTTTGATAAAAACCACAATTTTTGCCCTTTTTTTCCAAAAATTAAGAAACGGCCCCCAGATTTTTTTTAAAAACTTAATAGAATTACACTAATGTCAATATGCGTTGATTGACATCTTGTTTGAGGAAATCGTAAGTTTGGTTCGCGATATATACCGCATGACATAAATGACCTTCAAACGGGCAAAACAGCAAACCCCTTCGACTGAAGTTTCCCAAAATCTAATCAGCTCTTCAAATTGCAAAGGCGCTTCGATTGACATCTCAACGAAGTCGATACGACTTTGTTTACGTGAGTTATGCTCGTAGAAAAAAGTGTCCACGAACGTACAGACGTACGTACGTTCACACACACACACACATACATCTCCCTTTCTAAAAACACTTTATATATACTCTATAGACCTCAAAACGTAAAGAAAAGTGGAAAATTTCAATTTCGATTTTCGAGGCGATTACAAGAACTTCCCATATACTGGGAAGTTAATTAAATAAAAAATTAAAAATCATTAATAGCCATCATTATCTTGGTGGTCATTTATGTCATTCATTATATCTCGAGAACCAAATACATATAATCTTTGCATCATTAAGAAGTCAATCGACGCGTATTAACATTTTAATGATGTTTTTAAATTTCCAAAAAAATCTTTATGGCCATTTTTTTAATCTAATAAAAAAAATATTGAAAATTCATGTTTTTTTCATAAAAAAATTAATTAATAATTAATAAAATTAACATCGTAATAATAAATGTTTATAAAATTTATAAACTTTTGTCAATTTCTGTAGAGAGATCAGCAAAATATTTACTCATGATTTCAAAACAAATTGAATAAAATATAAAAAAAATCATTCAAAGTCACCATGTAAACAGGGTTCATACGAATTTGTATACCTTAAATCTCTTATTCTAAAGACATTGTTGTAAAGTCAATCAAAGTTTATTATTTTTTGCATAATTTGCGGAGATTTTTCATAGTCTTCACAGAACCGTGTTTTAACTTTAATGAAAAAGCTGCTTAAATTTTGAAAACCAATACAAATCAAATCAAATTTGCAATTGTGGTAATCAACGTTTTGAATGGTAAAATGTTTGTGGTCAACACTTTCTAAGATCATATGCTATGAAAAGTTTTCATCAAATAAAAAATTGTAGTTTTTAGGAGTTTTGTTCTTTAGTATTTGTAAAATTTCAATTACTTCCGTCATCATTTGTAATACATATATTTTACTTTTTACGTGCAATTGAACCTACTTTTGACTGCATAATCAATGTTTCTCAAAATCAACAGAAACTAAGAAATAAATATTAGTTTCATTGATGAAAAATCGTGAAAAAATACAAATTCAGTGATTATGCCGAAGTGCTAGCAGTTTTGACCGCAACTATTCAAAATGGCCATCACGCGACAAAATCTCTTCAGTTGTCGTAATAATAAAAACTGCATTAATTTTTGCTAGCGCTGTTCCGTCCTTCAAGCATCGATATGAAAATAACAAATAACGTAGAAAAGGCTAGCTGTGAATATTAAATTAACCCAATCCACGAAAATCTTTACGTAATCTATTGACGCTCGCGTAGATGTTACGATTAATAATAAGTCATTCCAATCACTTTTCTGAGAAGTACATTTTTATTATTAAAGGTAGTATTATTTCCATAATTATTATTGTGTTTAATATTTTTAATATTTACATAAATTTTACTGGGAAGTTGTCCGTGCGGACCTCAAGGATCGCACCTCGCGGCTTGTTTTATTTTCACTTTATTTTTTCGTAATCATTAGAAAATTCTTCGCTGGTTTCTCTACGAAAATTGATAAATTTTACAAATTTTATAAACATTTATTATTGCGACGTGCTAATGAGGTTAAAAAGTTATTTTTTTATGAAAAAAATCCCAATTTTCCATATATTTTTTATTAAAGTAAAAAAGCGGGTTTAACGATTTTTTAAATATATAAACACATCACAAAAATGTTAATACGCGGCGATTTACAGCTTAATGATGCAAATATTACATTTGGCTCGTGAAATATAATAAATGACATAAATGACCAAAAAGGTCATAATGACTTTGAATGATTTTTTGTTTTTAATTTAATTTCTTTGTAATCATGACAAAAAAATTTGCTGGGTTTTCACAAAAACTGTTTGAAGTACGCAAATTTTATAAACATTGATTGCTGTGCTCCGCAAATCAGGTTAAAAAATTATTGTTTTTGAAAAAACCCTAAATTTTAGCATTTTTTTAAAAAATTAAAAAACGGCTTCAACGATTTTTTTAAAAGTTTGACAGAATCACGAAAATGTTAATACGCGTTGATTGACACCTTGACAAAGCAAATTGTACTTTTAGTTCGCGAGATATAGCGCATGACAGGGTTGACCTACAAGGGGTGAAAACAGCAACCCCCCCCCAACCGAAGTTTCCCAAAAACTAATCAGCTCTTAAAATTGCAAAGACGCTTCGATTGACACCTTGACGAAATCGATACGACTTTGTTTACGTGAGTTATGCTCGTAGAAAAACTGTCCGCGAATGTATGTACGTACTTACACACACATACATTTCTTCAACATCAACATCTACGAAGGCAATAAATACGCCAACAAATTTTGATATTTTTTACATAATGCATTTTTTACATACTTACATAAGGTTTATAAAATATGTATCAGTTTCTGTTTGGGAAACATATTATATGTTAAGAGAAAAAATCAATATTCATAAAACCTTTTGGCTCTGAATTACTACTACAAGTTTAACAAGGAAAGTAAAGTAAAAACAGTTATGAAATAGTTTAGTCAAAATATTTTCAAAATATTAAGAACTACTATCTTCATCTAAATAGAAAATATTAATATCCATTTATAACGATAAATAGCATTTTCACTTCAAATTCACTGATATCTGAAATAAGTATTTGAATTTACGAATCAAATTTAGAAATGTTCGATTCAAATAAAAAAAAATTGAATCAAGCTCACTAGTTTCCTAATATAAAGTTTCATTCTTAAAATTCCACCATTCTTTCTTCACCACCACCAGATTAGATCGAACTGATCTTATTAGCACTGCAAAGTCATTGTTTTAATTTATTTTGATATTTTAAGCCAAAAGAGCAGACTCTACTTCACAAATTTACGGGCTCCTTAACTTGTGAACTTGATTTTGAAATCTGTTGATTTGACTAGAAAATTCCTTATTTTATTCGGAAATTCATTTATTTGATACAAAAATTAGGCTATTTGAAGCTACGGGTGTTTCAAAAATATGCTATCACTAGACTAGAAATAAACCAACTGATCCACTTTGAAAGACGCCTGACAAAACTAGTTAATATGTACATTCAATATTGCATATGTATCCTGGATAAAATGAGAAAGTTGGTAGCGTGATATATTTGTAACTGAACTTGAACAACAATTCTCGGTTGTGTGCCTCACTTAAACAAACATTTAACTAATTGACTTTACACAAACATAAAATAGTTTGGTAGAGCCCCAATGCAATGTATTAAAATAGAAATATTTGCATGTTCTTCTCCTTTTATAATCATTCCAATCTTTCTCCCTTCCAAAATAAAAACTCGCACAATTATTTCAATTTGTGAAATGAAACTACTCAACATTCAATTCAATTTTGTGCTAACTACAATGATTGAGCCTAATGAAATTCCACAGTTTCATGAACGAGAGAATGTGTAACATACGTACCAACATCAATAGCAATGTTGCAAATGCATTTCAAATGGAATGATTGAGTTGTAAATATGAGGTTGATAACCATTTCCAAAAATTAATTGCCATGCCATTGACTTGCATGTTTATCTTTATTCTGTACTTTGGGGTTTATTTGTTTCATAATGTTTGATAGAGAGATGTGTAATATATTGGGTCTCATTTCTAATTACTAGATAACTAAATATTTGGAAGGATTCAACAAAATATTTATGACATAATGATTGACTTTTCCAAAATATTTCACACGATAAATAAATTGCAAATGTTCTCTCGAATGGAATAAGTCTACAATTTACTTGCACATACCATATGTGTAAGCTTTTTTCAGTAAAGGCGTTATCAATTATTTCAACATTTCCAAATAGAACAATTTAACGAGCTCATAACATATAAGATCAAGTATCCACGATTTTACAAACCGGTATATATGAATGACCTATAATATGTATACAAAACACGATGTGTTAACTTGATAACATTCTTACAAATCGTACCCCTTATGCCAAAACAATGAATTTGCATTTTAATAATTTTAAAGTTAGCATATTTGAATGTTGGCTGAGTACTGTAAAGTACATAGGAGATTCTTGCACATTAATAATACTGCTCCATGATTGGTTTAGGCATGGTTTTTATACATGTCTTAAATTGATATTATATAGAAAGTTCCAAATTTAACACAGATTTGCACTGACATCAATAGAAGCGAATCTGCATAATCATTGTTTTGGCATAAGTGGGACGACGTGTTTTAGTATCTGAATTGAGACATGAAAATGGATGAAGGTTTAAATACTAAACTAGTTAAAATGTTGTTTTTGTATGACAAATACAAAATATTTTAACGTATGTTATAAACACTTTCGGCTGAGAGTTTTAATACAGTTTTTATAAATTATATTTTTGGACGTAATATATCGATAAAATTTTTAAGTAAGTAATACATAGATCTTGACGTGTTCATTATTCACTAGTCAACGGTTTATTGAACGAATTCATTAACATTCATGAATGGGATAACGAAAGCTACTTTTTTTCATTATTATTATGTTTGAAAAGCAGGATCCAGAAATAATTCTAACAACAGCTAAAATATCAAATATGAACTCTCGAAAACAATATAAGTAATCCTTAATGCATTGATAATGATACAAACCTCAATAAGCAACATAATCATTGCCTTCAAAAAAAGCTACTTTGTTCTTCAAATGTAAAGAGCGAAAATGGAACCAGAAAGTGAACTTAAATGCAAATCAATAAAGAAAAACCACGAGAAACATTTTCACTTAAAAATAAAGAATTTTAATCCGCTGTAACATTCAGCGGACAATACCTAAAAGGAAATCATGAATAGCACTCTGTTAAGCGATCCATTAGTCGCCGGTGGCAATTAGACTCCACCTGAGTATTCTGGTGTCAAATATTCATTCCGACGAAATGTCAAAATACTTCGACTTCATGAAGCCCTTCAAATCCGAAATCAGGGAGCACACACTAAACTTTTTGCTGGAAAAATAGTTCTGAAATGGGTGTACTAATAAATCGTAGATGAATCATAGCATTTCGAAAAAAATGCCGTGAACAATCCTCGCTTCCAGCGTAAAACTCGGGACTGTACTGCTCCTGAAAACTGATAAAAAAATTCAATACGAATTCCCCACTTTACACAAGTCGCTAGGCAGGTCTTTGATCATTTTAGATTTAGATTTTTAGAAGGATATTGTGTTATCTAAATATTTTACGGTTTCATTTAGTTTAAGGTAATTGCATTAAATAAATAGGAAGTTAGATTCACCTGGGCTAAGGATATTGAATCAAATACAGAAATATTTGATTTATTTAGGTTAAGATATTCAATTGTATTATTATGGATTGAATTTATTTAGGTTAGAGATATTGGACTAGTTAGATAAGAAGGCAGTAATGTTGTTTGACGCCTAGTTCAAGCTACTCATCGTCCCAAGGATGAAACAACTCAGGCTGCCGCTGCCATGCTGGCCATCGCAATGGCGTTCATCCTAGCGATTCAATGTGTTTGCCCAAAAACCAGTCCCACACAACAGTCACAGTACCCAAGGTACGCAGCCAACCAGGCAAACCAAATGCGGAGCATGAAAATCATCCACCCGTCGAGCTCAGTAAAAGTCATAAAACCGGTGGGGCAATCAAAAGCGGAACGATTTCGGTGAACTTGTCCAGCCATTGACCACTGATATAAGTGAACTGGATCGAGGGATCCAATATTATATAATGTGAGTGCAACTAGTGGAAGCCCGGTGTGCTTGGTCGACTTCAAGTGGTCGTGACGGAAAGTTTCTGGACAGTAATTTTTTTTGGAGGGAGGGGAAATAAGACATCATGGGTGGAGCGTTTTTGGACCTAAATGGTGTCTTTGGAGTGCGGATGGCATGACTGATTCAACAGCGGTTGGAAAAAGGTACCAATTGGGATTAGAGTGCAAAAAAGTTGCTAGTAGTCAGTAAAAAGTAGCGAAGAAGAAAAAGCATACTTAAAAGTGGTAGAGATAGAATTAAATCGCCTTTAATTGTCTTGCGTTAAGTGTGTGGTGAAAATACGGCTTTCTGAGCAGCGTGATGTTTCGGTTCCATTTTGTTGGTGGTTTTGGGGCAATACAGATCCAGTTCTTGTTTTCGTATCCACAGACAGGACAGTTCTGGCGCAGAAAAATGTGGTACTCTTTTAGAAGTCCTTTTTCCACGCCCCACTTCGCCGGTGAAAGCCAAGGGGGATTGCCCAAACCGGAGCCAGGATCGGCTGCGGGAAATATTGACGGTTACAATATCATTATCTTTTACGCGTTTCCAAGGGTGTATTAGATAGAGGAATCTTAGAAGAAAATGTATACCTATTATATATGAAAGCAAAGCACCGATAATGGTTCTCAATGTCTAAACCAATGTTTTCAAACCAATCTAGAGCTCCTGCCAAATCGCACCATTCAAGACGAATGGAAAATTAAGAGGCCTGTTAGCTTGCATACCTTCCACGACAAAATGCTAGAACGTCCTCTAATTTTTTTTGTTTCTGCTTGACATGTGCAAAATTGAAATTGTTTTGGTTAAATTTAAAACAGCGATTATTAAAATAAAAATAAAACATAGGAAACTAGTTTCATTTTTAGCGTTAAATTAAATGGCATTTTGATGCACCTTTGTGCGACAAAAAGATAGGACAGGATCAATAAAAAGCCTCTTACTAATCAATGTACCGTTTTTTTGGTGACAATGCTTTCACTGACAATCATCAAATCATATCATTTATTTTTCTATCAGCGTTTGTATTCTATTTGGCAACGATTCATGAAGCCTTTTTTATTCACTTACCGAGCTTAATTGTTTATCTCTCAGATAAATCATTAGAGCTAGGTGTCCTTAAGCATTTTTAATAATGTTTAAATCGCAGGTCAATGCAAAATATTTGTCTCATTATTTTAAACATTTCATTACCCTGAAATCAATGCGAGTGTTCTCGCTGATTTCCTCATCCATGATATTCAAAATACATGCGCTTTCAAATTTTACGCTGATATATTTTATTGATAGCTTATTTGGGCCTAATTCCTGCCCATATACTCTATCTCCATCCATTTGTCCGCGCACTTTAAATAAATGATTTTTCTTGAAATCATGACAAACAGCACGACCAGACATCTGATCCATCCAAATTGAAACGCTTAGCTTTTTAAATCATATTCGTGTTCCTCCAAATCAAATTAGAACTTTCCCAACCCAATTTGCATTAGAAAATCGCCAATTTGCTTTGGAGCTTGTTCAATCACCATCTTGATTTGGAAAATAACTGTTTTAATTCGGAAAACACCTTGATCAAATAGCAAATAATATAGTTCAGTTGGATATAAATGCCGATTTTATTTTGTTATATATAGTACGCCAAGTTCTGAGCTTTAGGCGTTTATATGAAAGAATCTTTCCTCCAAGTTCCATATTTTTGTTTTTATCGCCACGAAGAATTCATGTTAACTAAATTTGCTCATTGATTTCTATGTCAGACAATTTGCTACTTTTCTCATTGCGTACATCCATTTTAATCCAAAAGAAAATTTATTTTAAACTTGATAACGTATACAGTGCGAACTTTTATAATTAGTTTAAAATATCTCGCCAAAATCCAAGACATGTCCTTTCTTCGTCTCTTCGTTTACGACACTAGAAATTATAAAATCTAATCCTAAATTCGCCATCTTTCTATTTTGTTTCAGGACTCCAATCAACCGTCTAATAAATTAACTTTGTTCTGAACAAATTTCGCTCCTCATTATTAAGTTTTGTAGAGTACCTTCTTTCTTTTCACAAGACAGTTGTTAAATTTATCGAAGTTTCGTTCTCAGTTTTCATGGAGATTAATTAACTTAATGAAATGCCAAATTGATGGCGAAACGAAATGAACATTTCGGATCAGACCAATCCGAGAGATTTGTGTAATGAAATTTTCTCGTTCCTCGACTCTTTGTTTTCTACCTTAACATTTCCAGGACACTTTCAAATTTTTACAGTTTAATGCAATGGAGACTCCAGTACTGATTATTTGTATTGGGAGGGAAGTTGACATTTTCATTTACATTTATGTACAGGGATTGAAATCTCATTTACTAATTGCATTGGTGAAATCTTCTGCAGAGTACTTATACTCAATTTTCTTCATATGGAGTCAAGTTCAATAAAAAATTTCATATTTAATTTCAATTACCATATCATAATTATTAAATTCATAGTCCATTAAAACAACTTTTCGTAAGGTTAAATCCTTTAACTTCATTCAGTTGTTGGTGTTATAATTACTAACGCCCTCTTCAACAGTTGAATTCAATCGAGCGGACATTTACAATTGAGGCACAGTTTTACAAAAGGGTACTGTTCCAAAAAATTAAATTTTGGGGAATCAAAAAAAAACAATTCTACTCTTGGCATTTTCATTTTTGAAAAATTGAATTGTTACTAAATTATCTAGAATGTAGCGAGATTGTTTTTATCTATCAACATGATTTAATTACCTGTTCCATCAGATGGGAAGTTAACTATGAAATTGGGGAGGTTTCGCAAAACGGCATACATCCGATTTCTATACCGTTTTGCAAAAACGTTTCCACCCTAGCCCAAGAGATGGGTTTTCTATTGATGCTATTTGATTTAATTTAAATCTCACTGTTATGTGATGTTGACACATTCGTATCAATTTTATTTATAGGAAAAGGATATAAAATATGTTCATACATTTTTGATTAGAAAAAAAAATTGTATAACATCAGATGTTAAAGCGTTGTTTATTTACATTGATTTTTAATGTTAAAGTGATTCATGGTCGATACCAGTTTAGAATAAAGAAAGCAATAAAAAAGTTTTTAAAATAAATTCACTAAACTTTAGTTTTCACTCACAAAAAAAAAAACAAAAAATTCTAAAACAAGCCCTCGTCATCAGCGCTGTCAAATTCCATGGGATCTTCTTCGGCGTCATTAACGGTGTCATCTTCCATCATTTTTTTGTAAAAGTTTTTGCAGTCTTCTGGTATGTCAATGAATTTTAGAAGTTTTTGAATGTCCTTCTTCTTTTCCGTGGAAAGTTTGTTCTCGTTTACGTGGGCGTGAGACAATGAATGAGCTGAGTAAACTTTTGGCTGCAGAACGTTAACATACACCTCAGGGCCATTGTACGTGGATCGGACACTGAACTTTGCCGTTGAGCTGTTTTTTGTACCCAATAACTTTTACGGTTCGGATTTTGAAAGGTATCTTTATTCTTGAGTAAGGCCGATGCTGCAGTTTTTAAATCTTAAATGAGCCAGGTATCGTTCCACTTCCTCAAGGTACCATGTTTTTCAAATATGGAGTAATAATGACCTGAAAATACACACAATCAAAGAACCGTATGAAACGCAGTGAGAACTTTGAACGGAGAAACAAAATTTATAACCTTGATAATAAACCCAAAACAAAACGAGCCTATTCTTCTTATCTGGACTGTTCAACCGACGGAGGCTTAAATCGAAGTGATATTGTGAAGGCTAGCTCCCCTTAGCTGCTTCATGGATTTGTAACATTTTGGAAAACCTATAGAACTAGTACTGTTTTGAAAAAACTTCATACTTTTAAGGCGGGATTCGTCCCGTTTCGCCAAACCGGAATCATCATGAATTTTTGTTGGCTCATTAATGTACATAAATATAAATGTTTGACTGGAATCTACGTCCGTATTTTCGAAAAAATGCAGCATGTTTTTGTTGTGTGCTGCTACACATTGTCCTAGATGTTAGTATATAATTGCATATCGATAGTTCTGAATTTGCTGTTGAGAATTATTTCACAGTAAAAATGGTAAAGTTATTTGCATTGTTTTCTGTTCTGTGAAACATCGAAATCCTCAAAATTATTCCCAATTTTTCTGGTGGATTGTGAGAGTACACCTTTCATACAGCAATAAATTTAACTACCGGAGGAAAAACATACTTTATGCTCAGAAAGCGTGTTTTGGAAATGTTTTGTTTTCAAAAGTAGAATGACATACAATTCCAATATTTTTCATGTGGTCAATGTTTCCCAGCATCTTCTGTGCACTGTTGCCGATCTTTAAAAAATAAACCATTGTCTGGTTGCACTACGCTATATCTGTCATGACAGTAGCCACCCACGGGCTTCTAAATTCACTAGAAATGCAGCTCGGTGAAATAAAAACGAAATTCTGTTAAAAACCCAAATACCGATTGGCGAGGCCAGGAAGAAGGACGGCAACTACACTCACTCAGCGAACGTGTCGTTGAAGGTTCTGCTCGGAGCTTAATTTCTAGGTTACAAACCCTTTGATACCCACAATCAAACACTGAGCACCGTGAAACCAAATGTGGAGCCCGCTTTTTGAAGAAAGAGTGAATTGGGCTGTCAAGTTTGATGAAATAGACTTTGTACTCTTGCAGCAAAGATTGTCAATCCTAATATAGAATTTATTAGCCCACTTCCATGTTAGAGTCATATAAATGGGATGTCAGAGTAAGCTTCATACATAAGGCTGGTAACCGGCCAAGTACTCAACCTAAATTTTACTGTCCTATTATTCTTTCATCGTTGTCTCTGAAAACGATGGAAAACTGCAGACACTTAATACATTAAGAGAAACGGATAAGGCGAGAATAATAATACGAAGGATTGTGCAGTTCACTCCCAACACAGATGATAGCCAATATAGTTCTTAACTACTCAAAAAGCCACTAAACTTGCTTTGCTTCAGTAAACCTGAACTAACGGCACTGATGCCCTTGCTAGACACTGCCTGTTGAACTATTACCTGAAAAATATTGGTAAAGTACCAAAAGGCTCACTTGTTCAAAGAAAAAGCTGGAACGGTTGAAAACGTGCTATGCAAATGTCCAGCAATCATAAACAAACGGCTCCAAGCCACCATTCTGAGGTCTCCAAAGGACGAGAAGGTGTGCAAGGTAGCACTCAGCCCAACAGCGGCTACCAAACTCAAGGACTCAATCTAATCTGCCATTCGACAGTGGAAAGATAGATATCTGGAGCGTTTTTTGCTGATTCATTCTCAGAATCATTACAATCAATAATGTCTTTCTACTTAAAAGAATAGAATAAGAACTGAATTGTTTTATAAAAATTCAATCAGAAATAAATCAAATTTCCAGTAAAATTCAAAGCACTTCTATACAGCAATCTTCGTTATAAACTCCAATATAACGATCATACCATATCCATATCAATCTTCCTAATTATAAATCTGCGATTGAAATTCTGATGGTCTTCCACCTAATATGAAAAATCTTTATGGAAATAAAATTTAATTTTCATTCAATATTCCTCAACGCAATCTTTTATTGGGGATGATTTTATTAAACACTTTTCGACATGCTTTAAACACGTTTTATCATCTTTCTTATGAGCAAAAAAATTGAGTGCCTATTAATAGCTCGCGAATCATATTAGGATTTCATTTATGCCAACTTTGATTTTCTAATAAAGAACGAAAACGATTGAAGTATAAACGTGATAAAAAAAATTAATGAAATTCCCAGAGGAGTGAATAATTCAATACGGCGATTACAAAAGCTGATATGGTTGAGGTTTTCTTGGAGAGTCTCGATTGCCTGAAGGTTGCATTATAATTACATGATAATTATATGAATTGGATAATGCTATTTAGAATTTGCGGAAGATTAAGAAAATCGCTTTGATTTGAAAAACAGGTAAAAGATTTTCTGGATCATTATCTTTCGCCAATGTGTCTAGTGAAGAATTAATAACAAAAAACTGTTTTACAAATCAGTATATTGTTGATTCAGGGCAAACTTAACTTGTTTCACGATACTTTCAAGCCATTTTGAAACACATGCATATTCTTAATGTTTAAGCTGAAAAATGAAGAATTTTTGAAAATTTTAAAGTCAGAGTTTTGTTCAAGAGCTATCAAGTACAAGGTTTTCATCACTACTACTTTGTAGAACATTTGGCCTTGAAGTCCATTTCCCGAAATAAGATCACATTTACATTAACTCAAATGCTTACACAAATAACTACAAAGGTAGAGAAACAACCGACAAATGTAAGCGTCGCATTTGAACTTTCACGCTAATTAGACTTCATTTAAGTTGACTATTGCACCGAGAAGATATTCCTCATTAGATAGATGCTCGACTTGAAAATGTACCAATGTCAACGTCGGAGGGCCTGCTGAAAGTGCTTCTCTATTAAAGCCATCCGAAATGGATCTTTCCTTGCAGACTTGTCACTGCTGCCACGATGTCTTTTTCGTCTAAGATTAAATAAGACATTTGATAACTGAGGAGCGGAGCTATTCTGTTGTATATTTTGCATATCAAGTGCGGAGATGGGATCCGAACAACATGCAATTGTGGTATTGATCCAACTACCAACTATTACGAAAGAGAATGCTGTCATGGTCTTCAGCGCGAATTGTTGCCTGCTTGTTAAAGCTGCTAGCGTTCTTGAATTGGAAAATGCAGTCACTTTGATGGAAATCCTGGTCCGCTGGATAAAATGAAGACGACGTCTGCAAATGCAGAATTTTCACTTTCCGTTCCCATCCGCAACACGTTCATTAGCGCACGTTAGTCGATTTCTAGCGCTGAAAAACATTCGACTTTGATGAATATAATTGTGTGTTCCTCGGATGAACAAATTAACACACTTGTCCATTTAGTGTGTTTCCATCGAAACCGTGGTTTGTTTTCAAGTGGTGAGACTAAAAAATTTGATGATGATAATGTGATCATTAAAGTCTTATTTTGGAGGAAATCCGTTATAAACTTTCACTGTTGTCAATTAAATTCATATTCGCGTCACTGTCTTTATTGAAATATTAAACCATTTGGTTGGTTATGAAGGTTGAGCTGGCGAACATTGTCTAAACAAACCGTTTCGCCTTAAAAACATTTGATTGGATTCACTTGTTTTCTCAGGCTTTTATTACTCCACAAAATTATCATCAAAAGCGATCAAATTCTAACACTTTTCAAATGGTATATCGTGTAAAAAAAACGGTCAACAATAGATCAGAATAATCTGATAATTTGATTGGATATTTGCACGATGGTCTTACAAAACCTTTTCCGACTTTCGTTCCAGCTATAAATCAATTCACGTCCCTTTGTTTTATTCCAAATGTTATTATTAATTTTAATATTGAAAACTGATACTGGAGCTACAATATCACACCGAAACAGAAAGTTACCCAGATTGAACGTAATTTATCACGGCCAACATTAGAATCCAATTAGGTTGAACACTAGTTGTCTGATTGTGGTTTCTGCTTCTTTTTCAGCGCACTTTCGCAAGCTATCCATTTTTTACACCTTATCTCCTCCATTTTGAGAAACGTTTTTCGCATCGAAGTTGCCAAAATCAACTGCTGTAATTGATCTCCAAAATATTTTTGGTCGAAAAAATTGTTGAGGAAGCCAATTACAATTACAATTTTTTTCATTCTTTCCAACAGAAATATCTTTCTTCTCTTTCCAGGAGTTTGCAGTCGTTCATTAAATTTACTTTCCTTTCATGAATAATCAAACTCTTAGGGGGATGTCCAACTGCAATTCACAGCTTTTCTTTGCAATGAAGATTGCCACGCTGGGCTGGAGATATTTTGGGACTTGGGCATCAATTCTATATTTGAAAACGTTGTCCACTAATTCACTCATCAAATAACGTTACTTTGAGAAGAAAATTTCATCGAATTTTCTTTCAATTTTTATTCATCATATACAAATATTTTTTCTTATATTTGTTTTGGTAAAACTCGTACAAACAAACTACTTTTCAATAAGGTGGTAGTCTCGTAATGAAGTAAAGGATAGATAATTGTTTTCATTTGCTGATTAAAAATTGCAATATACTATGTGCAATGTTATCAGTTTGACGAGGATCTTCATAAGCGATCAAAAGTTTTCAATACCAATATAAATATTTACATATAAAGAGGAATTTCATTCAGAAACTATTTGATTGATGTATTTGTTTTCTTGGATTCCTCCTATCTTTCAACCTCAACAGTATAAGCATGTATCTAACAGGCATGGCATAATCTGTGAGTGCATGACGATTGATGATTTAAAACACATGAAAACATATGGGTTATATGAGAACGGGTAGTTTATATTGCAGTTTGCTTATTACCTCTTTTAGGATGTGAGACACGGAATTTCCAATATTTAAACAGGTTGGCTAAGATTTTCGAAAAAATACAAACTGTACTGGGTTGAAGCCAAAACCAAGTCCAGGAAGCTTGTGTTGGCGTGAATATGTTTTCACATGGTGTTTTTTTCCCTAAAGAAATGCTTTGCAATCCGTTTTCAACTACACATAAAAAATGAACTTTAAACTCTGAAGTGAGTATATTCAATTGAGAAATTTTTTAAAAATTGTTTTGAAATAAATAACCATCGTAAATGTTTTTAGTTCAGCTCTTAAGTTGATTTTCAAATTTTAGACACCTAAAGATAAGGTTCCAAAACAATTTATTGATAAAAGAGTGGCAAAAAATTATTTACAAGTTTCAGAACATTTTTTGCTTTGGATGTTGTCTGCATGTTTGTTCCCGGGCTTCTATGATTTTTTGGTTTGGTGAATTATAAGATGCACCTTATCGATAGATTCACAGGTGCAGGAGAAAAAATATTACTTTTTATCGGGATTTAACTTCTCTAGAGAACTATCTTAGAAAGTCAGGCTTGAGCTTCATCCGATGATGATACTTCGAGATTTTTCTCCAACATGAGATCAAATCGGGTCTTATTTAAAGGACTACCTAAGACGGACATTCTCCACTGCTTCACATTTCCTCATTACTTTCAATTTCCTAGAGACTAGAGAGTCACGACTTTCGAATAATTTGCTGGACCCATGTCGAGCGTGAAGCTGAACAACACAATTTTCCGACCCAAAGTGCAAACATACGAAGTATCTTCGACCTTGCACTCTGCGCTCGTGATGGTGAGTCAAGAAGTGAAAACGAAAGATTCACTATTGTCGCGTTTCTCGCATGTCAAAGTAAAAACGATGGCTCAGTTCCGATGTATCTTAACCTGAAAACAAGTGAAGCCCTCACCACAACAACGCGTCGTTTTTCCTAGCCGAACTCACTTTCATCGAAGACAATCTCCAATGCTGATTTATCGTTTCTGCATATTGATCGAACGCGAAATGAAGCGATATATCGGATGGAAGCGATTTATCGGATGCAAAGGTGAGCACAAAACCATTTACTGCTGCATAGCAGTCGTGGCAGCAAGGAGACATCTGCCTTCGCAAAAAGACCTCATAAAATATTGTTCAATTAGAAACTGGTTCAATCGATCTGTGGGAAAAGTTTCTACTACAGCGAGAAGTTGTCGGAATTGAAAAATCCAAGAAAATTCCTCCTACAATTTGCTGTCCATAATGGATTCATCGGTCGTGTACACGAATTCAATTTAAATAGTTTGCAAATCCGGATAGCATGCGTCGCCATAAGTTAAAATATAATTGTATTAAGCTTACAAATTGTTTGTCCAAGATGGACTCGCAATATCTTCCATTTTAATCCTGAGGTATCCTCTTATTTTTTTCAGATGATCAAAATGATGGTGACAGTGGTGATAGTATTCACAATATGTTGGCTGCCATTCAATATACTTGTGGTAAGTGAACCAAACCAAAGGAAATAATAATGGTACATTCCAGTAATTAATGAAAAAACGTTAATATCCTTACTAGTAGTTTTTTAGATATTCTTTTCAATATTTGTAATGTGCAATGCAATGTGCATTGGTAAATTTTTTAAATTGATCTAAGTAGTGGCCCACATAAATAAATTTAGCATCTTTCAAACAACAAGACACTAAGCTCGTTTCTTTCAATTAATTCCTCAAATATTTTTTTATTGAGTACTTTTATTACATATAGTCCAGTCAAAATAGACATTCAACCTAGACAAAACTCCGACAGAGCTGAAAGTTTACACAGACCTTTGAAGAGTCATTTTAAATAAAATGTGAAAAGTCCCCATCGATCCGACATGTGCTACAATTGTTATTCAAGGTCAAAGGTCATGAAAATCAGTTTTTCATGAATATCTCTTAAACAGCTAGTTTTATTGTAAAAAAGGTTAGCATCAATATTATAGAGCATGCAATTTCCGACAATAAAGGTTCTAACATTTTTTCTGCTACAAACGATCGTTCGCATGTTATGGCAATTTTGAAAACTGCAAACTTGGAATTCTCACTTACATGCACTCCTTTCCACACCACCACGGCGGTAGAGTACTTGGCGCATTTTTTTCACGTGGTATCCCCTGTAGGCATAATCCACGATCTATGTAGACAATTAAAAAGATATTGTGAAAGTGATAATGAAAAAATAAATTTTTATTGATTTGGAAAAAAAACGGTGGTATCAATCTTCGGATTCAATATATTCAGCTTCATTTTCTTCTTCTTCCTCTGGCTGCTGGATTTCTACATATTGCTCTAAGACATCATTCAGATCTGGTAGATCGTCGTTGATGTCATAAGCATCATCATCAGTTGTATTAGGTGTCACGTTAGAGCATGACTGACCGTGGCAATTGCCAATTGCCAACCCTTGGTGCAATTGCAAAAAATCGTATTAAGTAATATTTCTAGAGCAGGTGGAAGAAGAGTTTGAATTGGCTCCAGATCGTTATAAATCCTTATCCATCCCCAGTCTTCAGGATTTAGTTTATTACCTAGCCATACCTGACCTTTATAATAGACTCGGTGTAAATACTGATAAGCAGCAGCAGATGTTGGACGGAGGCAGGATAATTGGACTTTATTGTGTCGGGTACTTTTTACAAAACTGGAAAATCTATAGCTGTCTAAAGAAGTAGCATTTTTTGGAGCATCATACATCGCAAGCATGAAACTAAAATCAATTCTTTCAAATGCTGTAGCACACTGAACTAAATCATAATTCTTTTCGAATAATTTAAATACTCTGGTTTTGCCTTTCTTAAAAAATGCAGACGTAGTGTCGCAACCGGTGATGGTCACAGATTGTTTATTTTTTAGATATTGATACATACGTAGATAGTACGATGAAAACTCAAAACTAATGTTTTCAATAAGAACGTTCACTGCAAATAATTGCAACTAATAGCACTTATTTCAAATTTCGTCGCATACCGGCTTTCAATATTAAACAGATATATATTTTTATATATGTTTTGTATATATACAATAACGTAAAGAGTAGATGTTCTTCAAGGTCATACTGAGAATCGAAATTAAAGATAGATGGATGTTGATGGCTGGGAATGAATAATTTTTATGCCTGCTATTAGTGTGAACAAACAAAAGAATATCTCGATACATATTCATCCTGATATATTATTCATATTTCTTCCATTTATAGCATATTATGATATGTTTAAAACTTTCAACTCGCAATAACATGCGAACGATCGTTTGTAGCAGAAAAAGTGTTAGAACCTTTATTGTCGGAAATTGCATGCTCTATAATACTGATGCTAACCTTTTTTACAATAAAACTAGCCGTTTAAGAGATATTCACGAAAAACTGATTTTCATGACCTTTGACCTTGAATAAAATTTTTAGCACATGTCGGATCGATGGGGACTTTTCACATTTTATTTAAAATGACTATTCAAAGATCTGTGTGAATTTTCAGCTCTGTCGGAGTTTTGTCTAGGTTTGAATTTTTTGTGTCTATTTTGACTGGACTAATATATATCCAACATAATTGCCAACAGACTTATGCAAGGATGGTTTCTTGCGGTACTCCGACTTGAAAAAAATTAAAGACAGCAAATTTTCACAAAATAATAGAGGAAGGGGTGGTAATTTGGAACCCTACTTTGTTTTTTTGAATATTATAAGAAAACGATTTCATTAATCATCTTGAAAAATAGCTTTATATACTTCAAAACTTATTAACTTTTATATTTGGAACGAATTAACAAAATAAAACCAATCATTATAGGAAATAATTAGCTTTATTGACTAAATGAAAAAATGGGTTTTGAGTTTTGGTGCTGGTATTATGGAACCCGGGTTCCAAATTACATATATGAAACAAATTTATTTACAAAAATCACAAATATACTATTCTCTGTCGCATCATGAGCAATCAATATGTGCCCACAACCCACATGATTGACACTGAATCCAAGTTTCACCCCGTTGATCGTTGGAGTACCATTCAGGACAAAAAATGCAATAAGTGTCATCTTGGTTTGTGGACTGGGCTTATGCGGTATCGTTTTCTACAACTACAGTGTTACCTGAAGAAACAGATAACATACTCGTAGTATCTGAAGAGGTTGATTCCCGCCTGTTCGAACGAGCTCTAGAAGAGTTTGCAATACCCTGCCTGCCACTACTACCACTACGTCCCCGAGCTCTTTATCGGCCTCTTCCTCTCTGGCCTAGAGACTTGATTGACTCCTCAAGTTGGTGTTTGTAGAGAGATCCAGTCAGTAAAGTAGCGGCAGATGACTCGCGGCCTCTGGTAGATTTTTTCACTTTAGCCTTGGCACCGGTAAGATATCTTCCGGAAGAACAACAGGATTGCTATCAATCGCTTGCAGGGTAGTTTGATTTGCCTGTTCACTAGGGTCTGGTTTAGGTTCTGGCTGTGGCAATTGAACAGCAGCATGCGTGCTTGTAGACGGTAGATGAAGGTCATCAGCAGTAGCTTGAGGTTTAGGAGTGGTCCCATCACTCCCATCTGAGCTTGCTATGTAGTTGGCTTCAGTAAATACACTTCTATTCATCGGGTAAATACCAGTTACTCTGAACCCATTCACAGCAATAGTTCCTGTTTGGCACCTGAGGTAAGCACGTCCCAGCAATTCGGCTATTTCGTATGGAGTTAACATCCGATTGGAGGTGAGTAACCACTGTCTAATTTCCTCACTGTAGTAGGTTTTCAAGGGACCCATAAAATACCTGTCAAGAGGTTGCATCTTCTGCGTTGAATGTGGAGGTAAACTAATTATTATGACATTGTTAGCTCTAGCCGCCATCAAAATATCCAAATTGCGTGTGTGTGAATAATGACCATCAAGAATCAATAGAACAGGTGAGGCTTCGGTTGGGTGGGTCTTTTCAACGAAATGTTGAAACCAGTCTGTAAACAGGTTTGCCTGAATCCATCCTGATGGGTGACATTATCCTATAGAACCTGGCGGTGCTCCTTTCATTAACGTTTGCGTCATATTTTTGCGGGGAAATATCAGCAATGGTGGAATAAATATGCCACTAGCGCTCATTGCTGATACCACTGTTACCAATGACCCACGTTCAGCCGCAGTTATGCTTCCTGCTTGTCTTTTCTCTCGCATACCAATCACTTTAACCACTTTACTCTGTACGATAGATAGCCCGGTTTCGTCAACGTTAAAAATTCTCTCTGGAGGAAAATTATGTTTTTGGAATTTTTCTTCAAGGATATCAAAGAACTTGTCCACTGCTTCTTTATTGAAACCTTGAGCCCGAGCATTCGAAGTTCCTGTGGTTGTTGGAAGGGAGAGTTTATCTTTGTGGCGTAATAAGAAATGATCAAGCCAAGCTCGACCTGCTATGTTATCTCTAAACGGATGTTCGATATTATTTTTTGAAGCCAACTGAAAGGCCATTTTCCGAACATCTTGACGGTTCAAGAATTTGCTTTCCACAATGAGAAGGTATGACACAAGGCTTTCTTCAAGATGAGATGGCAGGACGGGTTTTCTTCCTATAGTAGTTTTTACAACCTCATCGGGAGGCTGGTCACTGTGCCCAAACCTTTGCAGAGTAGTTTTTGGGACATTATAAAGTTTAACCGCTTTTTTCAAACCCATTTTCTTTCCTCTTACTGATCTTAAAGCTTCAATCATATTATTGCTGGTCCATTGTTTTCTTTTTGCCTCTAGCTTTGGTGACAATTTAGCTCGAGGCATGAGTGGAATCAGGAAAAAATGAAGATGAATACATTGCGGGTAATTTGGAACCCGGTTCCATATTACCCACACCTATGGGGTTCCAAATTCAAAACCTTACCAAATTAACAAATCATCAAAAAAAAACAAAGCTAGTTAAAAGATACATTAAAACTTACTTACCTATGGAGCATTTCACGTGAAACCGACAACGAAAAAAAGTGAGGTTCTGAAATTCGTTCATATTGGACACATTTGTACTTCTAGGGTATATGAATGTGTACACATAATATTTTTGTTATTTGATGTTTAGTTGCTAAGATATGGGATTCTAAAGAATTTAAATTTTCACAGCAGGGGTTTTTTGAAATTTTATTTTCATATTGAAGTAAATTATAATTAAATAATAGATGTAGTGTTTTGTATAGAAAATTTACTGTTCTTTTTGATTTTCAAATGATATTCCGAATTTGAATTTTTGTTCAAGTTTTAAACCGGAAGTGAATATTTAAAATATTTTTTTCAATAACTTCGACTATTTTAATTTTTACTACTACTACTGTAAAATAAAGCTTAACATGTATTCAATTTACCATAAAAATTGCAGAATGGGATCTAGATTAGTTTAGAAGATATTTTAATTAGAATGCGTGCATATCGCTCTGAGCGTGATACCTGTCGCTTGTTGTTTGGTGATGTAAAAATACATGGAAACGTTGATAATATTTCAGTAAAATTGATTATTTATTGTTGCCTTACCTGTTTGTGTTATTCTGAAGTTATTTGATACCTAAATTTTAAATAAAATGTAAAATATTTCCATTCCATTTTACATCTAAACTTTTAGGAATTTTTCTTGTATCTTTAAATTTTCAGAGCCAGTAAATTTAATGGATTAAAGTCGCGATCACCGTAGGGAGGCAAAAAAAGTCAATCAAAATGATAAAACTTATTAACGAACGTGGCGCACAAAGAGGTTAGAACAACAATGAAAAAAATAATGGAAAATAAGCGTTGCTTGCCTTCATGCTCTTATGTCTTTCTATTATGTAATTTTGATTCGTTTTTATGGAGTGATTCTTTTTGCAATTAAGAGATGGTGTTTTTATTCGTATTTTGTCACCACAATATGAGAAAAAATCAGGCCATATAATGTTTTATTTTGAAAAAGGTTTCTACACATTATTACTTTCAAAATATTACATTTTATTTTGAATTTAGGTATTCAATAACCTGAGAATGACACAAAAGGTTAAGGCAACGATAACAAATCAATTTTACTGAAACATTATCAACGTTTTAATCTATTTTTATGTCACCAAACAGCTTCACCAAGCGAGAGGTATAACGCTCAGAGTGACATGCACGCACTCTAATTAATATATCTCCTAAACCAATCTAGATCCCATTCTGCAATTTTTATGGTAAGTTGTATACATGTTAAGCTTTATTTTACAGTAAAAAAAATAAAAGTTAAAATGGTCGAAGTTATCAAAAAAATATATTTCAAATATTCACTTCCGGTTTAAAACTAGAAAAAAAATTCAAATTCGGAATCTCATTTGAAAATCAAAAAGAACAGTAAATTTTTTATACAAAACACTACATTTATTATTTAATTATAATTTACTTCAATATGAAAATAAAATTTCAAAAAACCCCTGCTGTGAAAATTTAAATTCTATAGAATCCCATATCTTAACAAGTAAATATCAAATAACAAAAATATTATGTGCACACATTCACATACCCTAGAAGTACAAATGTACACAATATGAACGAATTTCAGAACCTCACTTTTTTTTCGATGTCGTTTTCACGTGAAATGCCCCCTATGACAATCTGAACTTGTGCGTATAGACTTCCTATACCACCCACTGACTTTGTTTTAAACTAAAACAAAAACTCTCTACAATTTTTCCAAGGGAAAGAAAAAAACATCTGCGTTTGCCTTTAAATTTCAACTGCGTGTGACAGATAAAATTCGATGCAAAATCGGCGCTAGTGGTAGCAAATATGCTCTATGGTATCAGTACAACGTAGTTATATAGTTTTTTGATAGATGTCACTGCCTGTTACCCAGATATTAAGTGGTTCCAAATTATCAGCAGGTTCCAAATTACCACCCCTCTCTTTACAAATACAAAAACAATATTTATGATAGTGTCCATGGTGTCAACTCATATCACTGCTTCCATTATAAAATAATTCAGGAATGTCAGTGTTTCTTAAAGTGATTTAGTTGCTATTTATGTCTCACAACGAGCAATTCCTGCATCATAAATTATGCTAAAAACCTAGAATATTCTTTTCTGTCTGGCTTTAAAGTCACTTACCGAGGATGTGGTAGAAATCAAATTCAATACTCTACTCCAGATGTCAGCCTCAAAGTTTCTAGAAACTTGAAGATTCATGTGTGTACTAGATAAATACAATTATTTATCGCTTTCGTCTGACAGCGAGCTCACTACCATAATTCCTCAACTCGGAAAATACTGTTCTCGCGGATATGCATATATTGTAAGACTTTTCTCGAAAGCCGGTTGAAGCCTTTAGCCTAGAATGAAAATGCTTGCAGCAAGAATTCATGTAATTGTCATCTTAGAAGACTACGTGGAGCACTTATTGAAATAAATTGTGGGACTACCTATCCGCATTCTAAACATGTAGCGCTCCAACATGGCTCTTCTTTTTAGATGGCATGCGATGGAAATTGGGTAAAATATGATATCGAGTCGAGAAAACTTTTTGGCTCTACAACAAATGGTGGCTACTCTATGCTTTATTGCTTCATGAATAGATGTGTTCATTGAGAAAATATTATAGAGCTTTTGTTCTTCGCAATTCTATTAAATTTCGCGAATACCTGAGCAAAACAGCAGGTGACTCGATTGTTAAAATAATAAATATTCGTAAGGGAAATAACGCGAAAGGACTCGAAAATTACCCTCATCTGCACACCCACGCCTCGTACTATTTCTAATTCATCATAACACACTAAATCCTTTCGTTTCCATAAACGAGTAAGCAATTTATAGCTTGCCAACCTGTGACTTTGTGTGAATTATTAAAGGGGATTAAAGGTCATTATTTACAATCCTTACGTATACTTACTTGGTAAGCGTTTTTGATTGACACTTAGATTCAACCTTGGCTTCGCGAAAAAGTATTACGGTAGAGATTAAAATAAAATATCCAAAAATAATATAATGAGTGGTAAGAGTTTGTTGCCAATACAATTTACTTATATATTTGATTTAAATGTAAAAAATAATAAATAATAATAAATAAATAAATCTATTATGAACCAAAAGCAGGTTTCGATATTATGATTAGATCGAAGCAAAAACAACCACATAAGATTCTAAATACGTTTCAAGGGTGTTAAGATAATCATTTTTGATTTTTCTTCAGTTTGTTAATACCTACAAACATCTTAATTGATACAAGTTTGTGTACTAGACCGATTTAGAATTAATCAATATTGTCGAAAGTAAACGATGTCTTGATTTCATGATGTACTAGACAGAACGTATATATAAAAAATGGTCTCGCAAATGCTATGTTTTTCGTTGGAAAAACTTGTGACCAGACATAATTCACTTTCTCTTACTTAAAGAAACATCCTCTTATATTTTCCGAAAAAAATTCTTAAACTGTATTTAGCGTAATAAATCAAATTAAATGGCCTTTACTTTACAATTTTGTTTCAGTTACTGTTGAATGAAGACAATTTTATAGACTGGAATATTTTGCCGTTTTTGTGGTTTGCCTTCCATTGGCTGGCAATGTCGCACAGCTGCTACAACCCGATTATTTATTGTTACATGAATGCACGGTTTCGTGGTGGATTTGTCCAGGTCCTTTATAGGATACCCGGTGTAAGACGATGCTGGTGTATTCGAAGATGCGCCCGTAGCCGTGGCGGAAGTATGGGAGCTGGTATTGCACTCACTGGTGAGATGATGAACAATTTTGCTGAAGGAGCTCTTTTGCGGAAACCTAGAATTCTTATTAGGTGCTAAACTCTATGCACTTCTCAAGCACTATATATGTATATATTTCCTTTTCCAACCTATAAGTTATATGTGTTGAAAAATGAAACTGTAATGCACTCTTTAATATGAATTGTGTTTGTGATTACAATAATTGTACGTAATTGGCTTGGCTAGTATTAATTATGCATGCCTAAATATCCATCCAGGCTGTGTTTGATAGTGAAAGACATTACATTACTGCACGATAGGCAAAAGTAAAAGTAAACAATGTTGTTCATTTAATAAAACGGCTTAATCTGAAATGGTAGTAGCTTTAATTTGACCTGTGGACTAATGCCAATTCACCAAAATTCTTTGTTTCGTGCTTTTCAAAAATAGCTTCAATTTTTTATCAATATGTACTTCCAATACTTTAATTTTTTATCTATATAAATTTTTTGGAGTCGTTTTAAACAGTTTTTATCATTTAATTATGTGTCTTCAATTTGAAATATTTTCTTAAATTCACTTATAGATTTTATAGACAGGATGCTCCATTAAATTTTGCTAGAATATGTTTTCCCTAAATACGGATACTCAGTGAACAATTCCCAGACCGAATAAGTCCCTCCCTCAACATAAAAAAATATTAATATAAACTCATTCTATACATACCGAAACATGATTAGAAGTTATTTATGTATTTCTATTCTTAGGGTTCAAAGAATGAACAAAAGCATACTCTAATTTGGAAATTGTTACCAAGAAGCCATAAAATATAATATATTTCCTTTTTTCTATACATAGTACTTTTGGTCCTTTACTAGAAAGCTATTTCCAAAGTATCTACGCATAACACACAAAGTGCATTTCGTCCTTTTCAGTTTCAGTTTTTGTTTCTATATTTACTTTAGCTATGCGTCGTGAACCAACTCCAATCTCAGAAGAGAGCTAACCTCATTAGCGCAAAAAGCTTCATATTTTTCCAACGTAATTAAGTACAAGCACTCCGAAGGATATTGATTCTATTTTGTGTACGGCATCATCTTCCTTCAGGATCCTCAACATCGATGCATCGTAGAATGTGCACTTTGAGAGTTTATTTCATTGTCTGTACTTAAGTTGCGCTCTGAGGCAAATGTACTTCTGTACGCAATCAAATTAATACGTCTTTGAATAAAAACAGTACGATCGACTTCAAATGGACCCGTTGTACCAGTAAAAATACAGTAGTCAGATGGAAGATACAATCGTGTTTTTTTATTTGTGGCATAAGCTTTTATGCTCTTATCGTTTCTCTATTATTTTACAATCGTGCTATGTCGAAGCGGATAGTGTGTGTTGCAAGATATGAAGGATGTCAAATCGTTACGTTGCTGAATATTTGCAGTTTTAATAAATTTGATAGGCCTTAAAAAAAATCAGCTAAATGTATTACAAATTGATGATGACTGTTATTTTGATGTCAAACGAGTGTTGTAAATGTTGCATTTAATGTTTCTATATGTACATGGCTTCGAACTGTAATTGAAATAAAGAAATCAAGATGGCTAATCTGCCGAAATTGTTAATAGAAAATAAATAATCGCCTTTATCCAAAAAAACGTGTTCGAATATCCGAGTACAGTGCCATCAGTAAGTACTCATAATTCTTTCAAGCACTTGAATCAACTCAATTTTTATAAAATCATGAATCGTGAACAAAACTGGCGAAGGAAATTCCCTGCATGGACTCAGCATATATTAAACGATGAAGGCTATTAAAATGTCCAAAAGTTTACACATTGTACAATAGGATATATGTTGCTCTACTTTTCATAACTTCATACGCTGTTGTAGTTAATATTCGTATGAGTGTCATTGTTACTGATTCATATTTTTGTTTTTCCTACTAACTCTATTTAAATACCATTGATGCTAACTGTTAAAATTTAAGTAGCCCAGCGCACAGTTCTATTTCTATGTACTGCTTTTTGTTCATTAAATTGGTTATTATTTCTATTAATTGTAATTAAACTATTACACGGCCTTTGTATCTGCGATATACGCAACCTTGATAAAAATTGGTTTATGACAAAATATGACCTTAATTATCATTATTGATGAATTTCTTCGATAAAATTTGTATTACTTCAAATTATTCAACATTTAATATTGGGTCTTAATATTGATCCCTTAGCACTTTACTCAACTAGCTTTCATTTGTTCAAGTTGTTAAAACTTAGTGCAAACTCTTGTTGATGACATTTCAAATCTTATCTCTATTTGTAGATATGCTAATATACCTTGTTCAATTTTTAATCCTTTAGTAATGTTAATTTTCATTGGTCTTTTTAACTGATTATTTATTTTTGACTCGAAATTCTCTTAGATTAGAAATCGATTGCTGAATAATTGAGTTGTCATTAAGATTCATAAATTGGTGCTTCAAATTCAACAATTCACAACAATTTACAATTTACAGCTCATAAAATGCATCAATGCATTTGACTGTTGAAGTTACTGAGGAATTTTAATCTACTTCATCTCAACTAAACTTAATTCAAAAGAACTGATGTTTTTGCTTCTATTTAACGAAACATAGTTCTTTGAATCAGTTCTTCGTACGTACCTCAACCATATCAATTTTTTCTTCCACTTTCTTTAACTAAAAGAAATGAACCCATCAAGGATGTCCTAAGAAGCGGTGTGTAGCTTTCAAACAGCATTTGATTCCTTCATTCGTTTTAGAAACAAACATTACCACATATCCATTTACACGATTTGCTTTAGCTTGCACCTTCATTTTCGGCTAAGCGACCTGCAGTACTGTTTACTTGAATTGATCGAACTTTTAAGACTTTCTGCACATTTTCATAGACGGAAAGAATATATAACTTGCTGTTGCTCACATTTTCTTCCTTTGCCTTTGCAGGAATCGACGATACTTCACACCTGCAGCGGGCCAATACTTGCACAACTTACATCAGCACCCGTCGGAAGCCAATAATAAGTATAAACCAGGTGAGTTTTCTTTTAGCACTTTGACTTTGATTTCTATAAAGTAAAAGTAAGTAATTGGTTACAGGTTACAGAAAGAGATGACTTATTTGTTAGAATATCGTTTGCAGTTTTAATGATAAATTGGTGGCATATATTTTATTCCGAACACCAAACACTGATGAAATTATTTCGACAAATTATTCACCAAGAATATTGCAGCAAATTAATTTAAATGAAATAACTTATCTGTTTTTTTTTTGGAAATGAAAATGATATTTTATGTCAATTTACTGATAAATTCACTGAATAAGCTGCTGGATGATTTTCCAGAAAGGATTAAAATTATGGTTCAAAATACCTCCCGAGGATACATGTACTCTACATATGAAAATATTGCACTTTCCTGGTCAAAATTTGATTGTGAAATCTTTCTTTAAAAAACACGTTTCTGGTGGGACTCAAATCCACTTATTTTCTAGTTTGACTATAGTTAGTGAAATTAATTTTTATGGATGCACAACATTCCGAAACTAATAATGGTATAAGCAGACCTATTATAAAGCTCATCTAGCTTTCTCATTATTGATAGCCCGAAAACATTCAAGGCAAATTTTCATGTTAACTTCATGTAGTCCGACTAAATCTCATCAAATATTGCATTTTCAGATTTAAAAAAAAGGTTCGTTAATGTAAATACCAGTGATTGAATAACCATTGCTAAATTCTAAATTATAAAAAATTTCCAAAACTGAAAACCTGATATGCGAACGTAATAAAAGCATATCTTAAGACTTGAACAAGTAACTATTTTTGATAATTTTTCGCTCTGAAAAAGTTCTATCCTTTACGACAATCCTTTTCCACTCGTTAATTTTTGCTATACTCATCAAACTTAATACTTATAAAGTTTCCAAATAAAGGATTAGTATCTTGCATGTCTGTGCTACAATTCAGACAACAAAGCAGCAATTTTTTAGTTTCCATATGTAGTATATATTATATAAGCCACTGTAAATTACATGTAAATATACCCTAGCATTTAAGAAATAATGTTGCGTACGCCTTTTTAGGCTAAGAAGAAGAAGAAGAGTTTAATAAAAGGGCATTCTGACGCCATCCGCCGAGACCGTAAGTTGTATTCGAGAGTTTTTATTCTACACATAAAATATTCACCCTCTAGAACACTTTTTATCGTTCGTAGTTTTTGATGATAATAAAATTTTAATTTTTCATAAAGATTCAGCCTGAATTAATTGGATCGAAAACAATCCTGTCTATATGGTCTTCGAAAATCACATGTTACGTGAAAAATGCAACAAAGTCATGATGTTGTCCACACAACTCTTTCATAATTTTTTTCACTAATAACATCAAATTTTCTTTTTTTGTTTTTGATGCGGCAAGTTAAATCTTCATAAATTTTAAATGGACTTTTATGGTTTCAAACTCATTTTCAAAAATGTTTTTAATTAGAAAACATTAATGTTTTGAAGAAAATGCTATCTTTGTCTTAAATTCTGCATGTTTTTCAAACCATGTGATAAAAGGGCCTTTGGAGGTTGAATGTAAAAACCCTACAAACAAAATTTGCTGGTCTTGACGACCATAACATTAAGTCTATTATGCTAAATGCTAATTCTCTTGCTCTTTTGTATAACCATACCCATGGAAAAGTTCCATGGAATTTAAATGATTCTAATGTTTTCGGGTTTCTTAGTGCAGCTTCAAAATATTTATTTTCCATGAAAAACGAAAACTTTTGGAGTTTTTAACTGTTTTTTGTAGGAGTAAAAAACTTGAATAGTTTTTTAAGTTGCCTAAAAAGAATTTATTGATAGATGTAAATATTTAAATTTTAGAATAAGCCTCTCACGGACAACATCATACATAATTGGTAAAAGTTAAAATTATGGTCCCCACCCCCGCAGGGGGAAACGTGAAAATCGTGTCTCCAAAGTGTTACCCCTATTTATATTACATTTACGTTAAACATGACATTCATCGATTTTTTATAATTTTTAATTTTTTTAAATTTGTTCTTATTATTTTTTGTCAAAAAAAACCTTTTTTTTACATTTTTTGACTTCTAAACATGTCTAAAAATTACTTTTCAGATCAATGTTACGGTTTCATATGATCTCTAAAAATAGGGAAAATAACCATTTTTTAGTGGGCCCGTGACCGTCACAAACTTTTTATGCCACAGTAGTAGGTGAGCCCCCTTAAGGGGTGGGGCCATAATCTTAACCTTTACCAAATAATTCATAAGGGAATAAACTGTCTTAGAATCCAATACATTAGTTTTTAGTGCTGTCCTTTATTTTTGTGATATCACAATGAGTTTTTTAAGCTTGAATCTGACACTTTCACCTACCTAACTATACCAAAAGCATTCACAGTTTTCTTTTCCATCATAACAGCGACAACCTCAATGAACAGATTATTTTGTATGATTTTTTTTAAGTTTTGCTATTAGGTTTTAGGTGCGCGAAATTTTTAAACGATCAAGTATATTTTTGTAATTTGTTCGCTAAAACTATACTATATTTCGCATATGATTGTATACCATATCCACAGCACGTTTGATAACAGTATCAAACAGTAGGTACATTATACTCATCACAAGCATAAGAAAATGTTAACAATATTTTTTCCTTCGAATGAGTAAACGAAGACCGAAATTTTTATACGACCAGGACAGTTCTTTGTAAGATTTCTGTTATTTGAGATCGGTTGTGATAAATTTTGCTAAGTAATTTTCAATACGAACAGTGTTTAATGTATTTTTGATTAGTCTTTTTGTTACAAACGAACGCAATGCCACGTAGAAAACTATTAACTGCCAAAGAAAAAGTTAAAATCGATACAATGAAATCATGTGGGCTTTCAATTCGTGATCGTTAGATCAAGTAGTGAGTAATTATTCCAATAATCGCGTCAATGGTGGTAATGAAAAGCTAACTCAAAGGGACATTTCTAACATTTTTCGTGAAGTATCTGTCGGAAAGGTGAAAGCCAACGACGTGAAAAACGTTTTGAAGTTGTCAGTTACCAAACGTCGAATACTGCAAAATTTATAAATATTAAAAAATGGCAACAAAATTTGATAAATCTCACAAGGGATAAATCTCTCAAGAGCCTTGTGAGATTTATCAAATTTTGTTGTTGACTTAAAGCAATGGAAATGTTTTTATCTTCTCTGATGAGAAAAAGTTCGATTTAAATGGTCCCGGTGCACTTAATTACTACTGGCATGATCTACTCAAGGAGCAGGATGTCGTGATGAGTCGAAATTTAGGTGGCGGCCCGTTAATGGTTTGGGCGGGATTCTGCTACACGAAAAAAACTCCAATTTGCTTTGTAAGCACACGGATGAGTTCCGAATACAATACAGACCTTTTTGCGAATGTCCTTCTTGAGTTTGGACATAATCTTGATGAAGAAAAATATATCATATTATTATATTTCAGCAAGATAATGCATCCATCCATAGATCCGCATTCACGAAAAATTGGTTCCGAGAAAAAAAAATCTATTAGATTGTCCTGCAAGTGACGGTATCTTGCTAGAAAGGTTTACGCAAATAATAGATAATTTATTGATATATATTCGCTGCGACAGTCAATTGACGAAGCTTGGAATGCAATCCAGCCAGAAATTCTACAAAAATTGGTTGAAAGCATGAAAAATCGAATATATTCAGTTATTACCAATCATGGCGGCAACACAAAATAATAAGGCGCAAGGTGCGACCCTTGAGATTCACAAAGTCAACTTCCCAGTATTATCTACATATATATTAAAAAGATTAAACAAAAAAATATTGATGAAAATAATAATACTTTATATAATAATAATGAGAGGTATTCATAATAGTAATTGAAATGAGTTAATATCAATCATATCATCTACTGTAGCGTCCATTGATTCCGTAAAGCTTTTGGTGGATGCGGGGATGGATTTGTTTGATAGAATATTCACGCGGATTAATCGGAGGGGGGCAAGCTCCAATGCTTTTTTCCACGTTATTTGTTATGTTTATATCGATGCTTGAATGACAAAAGAGCGCTAGCAAAAATGAATGCAGTTTTTGTTATTACGAAATAATTTTGTTCAAAATTACCACGACTTCATAATCATTGAATTTGTATTTTTTTGACAATTTTACATCAATGAGACTAATAATTGTTTTTTATTTTCAGTTGATCTTGACAAACATTGAATATGCAGTCTATGATCAGTTTAATTGCATGTAAGAAGTAAAATGTGACACATGTGACACATAATGACGGAGGAAATAATTGGAACCTTACGATTACTAAAGAATAAATCTACTAAAAACTACTAATTGATGAGAGCTTTTTAAAGATAATGACCTGGCAAAGTATTGACTACAAATCATTTCACCATTCAAAGCGTTGATTACCACAAATGCGAATTTGATTGAAATTATGTTGGTTTTCAACATTTAAGCAGTTTTTTTATTAAAATTAAAACACTGTGAAAACTATCCAAAATCTGCTCAAATTATGCCAATATTATGAAACTTTGACTTTGATACAATGTCTTTAGAATAAAAAATAAAGGTAACATCATTCCTATGAACCGTTTTTACTTGGTAACTTAGAATGATTTTTTATTTGTAATTTAGTTTTTTTATAATCATGGAATATGGTTTCGCTGGTTTCTCTTCAAAAACTGATAAGAATGTATAAATTTTATAAACATTTATTACTGTGCTGTGCAAATCAGGTTAAAAAAATTATTTTTTATGAAAAAACCTTAAACCCTAAAAGCCTAATTTTTTGCATTTTCTTTTATTAAATTAAAAAGCGGCTGAAACATTTTTTCTATAATGGTGAAAACATCGCAAAAATGTTAATAAACGTCTATTGACACATTGATGATGCAAATATTATACCTGGCTCGTGGGATATAGTGAATGATAAAAATGACCTTGAAAATCATGATGACTTTTAATGATTTTTAATTTTTTACGTAGTCATGAGAAAAAGTTTCGATGGTGATTTACAAAAATTGTTTGGAGTACATAAATTTTATAAACATTGATTATTTTATTTCGCAAATCAGGTTAAAAGTTTATTGTTTATGAAAAAACTAATTTTTGCGCTTTTTCTCGTAAGTTAAAAAACGGCTCCAACCATATTTGTTAAAATTTGATAGATTCACGCAAATGTTTAAACGCGTCGATTGACACCTTAATAATGCAAATCGTATGTTTAGTTCGCGAGATATGTATAAGGTATGACAGAAATGATCTTCAAGGGGCAAAACAACAAACCCCCCCGACCGAAGTTTCCCAAAAACTAATCAGCTCTTAAAATTGCAAAGGCGCTTCGATTGACACCTTAACAAAGTCGATACGACTTTGTTTACGTGAGTTATGCTCGTAGAAAAAAGTGTCCACGAACGTACGTACGTACGTACATACACACACATACATACTTCTTTCTAAAAACACTTTAAATATACTCTATAGACCTCAAAACGTAAAGAAATGTTGAAAATTTCAATTTCGATTTTCGAGGCGATTACAAGAACTTCCCATATACTGGGAAGTTAACAAAAGGAACTGAACCGCGACGACCGCTTCGCCACTTCACACTATTCGGTACAGTCTCCCGGCAAAATTTATGGGATCCCCCGATCCCGTTTTTGCTGTATCGGCTGTCAACGGCCAGCCGAGTTTGCTAAACTCGTTCAAGCTTTCATTGCTTTGGACTGGTTTTATGCCAATTTCCGACGCACTTCAGCTGTTGATTAAATCTTCGTGCTCGGTCTCTACGATTGGCCACAGCGATGCACCTCGGAGGGATAATGTGGCGGCTGCTTTTGTGTGGGCGGCACTTGGGCAGACACATTGTGCCACTGACCATGGAGGACCGCTGTGCTGATTGGTATCAACTACGTTGCCGACCTGACTCGTTTCATCGGTGCATTGAATTCGAATGCTGACGGCGAGTTCGGCATGTTTTAGCATACATCAAAGATTTTACGCTCTTCTTGGGTAGTTTCCTTCTGCCTGCGAGCCATGATCACAATTTTAATGACTTCAAAAACACGCGAATACATTTTACCGCCTATCAAATACTTCACGGGACTTTACCTTTACATTCCCAATATCAGTCTTGCCAGTGTTTTCGTCTTTCCCAGATTAGGGTATTCTATCGTAAGGTCTATTTTTGTGATATTTGATAGCTTTAGGATGAATATTTGCTTTCGTAGAATAATGAATGAAATATGTTCTTTAAGGTTTGTTTCAATGATTGTTTTCTTCAACAAAGCTGCGTGAAAACTTTTGTTCACCACTGTATGTATTATCAAAAAACTATCCCATGGAACTGATTTCGCTATTGATGATACTTTAAATTACGCAGCTTTCGCGTGCACGAGTAGGAACAAAGTCTTGTTAACAACATAACTTCCTATTTATTTGTCTAGTCCAATATATGTATACATAATTCAATATCCTTAACCTACATAAATCTCTTCTTTTTATATATAATTCAATAATTCTCACCAAAATTGATCTACTCCTTAATTATATAATGCAATATCCTTATCATATAATTAATCAATCACCTGCTTGTCCACGTATAAATTTTGGAAGATAGCGCTTGCTCGGACTGTGGTTTTGAGTCTTCAGGGGTAGGACAGTCCCTTATTTTCGAAGCATGGTCAATAACAATAACAATATCAATAAGTTGTCTTTTGCTTCGCAACTTTTTTTCCATCAAAAATATAAAACCTGACGATGGAAAGTATCCTGAATGTGCAAGCCAAATTTATTTGACCATCATTATGATGTTTCAATAAAACTCATGAAATGATGAATTCAATGAACTGCGAAATTAATTTGAGGACTGATAGAATTGTTTGTGTTTTCATATGGTACTAGACACATGCATTTTAAAAAGGTAAACGTATGAATGAAAATTAGTTGCCGTTAAATGTCTTTTAGTAACTCAAAAATTAACGACGATGGAAAGGTTGTCATTGGTCTGAGCAATGAAAATGCTGCTAGAAGAGTTTTTGATTTTAATTTCATAATTAGGTACAATAAGGATTTAATGCTGGGTAGATATCTTTCATGCATGCTTTGCATTTATTGTTGAGACATTAAAGTTACCTAAGATGAAATGTTTTCATATCTTATAGATCGAAGGTTTAAGGATCGTAACTAACGAGTCAACTATATGTTTGGCTTATTCTTTCAATTCTGTGTAACAGCGAACTATTTTCTTATTTACAGAGCCAGTATTCATGTGCGGAGACAACAGTTTTGCGGTGATATCAGCCCAAGACTTGTAATCATCATTTTCCGACACGTGAATCGTTTTCTGAATGACACCCAGACTAGGGCAACGTTAATCATTCTGGTCTACAATTCAAACGGCTTCAAGAGCACACTGGCATTTGAATTATTTATATTAAGAAAGACCAAATGTAAACATTGATTGTATATTTATTAAGTATATGTATTGTATTATGTATTGTTTAGCGTATAAGTTTAATTTTTATAACGGTGTTTAAAAACTGTAACGATATCAAATAAAATTTAACGCTTAAAAATTAATGAGCTCAGTTAAATATATTTTACATTTTACGCTTGTGCGATGTAAGTTTTTATTCGTTGTTTGATTATCGATCAGTCACCCTGACCATGCATTTACAGCTTGAAGGAAAACGGAATTGCTCCTTAACTATTGTTTCATTTAAACTGAATGAGAGGAGTGGTCGATAAATGTACTTCTGTTCACAATATGATTCATATCCATTTGGAAAGCTTGCCATTTTTGAACAGTTGCCACCAGTGTTCCTGAAGATAGTTACAAAAATCATATTAAAAAAGGTAGCGTTTTTTCTGGATCCAACCATTTCAGCAAAGAAGAAATTAACTGCTAATAAATATAATAAATACTATAAATACTTACATACACTCTTCAACTCGTACTCCCTGTTTAAATTTATTGTGATTGACAATAAAGCGCTCAACCTGATCCTTCGTTTTACCGGCTTGAGGAAAAATAAGCCTCTCTTTACTTTGACACAATGATTCTTCTGATCCATCTAGATTATCAAATCGTTCCCCGATGTTAACAATTAAATCCTCTCCAAACGATTCTAAATATCGATTCATATCGCCTTCAATTAACTGCTCCAATCGCGCAGCAGGGTAATTTTCCGCATTCTCACAAAACACACCTGATGCATGTTTATCGCACCTTGGAGCATCCACGGTATTTTTGGAGCTACCCCGAGCTCTTCTAACTATAAAAAAGATATTCAGCTATTCAAAACAAGTTTGAAAATATGAACAATAAATCTTTTCTGGGCCATTTTCGGAGCCAGATTGTTAGAATGTATATTTCTTGTATTACCTTTTCCATTTCCGTGCACATTGGCTACCTGAAAAATCAAATGCTTTTTTAAATAGGCAAATTTAGCTTAAACTTGTATTAATTATATTAATGCCCAATTTTGTTTCTGCGATGTAACATTTTTTGTTCCTATAAAGTTCAACCAGGAAATAAAGCACTAGGGGAAAATTTTAATATGTTAGTGTATTGGTAAATAATATGTATAATACAATTAATAGCGATGATATTTGAAAGTTTTAGGCGTTATAGACAGGGTTACCAGGTTTTTCTCACTCTTCGCCCCCAAAAATTCAATAAAAACCCCCAAATCGGACAAAATTCTTTTAAAAAAAAACAAATAATTTGAGAGCAATCTTTTTTACGAAGTTCATACAAAAACATTGATAATTAGCAAAAAATATTGTCAAATACCTACACTCAGTCACAAAAGTGTACATACACCCGCAATATCTTGCATATTATGCATAGCTGAATAAAAAAATGTATTAAAGATTAGTTTATTTTAATGACTCTTACTTGTATATACATATTACGAAAGAAAATTATAAAATTACCAAGTATTTCAACCGAAATTTAAGATATTACAAAAAATAATGCCACAAAAGTGTACATACAGCAGATAAAATTACGGAAAAAAATGATAAAATGTACCATTTGTTAATAGATAATGTTATATTTAATATCTAGTTGGGCCACTATAACAGCTTTCAATCTCCTAGGCATCGAGAGGATTATATTTTCTGTCATATCTGGACTAATTTCAATCCAAGCCACCGATAACGCATTTTTTAACATCTCCTTGTTACCGACGTTATATTTTTGAACGCTTCTTTCAAGTTCATCCCAAAGATGTTCAATGGGATTGAGATCAGGTGATTGGGGTGGAGAATGTCACTGTTTCGGGACGTTTTAAAGGATCCACTCCCGAACGACTAAGGCAGTGTGCTTTGGGTCGTTATCTTGTTGGAATATCCAGGTCGGTCCGAGTCCTAAGCGCTCAACAGATGGTTTTAGAGTAGCTCGCAATATGTTCAGGAATTGGTAACGGTCCATTATGCCTTCAATGAAATGAATATTTCCTACACCAGCTGCTGCCATTCCGCCCCAAACCATTACGTTACCGCCTCCATGTTTAACAGTTGCGATAAGATTTTCTTTCTGCATCTCTGCATTTACTTTTCGCCAAACTTTTACATGGCCATCACATCCAAAAAAGTTGAAGCGACTTTCGTCTGTAAAAAACAGTTTTCCAAAAGCTGTGGTCCTTATCTTGAAATTTTTTCGCGAAATCCAATCGTTTTGTTAGGTTTCCCTCAGAAATAAATGGTTTCTTTCTTGGCACGCGTCCCCGATATCCTGCGGATCTCAAAATCCTACGAATAGTTTCTGGATGTACTGCTTTTCCCAATTCATTTGCAATACATTTGCTTATATTTGGTGCACTTATTTTCGAATTTTCCTTAACTTTTCGTTACACTGCTCTGACGTCACGACCTTTCAAGATATTTGGACGACCAGATCGAGCTTTACTTTTCAAACTGCCTGTTAGATTAAAGTTTTTTATTATTGTTTGTACAGTAGCCCGGCTTTTTGTCACTATTTTTGCTGTTTCGCCCAGCTATTTATCCTCTTGCTTTAATTTTATCACTAAATTTCGTATTTCGAACGAAACCTCTCTTCGAACAGCCATTTCACCGATATATGGTAACGGCACTAGCTCACAATGCAAACTGGAACAATAGCAATGACTAACAACTAAAATGTTTCGCAGAATCGGAATAAAGATGCTAGAGACCCGTTATTTCTGGAAATGTACTCGCTGTATGTACACTTTAGTGGCATAAATTTCAAGGTTTTTTTAGTTTTCTGGTATCAATTTTTAAAAAAATTATTATTTCGTTGCGAAATAATTATTAAAGAGCCCAAACCTTTGGAATAATACATATTTCAAATTATTAATATTCGTATTTTTGGAAATATCGATGATTTTCCAGGTGTATGTACACTTTTGTGACTGAGTGTATATGTAACAAGTCAATTTTCATCTTTATTTCATGGTGAGTTATAGTCAAAATAGAACAAATATACTTTCGAGACGTCAAAATAACACAAGTAGCAGCATAATTAAATTAAAGAAAAACTTTTAATATATTTTTGGAGTTTCATGTGTAATTTATTGAAATATGTAAAATTAACACATTATCTACACACCTACAACATGTTTACTGCACTGTTTGCCTACATACATTTGTCGTTTGATTTTGCCCATCAGGGTAATCGCAGAAATTTCTGCCTCACATTCATGAATTCCATGGTATCAATGATAATTTGCTGGATATGCCAATACTTGAAGTTTTCGAATGGCACAATAAAAATTATTTTTAATGTGCAATAAGTAAATCAGATATCATAAATTACATTTTGCAAACAATTGATTAATTTGATAAAACTCCCATTTCACCCCCAAAATAAAAATATACTTAACTGAGGTATGTAAAATACCCCAAAATGAGGGTGAAAGCCCCCAACTTGGCAGCCCTGGTTATAGACTCATTCAAAGTAAGTACAGTCAAGATAATTAATCCTGAACTATCATTTTTATGGCATGTCTGAATATTCGGAATCCAATATAAACCATCTGGTCTTCAGTGGCAATATGTTGCTTAAACACAAAATCTGTAAAATTTAAATGTTTTAACCACGCCCTACCTTTTCTGTGAAAGCTCAAATAGAAAGGATCTACTTGAAAACGTGGTGAACAATATATAAATCGTTTCTCAACAAATAAAGAAACACTCGTATTTTTGCAGTTTAAATTCATGATATCGTCAAAAGACCTCCAATTTGTGCAATTTGAGAAGATGAGTTAAACAAGAGAATCAATCGCAAATTCAAAATGCTGAGTTTTGAAGTCTTTGACTAAAAAAGGAAACAATGAATTAATGGCAGAAGTGCTTCACAACAAAGACAAAACCCGGACTTCTAATATGAACATAAAAAAGAAAAATTCTCAATTGAATACAACGATTTACCGCACGCAATAATTTTATATCAGAAGTTAGCATACTTGAAAGCTATTTTGAAGTTTTGGTAAATAATTTGAAATACTTCCACAACTATTTTCAAATTTCTTGCTCGCCACGAAATAATTATTAATAATTTCAATATTAATTGGAGTGTCTCAAACTATCCACTTGCTTGATAATGTAATGCACAAATCTGAGAGACGTACTTTTCACGGCAAATTTAAATCACTTCCTGTTGAATATACATACATATGTATATATGTAGGTCAAGTCGAAGTAGAGAAAAACTTCACATCACTTTAATAATTATTATCGCGCTAATCAGCGGTCTACGCTGTAATCCAATAAATTGGGAACGGACATCGAAATCTTCACCGCTCCCGCACGCGAGCACTAACTTTCATGACTATTTTTAAAATAACAATAGTTGACTCACCAGTGCAATTAACAAACAGAAACTCATCAGCGGAACGCTAAATTTCGCAAAAGATTGCTTCACTGGTTTAGATGCAGCAAAAGACATTTTCGAAGCCGGGTTCACTTGCAGCTAAGAACAAAGTGCTGGGAATCGCCTGTATCTTGGAGTCGTCTGAACATAAAGATTGCTCAATCGGAACTGTTTATTTCCAGCGTTCTAAGCGGATAAGAAATCAAGCTGGGTAGGTAATAACATGTAAGGTCGACTACGTTGAGAATCCAGTTAAAGAGCTGATAGTGTCAACACTGAAATAATGTTTCGTTTGTTATGAGACGCTCTGCACTGGATTAAAAATAAAATGGTTAGCAACAACAATGAAATGCCGAAAGGTAACAACAATCGTCATTAAAACTCGTCAACACTTTAATTTCCGTGACGTAGAAGATGAATTTTTGGATACATAAGAATCGGTTGACCGAATGCGGGAAGAGCGCTGTGACGCACTAACAAACTGAAGATGCATTTCATCAAATTTAGTAACGTTTCCAGGAACAGTTTCATAGAAACCGCGCACACATAATCACCGACAAACTCATAAGAAAAACAGCGACTGCTTTTCATTAAACAAATGTCCGAAACCAGATATCGTTGACAACTTCCCATGCGAGCTGTTGCTGATCTGGTTCGGACTCATTAGCAACCCACATTCTCTGATTATCTCCCAGAGAAACCATCTTCTTCACAACGTATCTCACTAGTTTTTTTAGCGATTCAGCATCTTTCGATGCCCAAACCCATGCCAGAATAATTCACAGTATCTTTTGCATTTGGATTTATTTCAATGCCCCAGATACGCACATTGGGCAGTGTTCAATTAAGTTTCAGGCGATGATTATTATTATGCGAATGGGTGAATTTAGTAGTGCAAAAAGATTGAATCCGTAATGGTCAATCAAGGATTATGTTGAAACACTTCGCTGGTCATAATATTAAAGCTTTGTTTTTGTATATTTTTCAATTCGAGTTGATAAAAATAAAGTGAACCATAGAGAAATGGAAAAAGTGAATAAAACCCTACAAATGTCATAATAAATACAGTGGAATATCGCCGAGTTGAACTATCAAGAGCCAACGAAAATTGTATGAATTATGAAAAAAATTGAAGTGAATAAATTTTCCCAAATAAAAGTTTAATCAACTAAAAAATCGATCTACATATATATCATGGGCGAGGCGTTCATATAAGCCGATTCCCATCGGCTTCTCTTTCCAAATATATTCCAAAAATATCTAACACTTCAGTTTTATAAGGGAATGAAGTGTTTATTTACTTGCATGCATCACTGTAAACATGCACAATCGTTCCACTTGATCTCAGTGTTTATTACATTACACTCCATTCTCTTCATTCTACACATCCTCATAGTTCCATAATAGCCAGCAAGGCGATAAACATCTGTAAGAGTTGCAGCAAAGATTTCCGAGTCTCGAATTCATCAATAATTTAATGGGCCGTGGGCATTCAACTCCCGTTTGTTGGAATGACAGCTCGGTTTTCCTCAATAGGATATGGAAACAAATCCAAAAGCCGGTAGCGTTCCCGGCTTGCGAATCAGCTGTGAAATTTGATGCTAGAAAATCATCGGCTTACCCATAGTAATTTTTCACCCCTCGTCACTGATATATAAAAGCACAAAAACTGTTAAAAACAGAAATGTTTAACACAAAAAATATATTTTCGTGAAATGAACAGAATTATAGCTCCTCCTCCGTCACAGCGTGTTTTTCGTTAGAACAGTCAAAATAGTCTCATTTTTGGTGGGGGTTGGATAGAGTCTTTACGCTGATCAATGGGGGGTGGGGTGGCAAACGGATCTCGCAAAAAATGATGTTGAAATCGGAATTCCAGGGTTATTGAATGTAGTTTTGTGCTTACACCCACTGAAAAAAAATTGTCGAGTGATGACTATTTTGAATATTTGCGTCCAAAGTTTCCATGGCTGCTGCATAATCATTGAATCTGAATCATTTCACCATTTTACATTAAGGTACCAGTCCAGTTTAGAAGGCGAGAAACAGACCATATTTCAAGAATTTGTTTCTCAGATACTTGATTATATAATGACATGAACCTTTTTATAAAATATTATTTCATCAAAAAGTTATATGTCTCGGACTATTTTCACTTTATTTTAATAAACTGTTAAAAACAACAACGATAACTTCCTTTGAAGTGGATATTTTATTTTTATACAGACAAACAGAGCCAAAAACGCGCACTCGCTTAAATCGTTATTTATATACATATTAAACTTTCGAATTTCGAAAAGATTTTTCTGGAGGTCATTTTTGAAGTTCCGAAGAATCGGAAAATGCAAAAAAAAAATCATTTTTTGAAATTGATATACCTTAAAAAGACTTTTACTCATTTCTCTATCGTTACTTTCGATTCAACACTGATGAAAGTAGCAAGTAGCTATCGAAACATATGTTTATGTAAAAATAAAATATCCACTTCAAAGGAAGTTATCGTTGTTGTTTTTAACAGTTTATTATTTCATGTTTGAGTAATACAAAAAGAAATATATATACATATATATATTTTATTTATTATCATCTTTTATGAAATTAAGTTCTGAAAAAATCGGTTTTCCACGGCAGAGAAATAATCTATAGATTGGTAGATCTGAAACCAAAAATTTTAACAGCACTTTTAAAAGTAAGATCTCTTACGCCCTTAGTCCACCACCATTTAAAAAAAATCAGTTAAAGGAGAAAAAAAATTTTATATGTATGAAAAAATGTTCAAAATCGATCGTTTTTTCTTAGTTTTTTCAACGGCAAAATTTTTCTTCTTCAACTTTTTGCTCATATTCTGATGGATTACGGTGTAATATTCTCTAACAAATAAAACGCATCAAAGTTTTCAAAAATCAAATCAATAGATCCGAAGATTATCTCTAATGCCATGTTAGAAAACGTTGTTTTGCGTAAAACGTGTTCAACGTGTTTATTCTATTTTGCTGATTAATATTTCTTGAAAAATGAGCAAGCACATTCAATAAAGCCGCAAATATAATGTATAAAAGAGAAAGCGGTATTTTAGAGAAGAGGAGTGAAAGAGACGCTACGCGGCCGACAGCTGATCGAACATCTGCAAAGAGCCAAAAACGCGCACTCGCTTAAATCGTTATTTATATACATATTAAACTTTCGAATTTCGAAAAGATTTTTCTGGAGGTCATTTTTGAAGTTCCGAAGAATCGGAAAATTCAAAAAAAAAACAATTTTTTGAAATTTATAAGGTATACTAGTAACTTAAAAAGACTATTAATCATTTCTTATTTCGCAATTCATCTTGTAAACGACCTTTAATATGCAATAAATAATCGCTGTTCAATTATATGCAAAAATATAAAACATTACAAAAGATGGGAGAAGAAGTAACCGAAACCTTCTGAACCTTTAAAAACGAAACTAATAAACTGCCAACAGCTACAATTTTCAACTGATGAAAGGTTTTTACAGCTAATGACTTTGCAAAGAATAGTGTTTGTAATAATACATCATTCTACCTTCGAACACTGATAATCATTTCTTATTTTGAAGTTGATCTTAAAACAGCATGTAATAAGCAGTAAAAATTCGATGTCTGATTATATGCATACCATAAAAAAACTTACTCAAACTTGAGGAAGAGGTAACGAACGTCTTAAAAACCCTGACAATTAATGAACTCCAAATATTTGGCAAATTGTCCTTACATATTTAATAGACGCTCTTTTTTTCTTTATACATAATCATTATTTATTTGCTTAATGTTTTTGGAAAGAAATAAAACAAACTATGAAGTTTTATTTGATGTGTCCTTAAAAAATGATTTAGAAATGCAATGATATGCAGTAGTTGAAATTAGATCGAACGGACTTTTTCAGAAACTACGTCATCAGAGTGGGTGAAATTATTGATATCCACATTTTCCCGTTATACAGTAAAACCTGTCAATAACGGAATCCCGTGGGGAATTATTTTTTTCCATTATTGACACGAATTCCACTATTAACAGGTTCCATTATTGCCAGGTTTTACTGTATATATGAATCGTGTATTGGTTTTTGATGAACGTGTTTTGCAATCATGAAAAATGCTTTTTTTATGAGATATCTTCATTTTCAAAACATTTTAACTTTTAAAACGTTGATTACCACAAATGGGACATTTCACGTGAAACCGACAACGAAAAAAAAGTGAGGTTCTGAAATTCGTACATATTGAGCACATTTGTACTTCTAGGGTATATGAATGTGTACACATAATATTTTTGTTATTTGATGTTTAGTTGTTAAAATATGGGATTCTATAGAATTTAAATTTTCACAGCAAGGGTTTTTTGAAATTTTATTTTCATATTGAAGTAAATTATAATTAAATAATAAATGTAGTGTTTTGTATAGAAAATTTACTGTTCTTTTTGATTTTCAAATGAGATTCCAAATTTGAATTTTTTTTCTAGTTTTAAACCGGAAGTGAATATTTAAAATATTTTTTTCAATAACTTCGACCATTTTAATTTTTATATTTTTTACTGTAAAATAATACTTAACATGTATACAATTCACCATAAGAATTGCAGAATGGGATCTACATTAGTTTAGGAGATGTATCAATTAGAGTGCGTGCATGTCGCTCTGAGCGTGATATCTGTCGCTTGTTAAAGCTGTTTGGTGATGTAAAAATACATTAAAACGTTGATAATTTTTCATTAATATTGATTATTTATTGTTGCCTTACCTATTTGTGTCATTCTAAATTTATTTAATACCTAAATTTAAAATAAAATGTAATACTTTGAGAGAAATTATGTGTAGAAACCATTTTCAAAATAAAACATTATTTTAAGTGATTTTTTGTCATATTGTGGTGATAAAATACGAATAAAAGCACCGTCTCTTAATTACAAAAAAAAATCAATTCATCAAAACGAATCAGAATTACATTATAAAAAGAGATAAAAGCGCAACGCTTGTTTTCCATTATTTTTTTCATTGTTGTTCTAACCTCTTAGTGAGCTACGTTCGTTAATAAGTTTTATCAGTTTGATTGACTTTTTTGTCTCCCTACGGTGATCGGCACTTTAATCCATTAAATTTACTAGCTCCGAAAGTTTGAAGATATAAGAAAAATTCCTAAAAGTTTAGATGTAAAATGGAATGGAAATATTTTACATTTCGTTTCAAATTTAGGTATTAAATAACTTGAGAATGCCACAAAAAGGTAAGGCAACAATAAATAATCAATTTTACTGAAACATTATCAACGTTTTAACACCAAACCGCTTTAACAAGCGACAGGTTTCACGCTCAGAGCGACATGCACGCACTCTAATTGATACATCTCCTAAACTAATGTAGATCCCATTCTGCAATTTTTATGGTGAATTGTATACATGTTAAGTATTATTTTACAGTAAAAAATATAAAAATTAAAATGGTCGAAGTTATTGAAAAAAATATTTTAAATATTCACTTCCGGTTTAAAACTAGAAAAAAAATTCAAATTTGGAATCTCATTTGAAAATCAAAAAGAACAGTAAATTTTCTATACAAAACACTACATTTATTATTTAATTATAATTTACTTCAATATGAAAATAAAATTTCAAAAAACCCTTGCTGTGAAAATTTAAATTCTATAGAATCCCATATTTTAACAACTAAACATCAAATAACAAAAATATTATGTGTACACATTCATATACCCTAGAAGTACAAATGTGCTAAATATGTACGCATTTCAGAACCTCACTTTTTTTCGTTGTCGGTTTCACGTGAAATGCCCCAAATGTAAATTTGCTTGAAAAATATTTTTTTTTCAAATTTGAATCAGTTCTTCTTCTTTCCAAAAGCACCTTAAATATACTCTAAGGACCTCAAAACGTGAAAATATGTTTCAATTTCGATTTTCGAGACTATTACAAGAGCTCCCCATATACTGGGAAGTTAATAATAAGCCATTAACTGTTATACTGAATAGTGGACAGATACAAATGATATTTTTTCTTATTTCACTTATTTTCATGATGTGGTTGTGATATCGATCAAACCGTATTATGATTTGTATGAATTGCTAACCTTTTCAAAAAGTAAGCCAGTGTTTAAATTGACTAAAAAATATGAAAAAATTTAATATATCTCTCTTAGTTTCTTTTCCAATCTGATTTGTATGTACACACATAAAGTCGTCCTGCATCAAAGAATATTTTGATTACAGAAAATTGTCATAAACGAAGTCAATGTGTCAACTCTTTCTGACATAATTAAAACACAGGTAATATGAGTATGTTCAACCAAACTATCTGACTCGTTTCTATATGTTGAAAAATTCAAAAGAACGAGATTTCACTAAAGTATTGGCATTCGAAATCGCGAACGAATGTAAACGTTGATTGTGTATATGTTTTGACTATTGCCAACATTGTTTGCACCGAAAATTAAAACCAATTAATTTCAAGGTGACATTAACATTGTTTAATTAATACATTTCATTAAAAAACCAAAAAACAACCACATTAAATAGTTAATTTACTGACACAAACATTTTCTCAAACATCATAAATTTTATCCATGACACTTTTTTCATCTCACACTCACTAGCTTTTTGATGTATGAAAATAAATGGGAAAGAGAAAACATACATTGGTAATTCTGACTGAGATGATAATTTAATCGAAAAAAACAACAGTTTTCTGCTTAGTAAAAATGTTCTTGTATATATTTTGGAATAAATGTATTTGGATTGGTGTAAATACTGTTGAGAGTATGAAACTCGCAGTACTTAGAAATTGATGTTCTATTGTATATGGTTAGAAAATCTGGAAGATATTCGTAGATAAAGTCGAAGGTTTGCCATTATAACGAAGTGATGCCGAATATGCAGCACAAAAATGGCTGTTAATGTTGTATGAAAAAATGTCGCAAACTATAAATAGCAAAAAATGTTTGCCTGCCTATCATAGCTTCCACCAGGAGAAACGAATAATTGTAGTGGGATATTTACATTACCACGAGAACCCAAATTTTGTGACTGTTTCTGATTTTTGTCATTGTTTTGTAAACATTTGGCAGTCGATTTTTCCATGAGTCCTTCAAGAGGTTTTTTCAATTTTCTGCATTTTCATAGAAAAACCAACTCTTTGAAATTTACTTTGAGGAAAGTTTCTCATTTTCAAATAAATTGAGCAAACGTAAAATTGCAGCAAATAAATTAAGTCAGTCCACAAACCTAATCAACAAGTGGGGTTTGAGCACAATGGCGTTAGTCATTGCACCATGAATCGCCAGAATAACTCTTATCCATCATTGAAATATCTTTAGAGACATTATTCCCGATTTATCTTTCATTTCTGAAAGTAATAATTATTATCTTTGTCCAAAAATCAAAGGACTAGCCTTGATTGAGTCTAAGCATTAGCTTTGAGCCTAAACGCTCTAATAAAGAATTAAAACAGTATGTTTGGATCCATTTTGATTAAAAAAATAAAAGTCGGCAAATAAATTGAAAGATGACAAACAATTGCGTGAAAGTTTATTTTTTTATATAGAATCCAATTTTTCTTCTTATCACCACTCAAAATATGCAGTGGCATTGCGTTGCTCTTGAAATATGTAATCAAATTCCAATCAAAAAACTAATTTTGCATCGCATGAATGTTTTAGGAAAGTAAAAATAAAACTAAGAAGTTTTATTTGATGAGAACTTAAAGAATCTGATCTACCAAGCTGCATACTTGATACGCGTGAGAGCCTTTTTATCGAAATTTTTTCAAAAGACATGCACCTAGGGTATAACAAACTTTTTTGTAAACAATTGAATTATGTTTCTGAACTTAAAAAGGATATCATGTATGTTGCTTCACATTAAACAGGAATATTTCGAAATATATTATCAGCTTAAGATGTCGTTCTGGTTACAAATTTTCAACAAGTCGCGCGGTACGACCCTTGAGGTACACACGGTCAACTTCCCAGTAATATCTAGATAAACATTAAACACAATAATTACTTTGAAAATAGTCCTACTTTAAATAATAATAATAATAATAATAATAATAATAATAATAAGAGGTATTCATAGCAGTAACAGGAATGAGTTTGTATTAATCGTATCATCTACGGAAGCATCCATTGATTACGTAAGGCTTTTGGTGGATGGGGACAAATTGATTTGATTGAATATTCACGCGAATCAATCGGTGGGAGCCTTTTCTACGTTATTTGTTATTTTCATATCGATGCTTGAAGGACAAAGGAGCACTAGCAAAAACGAATGGAGTTTTTTCTATTACGCTCACTGAAGACATTTTCTCGCGAGGTGGCCATGTTGAATAATTTTGTTCAAAATTGCCATGACTTCGGCATAATCATAGAATTTGTATTTTTTATGATTTTCCATAAATGAGACTAATATTTATTTATTTTTTTCAGTTGATCTTGACAAACATTGAATATGCAGTCAAAAATCAGTTTGATTGCGTGTAAAAAGTAAAATGTTTTACACATAATGATGGAGGAAGTAATTGAAATCTTACGAACACTAAAGAATACATCTACTAAAAAACTACAATTTTTTATTTGATGAAAGCATTTTAGAGCATATGATCTTGCAAAGTATTGACTACAAACCATTTTTCCATTCCATTGATTGAAATTTGGTTTGTTTTCAAAATTTAAGCAGTTTTCATATTAAAATGAAATACTGTCAAAACTGTTAAAAATCTGCTCAAATTATGCAAATATCTTAAAACTTTGATTGAATTTACAACAATTTCTTCAGAATAAAAGATATAGAGTAATATCATTCGTAGGAACCATCTTTACATGGTAACTTTGAATGATTTTTTATTTTTAATTTAGTTTTTTACCATAATCACGGAAAAAAGCTTTGCTCGTTTCTCTTCAAAAATTGATAATAATGTATAAATTTTATAAACATTTATTACTGTGTTGTGCAAATCAGAGTTAAAAAAATATTTTTTATGAAAAACGCCTACTTTTTCGCGTTTTCTTTTATTAAATTGAAAAACTGCTAAAATAAATTTTTATAATGTTCAAAACATCACAAAGATGTTAATACACGTTGATTGACACCTTAATGATGCATATATTATATCTGGCTTGTGAGATATAGTGAATGGTAGAAATGACCTTGAAGATTATGATGATTGTTAATGATATTTTATTTTTAATTAATTTTTTTTTGGTAATCATGAGAAAATAGTTTTTATGGTGTTTTACAAGCACTGTTTGGAGTATATAAATTTTATGAAGATTGATTACTGTGCTCCGCAAATCAGATTAAAAATATTGTAAGAAGAAAAAAATAATTTTTGCACTATTTTCTTCAATTAAAAAACGGCTCCAGCGTTTTTTTTTTCAAAATCTAAAAGACTCACACAGGTGTCAATCAACGCGTATTAAGCGTACATCACCCTTTCTAAAAACGCTTTATATATACTCTATAGACCTCAAATCGTAAAGAAACGTTGAAAATTTCAATTTCGATTTTCAAGGCGATTACAAGAACTTCCCATATACTGGGAGTTAAAAAATCGAATTTTTTTTATCATGGATTTTACTAGTAAATATCTTCAAAAACATGATACAAAAAGTTTTAGAGCGATATTTTAAGTCTAAAATGATTTTGAAGCGTATATAGTGCGACTCTGTGAGAGAGCATTCTTCGACACTCCTCTGTGTTCCGGTAATCTCGACTCACCACCTGTTTTTTACATCTACTTCGATTTGATTCACTATGAATTTTTATATTATATTATTATATTTATTTATTTATTTAAGAAGAAATTGTCTTACAGACTAACATAATCCAATTACAAGACAATAAAATAAAGGAAAAAAAATGCAAAAATTAAAGAAAAGAAAAACATAATATAGTTTAAACTAATTAGTTAAAAAACCCTTCACCTTCTGCTTATGATATATAAGTAAGTGGGAAGAATGAAAATACGATTAGTATCTCTTTCTGTAACATACATCTCGCTCGTTATTACACAACGTATTAGTCTGTAAGCAAAGCTTAGAGAGAAAACATTATGTATTTTATATGGATAAAAATAAGGAAAAAAAATAAATAGAAACGGTAATAAACGACCTTCTCGTACTAAAAAAGAAGTCGGTGGAAGTCGGCAAACTGGTGAAAAGAGTAAGAACTTCACAAGTGCCTCAGCGACCAAGTTACAAAAGTCGGAAGAATTTGCTGTTTCTGTTGATGCAACATTAGAATACGGTATTAGGCAGTTTATTCTGTTTACTTATTTGGAAAGTGTTTTAAAATGTAAAAAGTATAGTGAAGATGAGAAATTTTCATAAACAATCGAAAAAGGATTAGGCTTTGCACTTTGTGGAACTTGCGAGTATTTACTTCAATTTGTTTCCGAAAATTGATAGAAAATTTAAAATGAACCGACGATTGACAAAACCGACAAAAGAGGAGGGAAAAGCACTTATTGCAGCAAAAAAGTGGATGAAACTAAACAAAATGATAAATGCAAAATTAACTAATAAACAAATGTCAAATTTATCCACCTACTATGTTTTGCCGAAAAGCAGTAATTCTGAATCAAATATAAAATTGGGCAGCTTTTTACTTTTTTTTAGATTTCTACAGACACAAATTCTCAGCATTCAAATGTATTGCTGGTACTGACTCTTAGTGTACGTACCGTTAAGCTGAGGCAGCTGGAGAATTGAAAAATTATAAGCATACTCCACCTCTTGATGAAGAAACGTAGGACATTCTGAAGCAAATTTACGAAGATTTGACTTCTGATGATTTGCTGGGATGGTGTTTAGGGAACAACACTCAACACAATAATGAGAGTATAAATGGTTGTGTTTGGAATTATATCCCTTAGCCAAAGTTTGCCGGCTAAATTATCATTGAGATTACTGCTCACACTGCTAATTGTGTATAGGTATTTAGTGAAGGCTTATGCAGTATATTTAAAAAAAGCAAGTGATGGTGAAGATAATTCGGAGCAAAGAAAAATTTATGCTGCAGGAGAAGTCCGAGCAGAAGGAAGGATTCATGTATGGCCCGGGCATGGCAGACTAAAACGGTATATAGTGTTTCTTTAAAAAAAAATTCCATAACAAAATTTTAAACGCGATATTCTCGATACAACGTTTTTGAGCTTTGAAGGTACAATTTAAGAAAAAAACTGCTTGCCCAATTTTTTTGAATTTTGATTTTGTTATTGTGTAAAAAAATTTCCGATTTTCATTCGTTTTTCCACCCTCAAAAATTCGTTTTTCCTGAATTGACCGCCATTTTGCTATTTTTTGATATAAAAAAAATTCTAGTTCATGCGATAGCCACTTCAACAAGAATAAATGTTCCATTTTTCCCTAGATCATCCAGTCGCCCAAAGTAATTTTTTGATGTTTTTTTAAAAATCCGTATGTCAAAAACAAATTTTTGAACATCTTAAAAAAATATTTTCGTCATACATGAACATCAATAAACATAACTACAAATTTTCAAAATTATGTCTTTATTCTTTCTATGTTTCTAACATATGTTTTCAAACATATTTTTTTGAAAATCGTAACCAGAATCTTAAAAAAGGAGGATATGAATATAATTAGAACCAGAATACGATATTTGACTTTGACTTTTAACGATGCCTTAGCTTTAGTTAGCAGGATCAAACACCGAGGAAAGGATCAACTAAGTTCCAAGATACGTATTGGATAGCCTATAAATAAAAACCATGCATAAGATTAAACTAGCCTACAACTGTAAGGAAACATATACATCGTTAGCTGAAGTGATAAAGGTCTGCATATTCTAGAATTGAGCTTAATTTGAAAGGTTAAAAGGGCGATTCGAACCAAGTCCATGTGTTGATATTAATAACTCTATAGAATTCATCAGTTAAGAAGCTCCTTGGTATCTTTTACGTGTGTCCATATCGAAAAGCTGAATCACCATACGATTTACACCCACTGTGTGTCGTATGGAAGGAGAGTAAATCGAAAAGTTTTGGGAAAAATGGGATGAAATGCAATGTGGTGAAGACTCAACTGATATTTGGAAAAACAACCGTTGGTGTAAGTGTTAAAAGAGACCTGAATATGTGGAGGACGTAACGTCTTTACAAAGAAAAGAAAATTCTTGCAAAGGTAAAATCATAAGAATCTACGATGTCAATTAACCAGGGCGGATCTGTAAAAGAACGACTAGATTTAGGCTGTTGAGGGGGCGGGGGCACACTAGTTTTTGCGGAATAAGTTGTGAAATAAATTGTATAACATTAATTGATTCTCCCCCCTCTCAAAAAACTCGGGAATGTTAATAGAAAAATCGAAATGTTTAAAAATTATAAAAAATTGAATTTTTCCTACTTTTCTCGTTCCTAACTTTAAAACGGTTCATTCACGTCACCTATCAAATGCATTTTATCAAATGGAAATCAGATTGTTATGGCGGCTGCAGGCTCAGTGAATGGAAGCATGGCTCCAACAAATGCATTTGATAGTTTAAGTGCTCTTTCATGTGTGAAAAAAATTCAAGCTTCTGTATGCTTTACTTTCTGACTTAGAAAATTAGGCGAACTATGAAGGTCCTAAGTGCAGTCTAAGTGGTAAAAAAATTGAATATAAAAAGGTTTTTTCTCCTATTTTTAAATTTATTGCTATTTACAGGCAAGGGTAAAAATTTCTAAGTTTTTTAACCAACCACATCTCATAGAAAATTTAATTAGGCGACTTCTATTTTCACACAACTTTGCTCTAAAATAAACCGTTTTAAAGTAAGGAGTGAAAAAAGTAGGAGAAATTCGAGTTTATATTGTTAATTTTTAAACATTGCGTTTTTTTATTAATGTTTCCGACTTTTTTGGGAAATAAATAAATCAATTTCACAAATTTTTCTATAAGGGGTTAGCCAACCCTAGCATTACCAGAAAAATTGAACTTTTGCTATTCGCTTCATAGATGACGAATGGAGAAATCTTCAACTAGTCGAAATTCAAATAAATTTTATTTTTAAAAGGCTTCGCCTCTCACGTTTAAAATAATTATAATTATAATTAAAAAAAACACCTCTTGAACATTATACGATACTTCTGATTGTTCAGCAATGTAATGTCCATTGGAATGAAGTAAACGATGCATTGAGTTTTGATGCTTACATGATACTTCGTTGCTGTTTCTTATGCAAGTGTCCATTGAAGGGTTATAAGAGTTAATATTAGGATTTCGGGCTTCACCTTAAACTTTTAACCACACACTTGCATATCTTTCAGTGGCTCTAACTTGCCGCGAACATAATCCTCCGCTTTAAGCAATGCAATCTGGATTTGAACTGAACTGACTTTTCCGTATTGCAGTCGATGACATTCACAGACAATATCACAAGCTTCAACGCATTCGAAGTCCCATTAAATATAGACTTATAATAATCGTTTCTAATGAAACCAAGCTTGTAGTGAACTTTTTTATTATATTTGTATGGCTTGCATTGCTTACAAAGTCTAGATCATAAATAAATTGACCGAGCAAGTGGAAATGTCTTGACAGTGTCTTAGATTTTAGCATGGGTTTCAAGTGAACATGACTGTCAATCATTGATCAATACACATTTATATAATCTTAAATGGGTGTTGAGATTGCGATTTACTATCATTCAAACAGACGCACTGATCACGACTTAGAAATGGAGCTATTAGAAGCATATATACAAGCAGTTACTTGCTGACATCTTAGGCTGTCTTTTTCTGTCAAGAATTTGTTTCATTATTTCTCGCAACATTGCTGCAAAGTGTATTAGCTTAAATAAAATTTTAACACATTTATCGAATCGTACAATCATAGAATACATAATTTTTGTTAAACTTAAGCATATTCTAATATCATTTTATCTTACACCTTGTTGGAATGATGTTAATGTCAGCAAAACAGTCTGGAGGGATATAAGGGTTAAACTATTCAGACTACCCGAACAGGGCAGTAAATAGGGAGAGTACATATTTGAGGACGGCGCCTCCTTTCGTATTTGACATGTTTCACCTCTTTGAGCGACTCAGTTGGCATGTAATAAATAATTTTTATATCTTGTTTCCTGTTGTCCTTCCCATGAATCTTTGTTTTCTAAATAAGAATCTTTGAATCTTTGTCTTCTTAGGCTGATGCTCCACGTCCGATTCAAAATCGGTTTTGGTTTGTTTGTTTTCAACAATGAACGTCATAGCGGCGCGACCTTTTCTTATTTTGCATGTTATCTACAGGAAAACCGGGCGACCCTGCGTCCACGTCCGATTCCATCAAGAACGCCGGTTTTACGACCCGTCCGGTTCAGAATGACCCGGGTCGACGTTCCGATTCATAATCAGAATGAAGGCGCTTCCTTCTCGCTCATTTACAAGCTTTCGCCATAAGATCGGATGGCACCCGGCTCCACGGCCGGTTTTCTGAAACCGATTTTCTGTATGCGCATGCGTTGTGGTCATTCGTTAAAAGGCAGTGAACGGAGAAGACCATGGAGCAGGTGATAACGGCAGGAGGAAATAATCCGGTAATATGGAGTATTGCGGATAAAGACTATCACAACAGGGAATTGAATGATGTGGCGTGGGAGAATGTTTGCCGAGAAGTGTGCCCTAGTGCCAGAATTCATCCATTTTAGTATTTTAGCACTGACACTATCAACAACACAAGACAGATGTTTTCACGATGAGCACCGACACGAGAATGAACACTAAACAAACAATCTGGTTCAAGAGCCTCGCACGTTCTTATTTCAGATTTGGAATTGGACGTGGAGCCTTGACGCCCGTCGTTCTTATTGTTTACGCATTCCAAATAATAATCGGTTTGGAATCGGACGTGGAGCCCGGGCCTTAATCGTACACTGTACACACAAGCCAAATTTACTTGATGTTCATTTTGATGGTTCAAATAAGATCATCAAATGATGAATTAAAGACCCGCAAAAGTAATCAGACGACTGAATTGCACGTGTATTCATATATTGCAACATTGTAGATGCTATGTTACGTTAATGGATATCTTGAATTTCAATGAAAACAACAAAAATGGGTCTGAAAAAAAAAACTAAAATATGTTTGGCATTAGATATTAAAGATGGCGAAATGGTCGTTTTTTGTCTCAGATTTATCATTTCTGCTTTTGGAGTTTTTTTTACTTTTTTAAATTTTTGACGGACTTTTCATGTTTTAAGCTCGGCATATATGTTTCTAAATGCACTCGTTGCAGTAACCGTTTAGATAATCAGCTTAAATAGAAAGAAATGTTTTCATGTCCTCGAGATCGATTGTTTTAGGATTGTACCTATCTAGTGATACATGCTACTTCTTTCGATTCAGTGTAACAACCAATTTGTTCCTAATTTACAGAGCCGGTTTCCATGTGCGAAGATAACAGTTTTGCGGTGAAATCATCCCAGGACTTGTAATCATCATATTTCGACACGTGAATCGTTTGCTGACTGACTCCCAATCTAGGAAAACATCATTCTTTCTGCTCTACAATTCAAGCAAGAGCACACTGATAGTTGAGATATTTTTTTAAAGAAAGACCAAATATGAACGTTGGATGAATTGTGTTTATATTATGTATAGTTTAGTATATAAGTTCAATTTTTATAACGATGTTTAAAATTGTAACGATAACGAACTTAATTTAAAGCTTTAAAAATGACGAGCTTATTTTGATATATTTTTAATTTTATGTTTGTGCAACGTACTCGTATGTTTTAACACTTGGTTTGATGATAAATGAATAAACCTAACCATGCATTGACAGCATGAAGGAAGTCTGAATAGTTCTTTGATGATTGTTGAATTTAAACTGAGTGAGAGGAGTGGTCGATACATGTAATTTTGTTCACAATACGATTCATAACCATTTGGAAAACTCGCCATTGGTGAACAATTTCCACCGGTGTTCCTGAAGTTAATTACGAAAATAAAATTAAAACAATGTACAATAGCGTTGTGTCTAGATCCAGCTGCTAAGCCAAAATAAAAATAATTGCAAGTAGATGGCGAAATTACTCACATGCATTCTTCAATTCGTACTCCTTGTTTGAATTTATCGTGATTGACAATAAAACGCAGTGCGTGATTCTTAGTTTCACCGGCTTGTGGAAAAATAAGCCTCTCTTTACATTTACACAATGATTGTTCCGATTCCTCTGAGTCCTCAAATCGACTGTCGATGTTAGCAATAAAATCCTCTCCGAACGATTCCAAATATCGATTCATATCACCCTCAATTAACTGGCCAAATTGTGCAGTGGGATAATTTTCCACATTCTCACATAACACACCTGATGCTTGTCTATCACACATGGGAGCAACCAGAATAGTTTGGGAACTATCACGTTTACGCAAGGCTATAAAAAAGATTTTCGGCTGAGATAAACAAGTTTGAATAAAAAAAGCACTAAATATCTTCTGGGCAATTTTTCGATCCAAAATGTTAGAATGTATATTTCTTGTATTACCTTTACCAGTTCCGTGCACATTAGTTACCTAAAAATGTAAAGGTTTTATGAATAGACAAATAAAATTTCATTAATTTTATCAACGTGAATAATTTTGAAAATAATGGAAAATATTTTCATACAATTAGTAGCGATGATATTTAAATGTTCATGGCATTATAGACACATTCAAAGTAGACATTGTTAAGAGAATGAATGAACATTCTTAAGAACGTCTGAATATTTGGAATGCAATACCCACCATCTGATCTTCAATGAAAACATGAGGCTTAAACACTTCATGTAGTTAAAAGTTAACTCGAAAACTGAAAAATTCAACATTTTAACCACGCCTTGCTTTCTCTGTAGAGAACTAAGATAGAAGGGATCTATTTTTTCGAATATGCGATGTGATATATAGAAACTGTTTCTCGATAAATAAACAAAAACTCGACAAGCACTTGTATTACTCCAATTAAAATTCGTGATCTCGTCAAAACACTTGTGACTTGTACACTTTGAGAGATGAATTGAGTTTCTCTACAATTGAATAGAAATTCAATTAAGAAAATAAATTTTGAATTTAAAAATGCTGATTTTTGTAGCGGGTTCTGAATGGCAAAGAACGCATTGCAGAGGCGGCTCTTAACAAAGCCAAACATTAATTTCTAAAATCATAAACAAAAACAGGAAAATTCTCAACAAATAATAAATAAAACGGTAAACCCCAAGCAAAAACTTTCTATCAGAGGTTGGCACACTTGAAAGCTATTTTGTATCCTTGGTCAATATTTCGAAATTCTTCCTCAACCATTTTTGAACTTCCAAGCTGCCACGAAAAGCAAAAAAAAACGAATCAGATATTGGTACGTAGAACGTGTTGAATAAATAAGAGCTCGAAAAGAATTAAGGTCTAAGTCGTACCTTTGTTTCAGTCTTCAATACGTTAGGCTCAAATATAATTTAAGAAAGCATTCTAATTCCAACCAATGACATAACTCAATCAGCTCCAATTAACTCCTTACCTTTAACGATAATTGGAGTGTTTCAAATTATTTTTTTGCTTGAGAATATTATGCACATTTACAAACGCACAGTTGGTTGTAGCACATCATGAAAAGCGTTTCATTATGAAATCCAGTAAAATTGAAATCCGATCCACACCGATGAATTTATTTGTATCTGTTTAGCAAGTGCTATTTAAGTGCTATTTTTAAAAATATTGGAAACTCAGCACGAAACTGGCAGGGGGAGATTTAAATCACTTCCTGCTGAATTTAAGACGAATTCGAAATAGAGAAATACTTCACATCACTTTAATAATTATTATCGCGCTAATCAGCGATCAACCCTCTAATCCAATGAAATAAGTAAGACTATCCAAATCTTCCCTTCACTGCCTCTGCACGCGAACACTTCCAGAAAACTTTCTTGGCTATTTTTAAAATATCAACAATAGTCGGGCTTACCTGCGCAATTAATAAACAGAAGCTCATCATCGTAACGTCAAGTTTCGCAAAAGATTGCTTCACTGGTTTAGATGCAGCAGAAAGCATTTTCGAAGCCGAATTCAGTTGCAGTTAAGAACAAAGTGCTGCGAATGTATCTTGGAATCGTCTGAATATATGGACTCCTCAACCGGTACTGCATATTTATAGTGTCCTGAGCAGATATCATGCGGGATACGTAAGGTAGACTGAGTTGTCAATCCAGTTAAAGAGCTGATAGTGGCAGCACGAAAAGCTAAAAGAACAGAAAAAATGTTCGTTTGTAATGGGACGCTCTGCACCAGATTGTAGGAGAAAAGGTTACCAGCAACGATAAAATGCCGATTGAAAGGTAACAACAATCGTCACCAAAACACGTCAATACTTTAATTTACGTGACGTAGAAGATGAATTTTTGGATACATAAGAAACGGTTGACCGAATGCGGGAAAAGCGCTGTGACGCATTAACAAACCAAAAAATGCATTTCATTAAATCTGGTAATGTTTTCAGAAAAAGTTTCGTAGAAACCGCGCACATAATCACCGACAAACTCGTAAGAAAAACAACGACTTTTCATTTAACAAATATCCGAAACCAGATATCGTTGACAACTTCAGATGCGAGCTGTTGCCGATCTGGTTCGGACTCATAAGCATCCCACATTCTCTGATTATCTCCCAGAGAAACTATATTCTTCACAGCTTATCTCACTGGTTTTTTAACAATTCAGCATTTTCGATGCCCAAATTCATACCAGAATAATTCACAGTACCCAAAATTGACTATCAACAGTCAGGGAAAATTATTCGATCTAAGATAAAGCTGTACTCAATGATTCTTATCCAAAAATATCTTTATTCGTCTTAAAAATGAATCTGTATGTTAATATGAACACAAAAACTGTTCAAAACAGGAATATTAAACCACGAAAATATGTTTTCGTACAATTCACGAAATGAAACTTCCTCTATTTTTGTCACAGCTTGTTTTTTTCATTAGAACAAAGAAAATAGTCTCGAATGTTTGAAACTTTTTTTACAGCAAAATTGATTTTCCAACGCATTCAAAATCGCTAATACTCCGAATCTTTACTTGAATGTAATAAACTGTTTACATTAATTTTCAATAACATACTTGTTGAATGAGTCAAGAGGAATTGTTGCGGCTTGTAACTCGATATAATTTTCCAACGAATTCAACGCTAAAAATCCGTAAACTCCATAATTTGAAAGAAATATTTTTAATTTCCTAATATACGGGAAGTTCTTGTAATCGCCTTGAAAATCGAAATTGAAATTTTCAACATTCATACATACATATGTACGTACGTTCGCGGACAATTTTTTCCACAAGCATACAACAACGTTGCAATACATTGAATGTGCAGTAAATAATCGCTGTTTAATTTTATGTGAAAATATATAAAACAAGCCGCGAGGTGCGACCCTTGAGATCCACACGGTCAACTTCCCAGTAATATCTACATAAATATTAAAAATATTGAACACAAAAAAAATATTTATGAAACTAATAATAATTTAAATAATAATAATGAGAAGTGCTCATAACAGTAACTGAAATGAGTTAATATCAGCCATATCATCTACTGGAGCATCCATTGACTACTTAAGGCTTTTGTTGGCTGGGGGGTGGATTAGCTTGATTGAATATTCACACGGATTAACCGGAGGGGGCAAGCTGCAAAGCCTTTTTTGCGTTATTTGTTATTTTTATATCGATGCTTCAAGGACAAAAGAGCGCTAGCAAAAATGAATGCGCTTTTTGTTATTACGCCCACTGAAGATATTTTCTCGCGAGGTGGCCATTTTGAATAGTTTTGCTCAAAATTGCCATGACCGTCATAATCATTGAATTTGTATTTTTTACGATTCTACATTAATGAGACTAAGATTTATTTCTTATTTTCAGTTGATCTTGAATAACATTGAATATGCAGTCAATAATCAGTTTAATTGCATGTTAAAAGTAAAATGTTTCACACATAATGATGAAGGAATTAATTGAAATCTTACGATCACTTAAGCGTTGATTAGCTCAAAAGCAAATTTGATTAAAATTTTGTTGGTTTTCAAAATTTAAGCAATTTTTTTCTATAGAATTAAAACACTGTGAAAACTGTTCAAAATCTGCTCAAATTATGCAAATATTATGAAACTTTGTTTGACTTTATAACAAAGTCTTTAGAACAAAATATATCAACATGGTAACTTTGAATGATTTTTTCTAACTTGGTCTTTTTCTAGAATCATTCAAAAAATTTGTTGCTGGTTTCTCTTCAAAAACTGATTGCAATGTATAAATTTTATAAACATTCATTACTGAGCTGTGTAAATAAGGCTAAACACTTATTTTTTATGAAAGAAATCCTGATTTTCCGTATTTAATTTTATTAAATTAAAAAAAACGGCTGATACGATTTTTTTATAAAGTAAAAACAGCACAAAAATGTTTAAACACGTCGATTGACACATTAATGATGCAAATATCATATTCGGTTCGCGAGATATATTAATTGATAAAAATGACCTTGAAAAGCATGATGATTTTTTATTTTCTATTTAATTTTTTACGTAATCATAAAAAAAAATTTGCTGGTTTTCTTACAAAACCTATTTGGAGTATATAAATTTAATATACATTGATTACTTCGTTATGTAAATCAGGTTGAAAACTTTTTGTTTATGGAAAAAAAACCCTGATTTTTAGCACTTCTTTTTAATAAATTAAAAAACGGTTAAAAAGATTTTTTAAAAACTTAATAGAATCACATAAATGTTAACACGCGTCGATTGACACCTTAACTTTGCAAATCGTATGTTTGGTTCCGGAGATATAACGCATGACATAAATGACCTTCAAACGGGCAAAACAGCAAACCCCCCCCCCCCCCGAAGTTTTCCAAAAATTAATCAGCTCTTAATATTACAAAGACGCTTCAATGCACACCTCAAAAAAGTCGATTCGACTTTGTTTACGTGAGTTATGTTCGTAGAAAAACTGTCCGCGAACGCACGTACGTACGCACGTACATACACACACACACATACATCTCCCTTTCTGAAAACACTTTATATATACTCTATAGACCTTAAAACGTAAAGAAATGTTGAAAATTTTAATTTCGATTTTCGAGACGATTACAAGAACTTCCCATATACTGCATGGGAAGTTAACAATACAAAAAATGAGGAAAGAAATAATTGGAATCTTAGGAAACCTTAAGAGCTAAACTAAAAAACTACTGAAAGGTACATTTTTTCAACATATAATACGCAGCTAAAATTCAATGTTTGATTATACGTAAAACACAAAAAAATCTTACATGAGAATGAGGAGGAGTAACTGAAATCTCACGTACCCTTACAACAAATGCACTCCAAATATTTGACAAATTTTCCTTACATATTTCGTGGACGCTCATCTTTATACAAATTCACTGTTTCTTGTTTCTGTGTGAATGTTTTTTGGAAGTATAGGAAAACTGTGATGTTTTATTTGATGGAAACTTAAAAAATCTGATTTAGAAAAACAATGATTGGCAAAAGTGCAAAATAGATAGAGGAGACACATTTTGAAAAAAAGAGAGAGAAATTAGGGAATACTATTTTCATCAACCCTTTTTAGTTGTAAATATAAATGGTGTATTGGTTTTGTATGAATATGTTTTACCATCACGAAAAACGTTGTATAATTCTATAATAAGATATAAATCTTATATTTCAAAGTGTTGATCACCAAAAATGTAAATTAAATTGAAAAATATTTTTTTTAAAACTTTTATGCAGTTCTTCATTAAAATAAAACAAGGGCGCTTTGAAAATAATTGAACATCTACTCAACTTATGCACATATTAATACGCATTGCCTGTCATAACTACAATGTCTATAAGGAATATCAAGTATGTAATATTATTCATATCAACATATTGGCATACATACATATGTACATATTACATGTAGGCTGTTAATGGTTTTTTTATCTAATATTTTTGTAGTAAAGAACAAACATTTTAGGATTCTTTCACAAGAACTGTCTAGACCAGGGATGCCCAATCCAAGTCGTTTGGTGGGCCAAAAAAATGTTACAGAGCTTAGATGGGCCACACGTGAAAAAATAAAACAAAAAAACTTTTTTAAAGTATATATATTGTTTGATATCTTCTTTTTATTTCAACTGGTTGTTTAGTCAATGCGAATCGTAGTTGATTGGTCATGTTTTCATTAAGCAGTCTGCTGCGACACTTGGTTTTTACTATATTTAATTTTGAAAAAAAAAAAAATTATTCGCAGCGATATGTAGTTCCAAATGCTGCTGTAATACACATTGCCAGTCGTTTTAAATTTGGAAATTTATTTATTTTGGATATATTTTTGATAAAATTTGAGCTTATTGCTTTCGAACATGCTTTCTAATTCTATATTTGATTGCAATTCTATTAGCTCTATTTGTAAATTTGGAGGCGCTGAATCCACATCAACGTAAAATGGAGCTAAGAATATGTTGAACATTTTCTCGTACTTTTGCATATATGAGAATCTAGTATCGAATTCTTTAATTAATTTCGTGACTTCATTAGAATATTTCAAAAAAAAATATGGTCTCTATTGAAGTCGTTTAATAATGGAAAATGAATTGAATTATTTGAACGTTTCATAAAGCTTGAGTTTTGTTACGAATGATTTTATATCTTGATAAAAATCTGTAATTAGGTTTTTTTCACCTTGAAGCTTCCGATTTCATTGTTATACCTGTTACAAAAATAAATTTAGAAGCCATTGGTCATCGTAAAATTCACATATATTATTGCCACTGTTCTTCATAAAAACTCGAATCTCTTCTCTCAATTTCCAAAATCTTAATAAGCAGTTTCCACGGCTAAGCCATCGAATCTTGGTATAAAATATGAGATCGCCGTATTCAGATTCAAGTTCGGAAAGATATTCATGAAATTGACGATGCTTCAATGAATTATTTTTAATGGAATTAATTACCTTGACAACAACTGACATCACATGGGACATATTCAATATTTGTGCACATAGGTTCTCAAGGTGCAGAAAGCAATGGCAAATCAATATTTCAAAGTCATTTGAACTTTTTTCCGAAGCTTTTATGTGTTCGAGAATTAAATTAACAGCTCCAGCATTTTTTCCAACCATTGAAGGGGCCCCATCTGTCGCTATGCCTATAAGATTGCCTAAGATGCCTATAAGATTTATAACAGCATCTTTGATATTTCTTCCGGTAGTTGTATCTTTCAAACTCACAAGATCGAGTAGTTCTTCTGTAACATTCATTTGACTGTCCACACCTCTAATAAAAATTGCAAGCTTACGTCAGAATTCTTTCGAATAAAACCGATTTTACTAGAATCAATTTTTTGGGGTGAATACCAAAATGCAAAATATAAAAAGCTGAAATCTTCAATTGGGCCACAAAACATCTTCAATTGGACCGCAGGTTGGACATGCCTAGTCTAGACTATATAAATTTTATAAGCATTGCTTACTTATTGTGTAGGTCAGGTTAATTTTTTTTAAATAAACCCTAATTTCTTATTAAATCTAAACATTAACAATTTTCATCAAAACTTGACAGAATTACAAAAATTTTAATACGAGTCGATTGAACCTTAAGAATAAATGAAAATCGAATGTTTGGTTCACGTGGTAAAAAGCATGACAAAAGTGACCGTATATGGGTCAAAACAAAAAAAAAACAGGGTCGCACTTTCCCAATAGCTAATCAGCTCGTAAATTTGCAAACACGCTTCGATTGACACTTCGACTGCTACGACTGGTACGACTTTTTTGGGTGAATTATGCTCGTAGAAAAAACTTTCCACGAACGTATATATGTACATACACACACACAACCCAAATATTTTTCAAAAATATTTTAAATATTCTTTAAAAACCTCAAAACGTAACGGTATGTTAAAGATTTCAATTTCGATTTTCAGGGCGGTTACAAGAACTTCTCATATATTGGAAAGTTAATAAAACGAGCTGCGGTATGAAAAGAGAAATTTTCATCTTGGTTAATTAACCATTTCAAGAGTACGCCGCTAACCAGACTTTTTTATTGCTTTAATAACCAAGAAATATCGATTTGGTTTCTTTCAAACATCTTGGACCATCACTTTCTCAATCACCAATACTGTACGTTTAACATCCGTTCATATTAGCCAAAATATACTGATCTGTTCTTACCAACACACCATCTGACATTCGCTTAAGTTATTGTCTTGTCCGGTAAGTTTTAGAGAAATAAGACCATTTCATCAACATAAAATATTTTTTTTTCTGATGTAGGCAGAGATTCCTCTTCGCGTGAAAGTACTAAATTTGGGCATGAAATCGAAAGAAATTTATTTTAAATAGCGCCGAATCGTCAAATTGAAAAGATAAATAAAAGCTTTGTTATTTTCAAAATACAGTTGTGTGTTTGACCAAGCAATAAACTAAAGATGCAGGCTCTGAATCGTCTTCACACCTGTGGTTTGTTTCAGTTCGACGTTCCAAATGAATGTTTACTGAAGTTTAATTGTTGTTAAATTCGCGTGCAAAATCAATCAAAAACTTGGCTTGCGACCGCTGACAGCTAAAACTTAATCAACTTAAAACTTGCTTATTGTTTGAGGATAAGCTCAAACATCCAAATATACACAGAATGCATTCAGATACTAGTAGAGGATTTTCATTCACGGCTGTTCTTTCATGAAATGTGGCGCATCTTTCTTGTGCAAGATGTTTTACGGACAACACTTGAGCCAAAATATGCAGCCGTGTTGATGGAAAATACCGGAGATTATCGATACACTTTGGAGTTAATACATATACACATCATTTGCAAAGACTGCAAAATCAGATCTAGCGTTTGAAGGGATATCAGCAGTGTAAATGTTAAACATAGTTGCAGTTAAGCTTGCCGCCTTATGTACTCAAGCTGGAATGAATCAAAAATCGAGTATTGTTAATAAACACACTAAATGTTCTTTCTAATATTATAAACTTAATTATATGCTTTGGAAGGAGAAGTTGACTAGTTTGAATAGTTTGAATACTGAACCCAAAGCTTTTTCAATATCGAAAGTCAGGCAGATTAACTAGTACCTTTATAGTACAGTCAATTGGGAGTTCAGGGTGCATTTTCAAAAGGCAGAATTTTTTTTATTGCAATGCGTGTGGAATGCTATAATTAGCTTAAGTTCAATTTCCTGGGGTCCCCGATGATGGCGTTTGGGCTCCATCTTGAAAACAAAAGAAAGTGGGACACCCCCATATCTCCCAAACCGTGGCTTCCACAAGTAAGTTGTGTATGGCAAACTTACGTAGAATATAATTTTTAGCAAGTCGTCCATACATAACATTGGCGTCGTGTCAATAATAAAAAAGAAACACTCCAAAAACCGTACCCAAAAAGGGGGGAATAACTTTCGGGCGCCACAACTTTTTTGATTTCACGTTTAACGTGAAACATGTTCGGATACTTTTCTAAGATAATTTTGTCGCAAATCGTTTGCGGTATTGATTGTTCCAATCACTGCACATTAACGGGAGTAATTCCATCCCAAAGCGGAGAAAGTCACGTGAAAACCCGTTTTTAGGCCAAATAATCGATTTTTTGTGGCGAACCCCCCGTTGCGAAACTCGCGGAGCATTTTAAAACGCAGCCGGGGACATGGGACATCCCCATATTTTCGAAACCATGGCTCCCACAAGAAAGTTTAATATAGCAAACTTGTGAAGAATTTTATTTGCAACAAATCATGCATACATCACGTTTACGTGGTTTTAATAATAAAAGAGTTACAAGCTCAAAACGACATCCAAAAAGGGGGGAACATCTTTCGAGCGCCACAGCTTCATTGTTTTCACTTTAACGCCAAAACAAATTGAAAATAACTTTAAGGCAATTTTGTCGCAAGTCGTTTGCGGTATTGATCGTTTTGATCGCTGTACACTGGCGGGAGCTATTGCATCCGAAATGGCGGAAACTCACGTGAAAAACGCATTTTTAGGCGAAATAATCGGCTTCCGATGGCAAACCCCCCATTGCAAAACTCACGGAGCATTTTAGTGGGCAGAAAATTTTTAATTGCAATTAATAGTATGCCTCTATGTGAGCTTAAATTGATTTTTCTGGGGTTATAGCTCCAATCTCCTTAGCGCCATCTTGAGAACAAACAAGCCGCGAAGTGCGACCCATGAGGTCCACACGGTCAACTTCCCAGTAATATCTAGATAAACATTAAAAATATTAAACACAATAATAATTTTGAAAATACTACTACTTTAAATAATAATAATGAAAGGTATTCATAGCAGAAACAGGAATGAGTTAATATTAATCATATCATCTACGGGAGCATCCACTGATTACGTAAGGCTTTTGGTGGATGGGTGATGATGATTGATTACCACAAATGCAAATTTGATTGAAATTTTGATGGTTTTAATTGAAAGACTGCCAAAACTATTAAAAATCTGCTCAAATTATCCAAACATTTTAAAACTTTGATTAACTTTACAACAAAGTCTTTAGAATAAAAAATATAAGGTAATATCAATCGGAAGAACCCCTTTCATATGGTAACTTTGAATGATTTTTTATTTTTAATTTAATTTTTTCAGAATCATGAAAAAAGTTTTGCTGGTTTCTCTTCAAAAACTGATAGGAATGTATAACTTTTATAAACATTTATTACTGTGTTGTGCAAATCAGGTTAAAAAAATATTTTTTATGAAAAAAACCCTAAGTTTTCTTATTTTTTTCTATTAAATTAAAAAAACCGCTGAAACGGATCTTTATAATGTTAAAATAATCAAAGAGATTTTAAAACACGTCGATTAACACCTTAATGATGAATATGTTATATCTGGTTCGTGAGATGTAGTGAATGGAAGAAATGACCTTGAAGATCATGATATGATAATAATTTTTTATTTTTTATTTAATGTTTCTTGTTATCATGAGAAAAAGTTTTGATGATGCTTTTACAAGCACTGCTTGAAGTATATAAACTTTATAAAAATTGAATACTGTCTTTCGTAAATCAGGTTAAAAATTTATTGTTTATAAAAAAAACCCTAATTTTTTCCACTTTTTTTTCTTAAATTAAAGAACGGCTCCAACGATTTTTGTAGAAATTTGAAAAGTTCAGTCAAATGCTAATACTCGTCGATTGGCACCTTAACCATGCAAATCGTATGTTTGGTGCGCGAGATAGGTATAACGCACGACGGAAATGACCTTGAAAATCATGATGCCCGTTAATGATTTTTTATTTTTTATTTAATTTTTTACGTAATCATGAGAAAAAGTTTTGATGTAGTTTTTACAAGCATTGCTTGAAATGTATAAATTTTATAAAAATTGAATACTGTCTTACGTGAATCAGGTTAAAAAATTTTTGTTTATAAAAAAAGCCCAATTTTTTGAACTTTTTTCTCTTAAATTAAAAAACGGCTCCCAATTTTTTTTTAAAAATTTGATAGATTCACAAAAATATTAATATGCGTCAATTGACACTTCAATCATGCAAATCGTATGTTTGGTTCGCGAGATATAACGCATGACAGAAATGACCTTCAAAGGGTCAAAACAACAAACCCCCCCGACCGAAGTTTCCGAAAAACTGATCAGCTCTTAATATTGCAAAGACGCTTCGATTGGCACCTCAAGAAAGTCGATACAACTTTGTTTACGTGAGTTATGCTCGTAGAAAAAAGTGTCCACGAACGTACGTACGTACGTACGTACACACACACACGTACATCTCCCTTTCTAAAAACACTTTATATATACTCTATAGACCTCAAAACGTAAAGAAATGTTGAAAATTTCAATTTCGATTTTCGAGGCGATTACAAGAACTTCCCATATACTGGGAAGTTAAAAAAAAGTGGGACGGCCCCATATCTTGGAAAGCACCGCCCCCACAAAAAAGTTTAATATGACAAACTTGTGTGAAATTTAATTTGCAGTAAGTTGTGGATACATCATTTTCACGTGCTGTCAATATTAAAAGAGTTACACGCCAAAAACGACATTGAAAAGGGGGGGTCATTTTTCGCGCGCCACAACTTCTTGGTTTCCCCTATTACCGTGAAAATCGTCAGAAAATGACTTTTAGGCAGTTTTATCACCAAACGTTTGCGGTATTGCTTGTTTTGATCACTGTACCATGTCGGGAGTTATTACGTCTTGAAGGGGGTCAAGTCACACGGAAAAAGCATTGTAGGACCAGATAAACAGGTGTATCTGAACTTAAAAATGATATAATGTATATTACTTCCCATTAAAGTGGAACATTTCGAGAACAATTATCAGCTTAAATATGAAGGGTATGAATACAATTAGATCTAGAATCAGATACTTAACAATACATATACACATGTATTAACAATGTCTTAGGTTTTCTCAAACAGTATCAAACGCTGAGAAAAAGATCCGAGAGGACGCGAGATAGGTAGGTGTTCAATAAAAGCCGTGCATAAGGTTCAACTAAACTGTTTTCTATTACAACTCTAAGGAAACATATACATTGTTGGCTTGTGCAAGTGTAGAAGTCTCCATTTACTAAAATTAAACATAATTTGATAGGCTTAAAACGCGAATTAAACGTAATATATAATTTATCTTTGCATGATTAATTACCAAAAGTACCATAAGGTTACATAGTAAAAGAAAGTAGAACATTTCCTAAATCATAGTGTCTGCAATCGTCAGGCAAAAAGGACTCGTATGTCGATTGCGCTTTAAGAGTTACTGGCGATTAGTGAAATTTAATTTTTATTAAATTGTTGTCAATCGCTCTCCATTAAAACGTGGACCAGTACAGCAAGGGAAAAATAGGTAGATATAGATGTTCCGTCCAACCGCTTAAACACTTTGAGAAGAAATATCGGCGAGGTTGACTGTGTCGTTTCGCGTAACTCTGGGATATTACTGCATTACTACAAAAATACAGCAGCTGAACATCTACCTCCCACATATTTTTTATCCGTATAGCAACCCTAATAGAATTTATCGAAGACAAACATGATGTTATCATAAATCATTTTTTGGTTGGTTTTTATTTTGCATATTGGTCAACTCTTTTCATATTTTCATCACCAACAATGAAATTGAAACCTGCCCTCTCATTGTATGGAAAGCGGTGCAAAATTTAGGGAACTAGAGATAGATTATACAATTGAGATATATCATTCTTATATAATGTTCCAGATCCAATGCACAAGTGTCCACGTCGTCTCAGATTTGTCACTGCTGCCTTCAGAGTTTTAGATTTTAACGGATCTTGCATAATAGGATACAATAAGGTTTTGAACTGGACCTGGATACCTTTCTGAATGCACTCGTTGCAGTAACCATTTAGATAATCAGCTTAAATAGAAAGAAATGTTTTCATGTCCGAGAGATCGATTGTTTTAGGATTGTAACTATCTAGTGAAAGATGCCACTTCTTTCGATTATGTGTAACAACCAATTTGTTTCTAATTTACAAAACCCGTTTTCATGTGCGGAGACAACAGTTTCGCGGGGATATAAGCCCAGGACATGTAATCATTGTATTTCGACAAGTGAATCGTTTGTTGTCTGGCTCTCAATCTAGAAATACATCATTCTTTCTGCTCTACAATTCAAGCGACTTCAAGAGCACACTGATAGTTAAGATATTTTTTAAGGAAAGGCCAAATGTGAACGTTTCATGAATATTTATTGTGTTTATATTATGTATAGTTTAGTACATAAGTTCAATTTTTATAACGATGTTTAAAAATTGCTATGATATCGAATGTTGTTTAAAGCTTAAAAATTGACAATTTAATATATTTTTCATTTTATGTTTGAGCAACGCAAGTTTTTAGACTTGGTTTGATGATGGATGAATAGACCTAACCATGCATTGACAGCATGAAGGAAGCCTGAATAGTTCTTTGACGATTGTTTCATTTAAACTGAGTGAGAGGAGTGATCGATAAATGTACTTCTGTTCACAATACGATTCATAACCATTTGGAAGGCGTGCCATTTTTGTACAATTTCGGGCAGGGTTCCTGTAGATTGTTACGAAAATATTACTAACAATGTGCAGAAGCAACAACAATACAACCGTTCAGCCAAAATGAAATTAACTGCTAATAGATGGTGAAAGTACTTACATGCATTCTTCAACTCGTACTCCCTGTTTGAATTTATCGTGATTGACAATAAAACGCAATGCGTGATCCTTAGTTTCACCGGCTTGTGGAAAAATAAGCCTCTGTTTACATTTACACAATGATTGTTCTGATTCATCTGAATCATCGAATTGATTACCGATGTTAACAACAAAATCCACTCCGAACGATTCCAAATTTCGATTCACATGTCTGTTAATTAACTGGTCTAATTGTGGAGTGGGATAATTTTCCACATTCTCACAAAGCACACCTGATGCTTGTCTATCACACCTGGGAGCAGCCAAGGTAGTTTGGGAACTATAACGTTTGAACAAGACTATAAAAAGATTTTCAGAGGATGTAAACAAGTTTGATTAGAAAAACACTAAATATCTTCTGGGCATTCTTTCGACCCAAAATGTTAGTATGTGTATTTCTTGTGTTACCTTTTCTAGTTCCGTGCACACTAGTTACCTGAAAATTGAATGCTTTTATGAATAAGCAAATAATGTTGAAAATTTCATTAATTGTATCAATATGCATAATTTTGGAAATCTTGGAAAATATTTTCATACAACTAGTAGCGATGATATTTAAAAGTGCAAGGCTGAACTAACATTATCAGGAACGTCTGCATATTCGAAATGCAGTACCTTATATCTTAAAAGTTGACGCGAAAGTCACAAAAATTAAATAGCTAGAAAGGATTACAATTTTCGAATACGCGGCGTGAAATTAAGAGACAATTTCTTAACAAATAAGTGAAAACTCGACAAGCAAATGTATTTCTCCAGTTAAAATTCGTGATATCGTCAAAATACTTGTGAATTGTACATACACTTTCAGAAGATGAGTTGAGTTTCTCTACAAATGAACAGAAATTCAAAAACGAAAATGAATCTCAAAGTAAAAGTGCTGGTTTTCGGGTTCTGAATAACAAAGCAAACAAATAACTCATTTCATTTTACGAACACAAAATAAGAAAACACTCAATTATATACAACGATAGTCCTCAAACAAAAATTGTTATATCAGAGGTTGGCACACTTGATAGTTATTTTGTAGTATTGGTCAATATTTCGAAAAGCCACGAAAAGCAAAAAAAAACCAATAAAAACAGATCAGATATTATATATCAGTGGTGACTGCAAAGCATTTGTTTGTATCCTTTTAGCAAGACTGCCACTTAAGTGCTGTTTTCAACTGGCAGAGGTACTTTTCACGGCAAATTGAAATCATTTTCTGCTGAATTTAAGTCGAATTCGAAATCGAGAAATACTTCACATCGCTTAAATAATGATTATTGCGCTAATCAGCGATCAACCCTCTAATCCAACAAAATAGGTAAGACCATCGGAATCTTCTTCCCTTCAGCGCCTCAACACGGGAGCACTTCCAGAAAACTTTCTTGGCTATTTTTAAAATATCAACAATAGTCGGGCTTACCTGTGCAATTAATAAACAGAAGCTCATCAGCGGAACGCTAAATTTCGCAACAGATTGCTTCACTAGTTTAGATGCAGCAGAAAGCATTTTCGAAGTCGGCTTCAGTTGCAGTTAAGAACAAAGTGCTGGAAATGTATCTTGGAATCGTCTGAGCATATTGATTCCTCAATCGGTACTGCATATTTATAGTATCCTGTGCTGATAGTGACAGCACGGAAAGCCAAAAGAACCAAAAAAATCGTTTGTAATGAGGTGCTCTGCACCAGATTGTAGGAGAAAAGGTTAACAGCAACGATAAAATGCCGATTGAAAGGTAACAACAATCGTCACCAAAAAACGTCATCACTTTAATTTTCGTGACGTAGAAGATACAGTTTTGGATAAATTAGAAATGGTTCATTGAATGCGGCAATAGCACTGTGACGCACTTACAATCCACAGATGCACATTATCAAATAAACATAACCACCTACAACCTCATATGAAAAACAATGTTTTTCATTAACCAAATTTCCGAAACCGGATAACGTTGACAACTTACCATGCGAGCGGTTGCCGATTTGGTTTGGACTCATTGGCAGCCCACATTCTCTGATAATCTCCCAGAGAAACCATCTTCTTCACAACTTATCCTACTAGTTTCTTAACAATTCAGCATTTTTTCGATGCCCAAACCTATGCTAAAATAATTCACAGTATCTTTTGCAAAAATGTAGTTGTTCGTAAAATCGAAGCTATGTGTATGTGTATGTATATTTTTCTATTCAAGCTGGCAAAACTGAATTGAATCTTAGAGCAGTCGAAATAGTGGTGAAACACTCTACAAGTACTAGGAAACACAGTGGATTATCGCCAAAATTGACTATCAACAGTCAGGGAAAATTGTTCGATTTAATATCAAACTCTACTCAATGATGCTTATCCGAAACTATCTTTATTCATCCTAAAAATGAATCTGTATGTTAATATGAACACAAAAACTGTTCAAACCAGGAATATTAAAGACAGAAAATATGTTTTCGTACAATTCACAAAATGATCCTCCCTCTATTTTGTCAAAATTAGTTTTTTTTTGTCAGAACAATGAAAACAGTCTCTCATCTTTGAAAGAGGATATTATAATAACGATGTTTTCAGGAATACTTACTTTCCAACGCATTTACAATCGCTTGTAACTTGATATAATTTTCCAACAGATTCGACGCTAAAAATCCGTAAACTCCATAATTTGAAAGAAATGTTTCGTGAGCCAACGCAGCTATTCGTCAGTTTAACGTATTTTACTTGGTTTTTAATACTTAACATGTAACAGTGTATGAAGACTTAGAATAGCAGGCTTCTAACCTCGCATCGGTTTTTCAAATGTACGCCACGACATACCAAATAAAGATTGTAGAACTCAAAAGATCGAAGCGCACTTGACACACCTAAGAATAAATCAGCCAACGTGTCGTAATCACACAGTGTTGCTTCATTTCCGAGATTTATCTGTGTTTCCAAATTTTTGTATGTATGAATGGAAAACCGATTCGCAGATTTAACGTGTAAATAAGCGCCTTTTTGGACTTCTAATTTGGCATGTTCATTCTCAATTTTACATTTTGATCCCTAACGTCTTGTCCTTAAAGATAAAAATTATGATCTAAATAATACTGCGATACTAAACATATGAATTTAGTTCGACTTATATTGTCACGGCTAATGGTGAAAGATTCGCAATTTTTTAACTTCCCAGTATATGGGAAGTTCTTGTAATCGCCTCGAAAATCGAAATTGAAATTTTCAACTTTTCTTTACGTTTTGAGGTCCATAGAATATATTTAAAGTGTTTTTAGAAAGAAGTATGTATGTATGTGTGTGTGTATGTGTGTGTGTGTGTGTGTGTACGTACGTACGTACGTACGTATGTGCGTTCGCAGGCAGTTTTTCTACGAGCATAACTCACGTAAACAAAGTCGTATCGACTTCGTTAAGGTGTCAATCGAAGCGTCTTTGTAATTTTAAGAGCTGATTAGTTTTTGGAAAACTTCGGTCGGGGGGATTTGCTGTTTTCACCCCTTGAAGGTCAACCATGTTATACGCTATAACTCACGAAGCAAACATGCGATTTTCATTGTTAAGGTGTCAATCGACGCGTATTGTTAATTTTATTAATCTATCCAATTTTTAAAAAAATCAAAGGAGCCGTTTTTTAATTTTTAAAAAAAAGTGCAAAAAATTAGGTTTTTTTTCAAAAACACAAAATTTTTAACCTGATTTTCAAACCTAAGTAATCAATGTTTATATAATTTATGTACTCCAAATAGCTCTTGTGAAAATAACAGCAAAAGTTTTTTTCATGATTACGAAAAAAATTAAATAAAAAATAAAAATCATTAAACGTTCAAGGTCATTTACGTCATTCATTATATCTCGAGAACCAAATATAATCTTCCGATCATTAAGGTGTCAATCAACGCGTATTATCATTTTTATGATGTTTTTATATTTTAAAAAATCGTTAAAGCGGTTTTTACAATTTATTAAAAAAAATTGGAACGGATGTGTTTTTTTTTTCATAAAAAAAATCATTTTTAACTTGATTTGCACATCGTAATAATAAATGTTCATAGAATTTATAAACTTTTATCAATTTTTGTAGAGAAACCAGCAAAAACTTTTCTCATGATTACAAAAAAAAATTAAATTAAAAATAAAAACTCATTCAAAGTCACCATGTAAAAACGGTTCATTCGAATCAATATACCTGAAATCTCTTTTAGTTCTTGTAATCGCCTCGAAAATCGAAATTGATATTTTCAACATTTCTTTACGTTTTGAGGTCTTTAGAGTATATATAGAGTGTTTTTAGAAAGGGAGATGTATGTGTGTGTGTGTATGTACGTACGTATGTACGTTCGGGGACACTTTTTTCTACGAGCATAACTCACGTAAACAAAGTCATATCGAGTTCGTTAAGTTGTCAATCGAAGCGTCTTTGCAATCTTAAGAGCTGATTAGTTTTTGGGACACTTCAATCGGGGGGGTTTGCTGTTTTCACCCCTTGAAGGTCATTTCTGTCATGCGTTATACCTCGCGAACCAAACATACGATTTGCTTGTTTAAGGTGTCAATCGACGCGTAATCACATTTATGTGATTTTATCAAATTTTTGAAAAAATTCTTGGACCCGTTTTTTAATTTTTTAAAAAAAAGTGCAAAAAATTAGGTTTTTTTTCAAAAACTCAAAAGTTTTTAACCTAATTTTTAAACCTAAGTAAACAATGTTTATAAAATTTACATACTCCAAATAGTTCTTGTGAAAAAACCAGCAAAAGTTTTTTTCATGATTACAAAAAAAATTAAATAAAAAATAAAAAATCTTTAAACGTTCAAGGTCATTTACGTCATTCATTATATCTCGAGAACTAAATATAATATCTCCATCATTAAGGTGTCAATCGACACGAATACGTATTATCATTTTAATAATGTTTTTAAATGTTAAAAAATTCGTTAAAGCGGTTTATTTAATTTATTGAAAAAAATTGGAAAAGTAGTGTTTTTTTCATAAAAAATTCATTTTTCTCCTGATTTGCACATCGTAATAATAAATGTTTGTAGAATTTATAAAATTTTATCAATTTTTGTAAAGAAACCAGCAAAAACTTTTCTCATGATTACAAAAAAAAAAAATTAAAAATAAAAAATCATTCAAAGTCACCATGTAAAAAGGGTTCATTCGAATCATAGTACCTTAAATCTCTTATTCTAAAAACATTGTTGTATAGTCAATCAAAGTTTATTAATATTTGCAAAATTTGAGCAGATTTTTAATCGTCTTCACAGCACCATGTTTTAACTTTAATGATAAAACTGCTTTGTAACCTCTCCCCCCTCCGATTGATCCACGTGAATAATCAATCAAACCAATGCACCAAAATCCTTACGTAATCAATTGACGCTCGCGTAGATGTCATGATTAATATTAAATCATTCCAATGACTTTTTATTATTTGAAGTAGTAGTATTTCCATAATTATTATTGTGTTTAATATTTTTAATATCTTTTTAGATATTACTGGGAAGTTGACCGTGTGGACCTCAAGGGTCGCACCTCGCGGCTTTTTATATAATGTTTGCGAATAAATTCAATGAAAAAATATTGTTAACATTATTTTGGGAAATAGAAAACATTTAGTTTCCGAAAATAAATGTCAGGAAAATGGAAGACCGAAACAGTGTAATTAGGAATGTTTGTTGTTTTATGAGAAATGTTTCATCTAAGAGTCTTGAATTCAATTAAATAATAAGCCACGAGGCACGAACCTTGAGGTCCATACGGTTAATTTTCCAATTATATTTACATAAATATTAAAAATACTAAACACAATAATAATGAAAATAATTCTACTTTAAATAATAAAAATGAAAAGTTATCATCACAGTAATTGGAATTAGTTATTAACTTCCCAGTATATGGGAAGTTCTTGTAATCGCCTCGAAGATCGAAATTTTCAACATATTTTTACGTTTTGAGGTCTTTAGAATATATTTTAAGTGTTTTGTGTGTGTGTGTGTATATATATGTACGTACGTATGTATGTGCGTTCATAGACAGTTTTTTCTACGAGCATAACTCACGTAAACAAACTTGTATCGACTTTGTTAACATGTCGATCGAAGCGTCTTTGCAATCTTAAGAGCTGATTAATTTTTGGAACATTGCGGTCGGGGAGGTTTGTTGTTTTGCCGCTTTGAAAGTCATTTCTGTCATGCACTATATCTCGCGAGCCAAAAATGCGATTTGCATCGATATGGTGTCAATCGACGCATATTTACATTTGTTTAATTCTATAAATTTTTTAAAAATATGTTGAAGTTGTTTTTTTTAATTTAAGGGACAAAATTGAAAAAAATAGATTTTTTCTCATAAACAATAAATCTTTAACATGATTTGCACAACACGGCAATGCATGTTTATAAAATTTATAAATTCCTAGCAGTTTTTGGAGACAAACCAGCAAAACCTTTTTTCATGATTGATGATGAAAATTAAATTACAAATAAAAAATCATTCAAAGTCGCCATGTAAAAAGTGTTCATATGAATGATATAACCTGACTACTCTTATTCTAAACACATTATTGTTAAGCCAATCAAAGTTTATTAATATTTGCATAATTTGAGCAGATTTTTAATAGTTTTACAGTACCGTGTTTGAATTTTAATAGAAAAAGCTTTGAAAGCAAAAAAAATCAAATGTGCATTTGTTGTAATGAACGATTTGAATGGTAAAATGTTTTGTAGTCAATGCTTTGCTAAATCATATGCTTTAAAAAGCTTTCATCAAATAAAAAATTGAAATTTTTAGTAGTTTTGGTCTTAAGTGTTGGTAAGATTTTAATTACTCCATCATCATTCGTAAGGCTATTTAGTTTTTACATGCAATTAAACCGATTATTGACTGCATTCAATGTTTTTTAAGACCAACTGAAAATAAGAAATAAGTATCAGTAATCGTGAAACAATACAAATTAAATGATTATACCGAAGTCATGGCAATTTTGGATACAACTATTCAAAATGGCCACCACGCGACAAAATGTCTTCAGTGGGCGTAATAACAAAAAAATACATTCATTTTTGCTAGCGATCTTATGTGATGCTGCATCGATATGAAAATAACAAATAACGTAGAAAAGCCTTTGTAACCTGCCCCCTCCCCCACCCGATTCATCCACATCCCTCTTACCTACGTAATCAATTGACGCTCCCGTAGATGATACGATTAATATTAAGTCATTCCAACTACTGTTATGAGAGGTAAATTTTTATTATTTAAAGTAGTATTATTTTCATAATTATTATTTTGTTTACTATTTTTAATATATATGTAGATATTACTGGGAAGTTGACCGTGTGGACCTCAAGGGACGCACCTTGTGGCTTGTTATTAACAGTATCATCTTAGGGAGCGTCCATGGATTACGCAAGGCTTTTGGTGGATCCCCCATCCACCAAAACAAAACCTTCAATACGCAATGGATTATTTTTATTAACATTATTGAAACTAATAATTATTTATTTTTATCCAGTTAATCTTGAAAAACATTGAATATGTAGTAAATAATCGGTGTAACTTAAAATGTGTTTCTCTCGAAACTGCAATTTTCAAGTTGGACGGACTCATAGCTCAAACAAGTCTTGAGCGACTGACTTCGTAATTTAAATGTATATTCATAAATACATAGTCTACTGAATTGCGAAGTATTTTTACATGATGTTACATGGTTCTTTTGTTATAAATACTTTTCTAGTGATTTGTCATGGCGTTTTAAACTTTTTTTCTGAAATGCGAAAGCATTGCTGAATTCAACGTATCTAACAAAGACCCTAGGTAATATGATGTCGATTTTTATAAATAATCGAAAAAAAATGGTTTTTTATCGTTACTTAAAAACTGCAGAAGCTGCTGGTCGGCCCGATTATCTGCTAGAAATAAAGGCGCCGTCGACAAAATGCTGTATGCGTCCCATTGTGATGGTTGGTTCACTTTGATTAAATTTATTTTTACTTATTTTTTTAATTTTATTTCTATAATTACGAAGTCTTTTAAGAATTTCGACTTATTTCATGGTTCCGCTGCAAAAGCTTACAAAATATGCCTACATTTCATCCATCCGAGAAATACTTTTACAATGTCACAAAGTATTTTTATCGACCTTGGACATGAGGAAAACTATTGACATAGGTCAAAAATTGTCCTTGAATAAGAAAATGTCGAGGGAACAAATTCATGACGTGGCTACCAGATACCCAAAGTCCAACTTGTTTAAATGGTGGTATGTACGAAAACGAAAATGGACAACCTTCTACGGATCTTTGTGTGGACGTCATATAAACTCGACGCAATCGTGAAAAGGAAAACGAATCGCAAACCCAATTCCCAGTTCGATGAGAAAATCAAATGACAGACAATAAGGATCCCCTCTTCATATTATGTTCAATCTTCAGTCCTCCAATTGCTCATCATTACAAGTCCTCTTCACGAGAATAACTCGATATTATCCTGATCGTCGAATGGATTTTCTTGGAAATTTTAAATTTCATGTGTTTTTCCTGCGTATTCTTCACATTTAGAATGTGGGAAAATTGTGTCCACCTGCGCAGTTTGACCCGCAAAGTTTCAATAAAGCGAATTATTACTCACTTTCCATTTTCCCAATCAAATAATAGTTTTTCATTATATACCAATTTTTGCTTCACTATAGTGGGACACACCAAAATATAAATTTTACTTTTCAAAGGGTTCGCCTGTCACGTTTCAAATAGTTATAATTATAATTCAAACAAAGCACCTCTTGACACATTATACGATACTTCTGATTGTTCAGCAATGGAATATCCATTGGAAAGAAGTAAATTATGCATTGAGTTTTGATCCTTACATGACACTTCGTGGCAGTTTCTTATGAAAGCATCGATTGAAGGACTATAAAACTGTATAAATGGAGCAACATTGCTGCAAAGTGCGTTAGCTGAAATATGATTTCAGCCCATTTATCACATCGTAAAATCACAGAATAACATAGTTTTTGCTAATCCAAAATGTGTAACTGTTTTGCATTTCAACTGGACCCTTCCGTTAAGCGTTTCACCGTCATGTGAACTGAGGGCATTGTGTAGCAACGGGCGGAGAAATTCAGAAATGAGAATATCTAATAGAAATTCTTACATACATACATACATACATATATCAAAAAATCGTTTACATGAAAACGGAGCTTTGTATACTGATAGAATTGCTTAAAGGCGAATAACCTTGGATTTACATAGAATACTGAAGTGCTGGATGCAATTATCTTTCAATCGATCAAAATTTGTTCAACTCATCACGGTTCAGACAATCTAAAAGGATCAAAAGTGGAAATTTTCCGCTTTATTATTGACCATTTTAAATCGCGTGACTCTGGGGTATTATTCCATTACTAGAAATGCAGCAGCTGAACGATTACTTTACAAATATTCATTATCCGTATACAATTTATCAAAGAGAAACATGATATTATCATAAATCATTTTTTGCAATTCTATCTTTCATTTTGCAAAACAATCAGCGCCATTCAAGCTCAGCTTCGTGGATTTTTATTTCGCATATTAGTAAACTCCTTTTCATATTACTATCACCAATAATTAAATTGCCACCAGCCCTCTGAGTGCAAAATATATGGAATTCGAGGTATACAATTGAGCAATACCGTTATTATATATTTTCTAGGTCCAATAAAAAAATGTCCAAAACAAATACACGGATTGCTCATTTTTTGCTTTTTAGAAATTGTTTCTTTTATTCGAAAATTTGTGAGCTGAAGGCAGGAATAATACAGGGTTTTCCAATAGGAATGATATGATTTTTATGTGACGTTACGTCCATTTGTAATATGTCATGATCTGCCATTTTTTGTTTCATTGTATTCAGTAATGTTTACAATGTCATCATGGTGAGATATACACAAGAACAACGTTTACAAATTATTCAGTTTTATGATCAAAACAATCGTTCTCCAATTGCAACTTTTCGTGCGCTTTTGCCATTTTATAGTCGTAATAATCGTCCAAGTGTGCTCGCTATTCGTCGAATTGTTGAAAATGTTGAGCGTACATTTTCTTTACATAATGTTTAAGTGCCAATAGACAAAGAAACGCTCGAAGTAATGCAAATATTGCTGCCGTTGAGGCAAGTGTTGCTTAAGACCGCAATTTGACGTTCTCAAGAATTGGGACTGTCTCAAACCACAACCTGGCAAATTTTGAGAAAGGATATGGTTTGCATCCATATAAAATTGTTCTCACTCAAGAACTGAAGCCATTGGACCACCGTAAACGTCGTGAATTTGCTGATTTTGCCCTGGAACAACTTGAAAACGATAACGATTTTTGTAAGAAAATCATCTCCGATGAGGCTCACTTTCAACTGAGTGGTGCGGTAAATAAACAAAACTGTCGATTCTGGTGCGAAGAAAATCCACAAATTATTCATGAAAAACAATTACATTCACCTAAATTAACAGTTTGGTGTGGTTTTTGGTCTGGTGGGTTCATCGGTCCGTATTTTTTTCGAAATGAAGTTGGTAGCACCGTTACTGTCAATGGAGATCGGTATAGATCGATGATAACCAACCTTTTTGTGGCCGAAATTGGACGAAGTTGATCTTGATAACATTTGGTTCCAACAAGACGGGGCTACGTGCCACACAGCAAGTGCAACAATTGGATTATTGCGAGAAAAGTTTGGATATTCGATTATTGCAAGAAATTGTGATATTGAATGGCCTCCAAGAAGTTGTGATTTAACACCATTAGACTACTTCTTGTGGGGTTATTTGAAGTCATTGGTCTTTAGCAATAACCCAAACTCTATTCAAGCTTTACAAGTCAATATTGAACTTGCTATTCATGACATACGACTTGATTTATTGAAAAAAGTGCTCGAAAATTGGGCTCATCGAATTCGTTCCTGCCGAAGAAGTCGTGGAGGCCATTTGAATGACGTTTTATTCAGAACTTAATTTTATCGACTGTACTTCACATTAAATAAAAAACAATTCAATTTCCTTAACAATTAGTGTGGTTTTTTTTATAGAAATCATATCACTCTTATTGGAAAACCCTATATATATTCTTTAGACGGCATAACATCTCAATAAGGGGTCTCTGCTTTGCAACATTTTTTTCATATAAAATGATAAAAGCTGACTATTAAGCGTACGCTGAACGCACAATTCGCTAAATTTATTTGATTTTTCAAACAAAATAATCAAATAATAAAACAAGCCGCGTATCGCGACCCTCTAGGTCCACACGGTCAAATTCCCAGTAATATTTACATAAATATAAACAAGGTTCTTTAAATAGCATATTTGCGTCACAGCCGCAGATTTCGCTGGCTAGAAAGTAATAAACAAATATTATTTTCGAACCTCCAATTTTTCAAACTTGTTTAAAGTAGTATTATTTTCAAAATTATTATTGTGTTTAATATTTTGAATGTTTATCTAGATATTACTGGGAAGTTGACCGTGTGGACCTCAAGGGTCACACTTCGCGGCTTGTTATTACGATGTTTATTTTATTAACTATTAATTAATTTTTTTATGAAAAAAACACTAATTTTCAATATTTTTTTATTAAATTACAAAAATGGCTTTAAAGATTTTTTTAAAATTTAAAAACATAGTTAAAATGTTAATACGCGTCGATTGACACCTTAATGATGCAAAGATTATATTTGGTGCTCGAGATATAATGATTGACATAAATGACAATGAAGGTCATGATGACATGATTTTTTATTTTTTATTTAATTTTTTTGTAATCATGAAAATAAAATTGGTGGTTTTTTTACAACAACTGTTTGGAGTATATAAATTTTATAAATATTGATTACTGCGTCCTGAAAATAAAGTTAAAAATTTGATGTTTTTGAAAAAAACTCCAATTTTTTGCACTTTTTTTTCAAAAAATTAAAAAACCGCTCCAACGATTTTTTTAAAAATTTGAAAGAATCACGTAAATGTTGATACGCGTCAACGGTCACCTTAATGATAAAAATCACATGTTTGGTTCGTGAGATATAGCGCTTAACATGGTTGACCTTCAAGGGGTGAAAACAGCAAACCCCCCCGACCGAAGTGTCCCAAAAACTAATGAGCTCTTAACATTGCAAAGACGCTTCGATTGGCACCTTAACGAAGTCGATACGACTTTGTTTACGTGAGTTATGCTCGTAGAAAAACTGCCCGCGAACGCACATACGTACGTACGTACATACACACACACATGCATACATACTTCTTTCTAAAAACACTTTATATATACTCTATAGACCTCAAAACGTAAAGAAAAGTTGAAAATTTCAATTTCGATTTTCGAGGCGATTACAAGAACTTCCCATATACTGGGAAGTTAATAAAGAATCGAAAAATTAATTAAAGGACTGATAAAATTATTATTTATTGTTTTCATATTTTCCAACACTCATTATGGATGCTACGTTTTGTTAATGGGTGCCTTGAATTTCAATGAAATCAAGAAAAATGAGTCTGAAAAATCCAAAATATATGAATCACTTACAAAAAGTAATTGCCATTAGATATTAAGGATAATGGAAGAGTAGTTACTTGTCTCAGATTTGTCATTGCTGCTTTTAGCGTTTAAGATTTTGGAGGATTCTTTTTTCATAACAAGGTACGATAACGTTTTAAGCTCGCAGACACCTTTCGAAATGCACTCGTTGCATTTACTGTTGAGGCAATCAGCTTAAATAAATAGAAATGATTTCATATCCTAGCAATCGACTATTTTATAATTTTTTTCTAATTCACATGCAGAGACAACAGTTTTGCGGTGATATCAGTCCAGGGCGTGTAATCATCATTTTCCTACACGTGAATCGTTTTCTGAATGACTCCCAAACTAGGACAACATCATTCTTTCTGGTCTACAATTCAAACGGTTTCAAGAACACACGGCTATTGAGATTTTTAATTTAAAAAAGACCAAATGTGAACATTGAATATATATTTATTAAGTATATATTAAATATTGTTTAGCATACAAGTTTAATTTTTATAACGATGTTTAAAAAATCTAACGCTATCGAATGTAATTTAAAGCTTACAAATTTACGTATATAGTTTAAAATATTTACATTTTCTGTTTGTGCGATATAATTTTTACACTTGGTTTGATGATGGAGGAGTAAACCTAATCTTGCATTTACAGCATGAAGGAAGTCTGAATTGTTCTTTGACTATTGTTCCATTTAAACTGAGTGAGAGGAGTGGTCGATACATGTAATTTTGTTCACAATACGATTCATAACCATTTGGAAAACTTGCCATTGGTGAACAATTTCCACCGGTGTTCCTGTAGTTAATTACGAAAATTAAATTAAATCAATGTACAAAAGCGTTGTGTCCAGATACAACTGCTAAACCCAAATAAAAGTAACTGCAAATAGATGGTGAAAGTACTTACATGCATTCTTCAATTCGTACTCCTTGCTTGAATTTGTCGTGATTGATAATAAAACGCAGAGCATGATGCTTAGTTTTACCAGCTTGTGGAAAAATAAGCCTCGGTTTACATCTACACAATGGTTCTGCCAGTGCATCTGCATCCTCAATGCCAGCAATTAAATCGCCTCCGAACGATTCTAAATATCGATACATTTCACCCTTAATTAACTGCTCTAATTGTGCAGTGGGATAATTTTCCACATTTTCACAAAACGATGCTTGTCTATCATACCTGGGAGCAGCCACGGTAGTTTGGGAACTATCACGTTTACGCAAGGCTATAAAAAGATTTTCGGCTGATGTAAACAAGTTTGAATAAAAAAAAACACTAAATATCTTCTGGGCAATTTTTCGACCCAAAATGTTAGAATGTATATTTCTTGTATTACCTTTTCTAGTTCCGTGCACACTTGTTACCTGAAAATAAAATGCTTTTATGAATAGGCGAATAATGTTGAAAATTTCATTAATTATATCAATATGTATAATTTTGAAAACTTGGAAAATCTTTTCATACAACTAGTAGTAATTTTCTTCATTCAAAATATGTGGCTTAAACACTACGTACCTGCAGCTAAAAGTTAACTCGAAAACTGCAAAAATTTAAATAGTTAGAAAGGATTACAATTTTTGAATATGCGATGTGAATCATAGTTTCAGTCTTCAACACGTTAAGCTTAAATAGATATAATTTTGGAAAGCATTCTAACCCCAAATCAATGACATACCCTAATCAGCTCCTATTAAACCTTTTATTTCAAGATTGAGCACAGCGTCAAAACATTCATTTACTTGAGAATATTATGCACATTTTCAAATGCACAGTTGATTGTAGCAACGTCATAAATAACTTTTTATTATGAAATACGGTATAACCGAACTCTGATCTACACCGAGAAATTTATATTGTATCCTTTTAGCAAAGCTGCCACTTAGGTTCTAGTTTTAAAAATATTTGAAACTCAGCACAAAGCTGGCAAAGGTACTCTTCACGGCAAATTGAAATCATTTTCTGCTGAATTTAAGTCGAATTCGAAATTGAGAAATACTTCACATCACTTTAATAATGATTATTGCGCTAATCAGCGATCAACCCTCTAATCCAATGAAATAGGTAAGACTATCCAAATCTTCCCTTCACTGCCTCTGCACGCGAACACTTCCAGAAAACTTTCTTGGCTATTTTTAAAATATCAACAATAGCCGGGCTTACCTGTGCAATTAACAAACAGAAGCTCATCAGCGAAATGCTAAATTTCGCAACAGATTGCTCCACTGGTTTAGATGCAGCAAAAGGCATTTTCGAAGCAGGGTTCAGTTGCAGTTAAGAACAAAGTGCTGGAAATGTGTCTTGGAATAGTCTGAACATATTGTTTTCTCAATCGGTACTGCATATTTATAGTGTCCTGAGCAGATATCATGCTGGATACGTAAGGTAGACTGCGTTGCGAATCCAGTTAAAGAGCTGATAGTGACAGCACGGAAAGCTAAAAGAACCGAAAAAATTCGTTTGTAATGCACTAGATTGTAGCAGAAAATGTTATCACCAACAATAAAATGCCGATTGAAAGGTAACGACAATCGTCACCAAAACACGTCAATACTTTAATTTTCGCGACGTAGAAGATCTATTTTGAATAAATTAGAAACGGTTCGTTGAATGCGACAATACCACCGTGACGCACTAACAATCCAAAAATGCACTTTATCAAATCTAGTATCGTTTTCATGAAATATTTTGTAAAAATCAAGCGAACAAAACCACCGAAAACCTCATAAGAAACACAACGACTGCTTTTCTTTGAAAAAATCTCCGAAACCAGATATCGTTGACAACTTTCCATGCGAGCTGTTGCCGATCTGGTTCGGACTCATTAGCAACCCACATTCTCTGACTATCTCCCAGAGAAACCATCTTCTGCCCAAGTTATCTCACTGTTTTTTATTAACAATTCAGCATTTTTTCAATGCCCAAACCAATGCTAAAATAATTCACAATATATTTTGCAAGACAGAAACCATTTGGATTTGTTTCGATGTCTCAGATTGATTAAAGTTTTATATTTCTCAGTTGATGAGATCAGCAAGGACCGTTAGTACCACTGGCAAAGGATGATTATCGATGTGCCAATCGAGTTTTGCAACGAGTTTGGGCGTTGAAAATGAGTATCCCCTAATTGAACTATCACGACCCAAGGAAAATTGTTCAAATTATGAAAAAATTGAATTAGATGAATCTTTTCCAAATAGAAGTCTATTCAACTAGAAAATCGATTTTTACGGTTATATGAGCACAAACACCGTTCAAAACAGAAATATTAAACACATAAAATATGTTTTCATAAAATTAACGAAATGTAATTTTTATTTCTGGCACAAAGCGTTTTTTCTCGATAGAACAAAGAAAATGATCACGAATATTTAAAGGAAGATATTCATAAGCATGAATTATCCAACGCATTTACAGTCGTTAATACTACGAATCTTTAGTTGGAAGTAACAAAATGTTTGCATTGATTTTCAATAACAAATTTTTTTGAGTCAAGAGATATTTTCGCTATATATAAATTTGCGAACAACTTCGATACTCAAAATCAGTAAACTTCATCATTTTAATGAATTGTTTCTTTAGCGAACGTAGCTCTTCGTCAGTTGAAGACATTTTCCTTGGTTCTTAATACTGATGTGCGAATTGCTTAAAAACCGGCATAGTACTAAACGTATGCCATAGAGCCGATTCAACTGAATGCCCAGAATTAAGGCGACTTAAATTATCAAGGAGAAATATAAAATACAACAAGGTCTAAGATGAATAGTACACTTAACATACTATATGCAAATCTTCGAAGCTTACATCAGAAAATAGAAGATATTGAAATTAACGTGAAGGATCACAAGGAAGTTAATGTCATGCTATTCTGCAAGATATGGCTATACGATTCGGAGATTGATTACTACCAATTTATTGGATACAAAGCTGTTTTCTGCTGCAGAAATGATAACAGAGGCGGTGGAACCGCAATTTATGTTAAAAATGGTCTGCAATATAGAGTAAAATATAAAAACATAAATATTTCGACAATATTAATCGAGATACAAACAGACAAACAAACTCTAAATATAGGAACTTTTTACAAATCTTCGAAGACTTTTTCTATATTCATTGAACATATAGATGACTTATACTCTACGCCAGTAGCGTATGCAGGATTTTGATAAGGGGGGGTCGTATTTTTTAAGTATTAACTAGGTACGTTTGCTAGTGCTTCGGTGTAGATATGAAGATATAATTATGTAATCATACTTAATCATACTTTTCCACCGATCAAAGTTGAAGTCCTCCAAAAATAATTCTGGCAGGCTTTAGCCCGATTACATGTCTAGTTTCATTTATTCGAATCATTCATGATATTTTCATTCAAATTATAAAATTATGCGCTTGACGTGTGAAATAACCTACACTGTATTTGAAGACTTCCTTGGAACCGTAAAGTGTATATGCATGTTTGGAAGAACATATATTAAAACGCCTTCAATACCTACAGGCCAGAAAAGAAAGCAACTAATAAAGTAAATGCCGTGGGAAAGGGAAACTGTCACTAAGCACCAGTGGCGGCTCTACCTTTGGGGCTAGTGGGGCTCAGCCCCACCACTTATTGATGAGCCTATATAAGTGCAAATGTAAAAAAATATCATTATAGATTTCAATATAGTTTTCATAATTTCATTTCATTTCAAAATATAATGTAGCATTTTTTTCGCCCATGCTGTAGTTTACTTTCACATAGTCTTCTTGCCACACAAAACAATTTGTTTTTCTCTTCGACTCGCTTCGTTGTGCCTGCACCGAGTAAAAGCTGAGAGTAAAATTCAAACTTATTTTCTCTTTGACAATTTTCCACCTTTACTAAGAGGAAGGGGCTACATGGATTTTGCCCCGAAAAAGATTATTTCGATTTGAATGACTGCGTGAATTCTATGCTGAAGCGGCGGGAGTGTGCGTGTTTGATATAACATATGTATACATCGTGGACGGGCTAATCCTATGCAGCCCGTTTAGTGCTTCGACAACGTTTAGTCTTGGCATGGTCTGGATAATACTTTTGAGCAGGCATGTGCAACATTTTTTTACGACGGGCCGAAAGGGGTGAAGGTGATGACTGTTAATGCAAAAGTAGTCTCATCATTGTAGTATTAGTACTTAGTGTGCCTTCGTAGTGTTTGGTATTTTTTAATGTTTTGTAATGCTTAAAGTTTGTTCCAGAAAAGGGTTCTTCAGGTTATGGTATTTATGATTTTGATTAAATTAATAATTAACAAGATTTTTTTTATTCAGAGTGCACTGAAGTCTTATTAAAGCTTTAAATTTTATTCAAAACACGATATATTCAATATCTTTGATTGCCAGCGAATCTACTTTTGGGGAAACCGATCACTCAAAATCGGTTAACGCTTCACATGTGGTACCTCTTGGGTGGAGTGGAATCTCACATAAGAACTGATATTGGTGATAGAAAAATTCGTACCAGTAGCCCCACCATACTTAACTCCCACGAGCCACCACTGCTAAGCACAGACAGAGTGTTATCGTAATCAGGGCTGGCTAAGCTTGTTTGCAGCCCAAGCAGGGAAGCAACTCTGCGCTCTCAAGCAAATTTGTCGTCATTTCCACGTAACGCATGAGGTAGACTTTTCGTAGGCGTTTTTTTCTTAATGAGGTGTCCCCAATAGGCCTAATCCTCAGATTACAAGTCATATGACAAAATAAAAACAATACATTTTTTGAGGGTTCTGGTCAAAGATAGAAAGAAACATTCAAAAATATAACTGTTGCTTCGAAGATATGGGTGCGAATTAAATAAATTACACTTTTCGGGAATTTTACTTCGAAAACTTTCAATCAGGCTTCATACAATAAGTAAAAGATAACGACACACGCGGATTCAATTTGTGCAAATTTATGCCCGTATCATCCCTATGTGAGATCTCTAAAGCAACATAGGCCGTAAGTCAGGCCCATATGGGTTTTACTGTGAAATAGATGAAAGATCTAATTGCGTAGAGATACTGAATCTCACTCAACTCCCACGTTCCAGAGTGTCTCGGCGAATAATTGTTAAAGTGGGTGACTTAGTGGTTAACGCTAGTTCAAGGCTCCTTGTCGACAAATAGTTTTCGGGAATGAGATTTGATGCCGCACTATCACTTCACTCAGCTGTGAATGAGAACCTGAATCAAATGAGGGTAATAATCACGGGTGAGTGTGTTCCTGACCACTTCACATCGTAAAGTTCCGTTAGTCAAGTAAATAAAATAACTCTAATATTGCCTGAGGGCCGAATTTTGGCGGTTGCGCCATCGATTATTATTTTTACTAACCTCTTTCCAGGCAATGACGTAGCCTTATGTAAATATGCTTGAGAAATATAATCCATAACATTCGAATCTTCGAATTTTTTAAATTTACGCGACGTGATCAAAGTTTTAAAATGCCGATAATGATACAAACTTAGTATTTAAAACTCATCTAAAGTAACGGTGAGAAACAGTGTAAAATGGGATTTAAATTTTATGTCCAAGCATAAAACAGAACGCTTCGCCGGATAAAATTATAGTGAAATATCTAAACGACGATTTTTTTCATTAGCTCATTTAACACATCTTCTGTAGATCGAGTGCGATCTCTATGAATATTTAGAAGTGCCAATCCATTTAGCCGTTCATTGCTGGTGGAATTTCGCAAGTATGTTTTTAGTCGTCGTAATGTTGAAAATGATCGTTCATTTGTACATGTAGATACTGGGAGAACAGGCAATATTTCTAGCAATTTCGATATATTCGGCAAAATGTTTGAATTACACATGCTTAACGCATCTATGACCGTTTTTGGGCGGTTTACTATTTGAAGATGCCCTATCTTTCTGTACCACAGAGTCAACATAGAATTCAATTCTTCTTCAAGGGGGGTTTGAACCCGTACCCTCCCCCCCTTGGATACGCCACTGCTCTACGCATAAATCACTTATAACAGTAGCAGCCACTAACATTAATCTACTAAACGATGATACACAATACCAAACATACATGGATACTCTTACAGCCAATAATTCTGAACTATTAAACACAAAAACACCGACGAGGTTAATCTCAGGTACAATCTTAGACCATATAACTACAAACAGCCATACGATTAAACGCAGCACCAAATACACTTTTGAAGAATGGCCACGGTTAGACCATAGACTAATCCGTTTAACAATTAAAACATATACAATGACCAAAGTAAATTCAAGTTTGAAATATATAACTTACTGACAGAAAACATAAATTCATTGAGACAACTAACCAGCTACTTAAAAAGAAAACCCCAGAAAGTTTCCAGGAATTGGCCGGGCTAAAACAGGAAGCTAAAAACATCATCAAAACTTCTTCTCATGATTACGTAAAAAATTAAATAAAAAATAAAACAATCATTAAAAGGCATCTTGATCTTCAAGATCATTTCTGTCATGCGTTATATCTCGCGAACCAAACATACGATTTATATTGTCAAAAAGTCAATCGACGCGTATTAACATTTGTGTGAATCTGTTAAATTTTGAAAAAATCTTTGAAGCCGTTTTTTAATTTAAGAAAAAAAAGTGCAAAAAATTAGGGTTTTTTTATAAACAATATAATTTTAACCTGATTTACGGGACACAGTAATCAATTTTTATAAAATTTATATACTTCAAGCAATGCTTAAAAAAATATTTTCAAAACTTTTTCTCATGACAACAAGAAACATTAAATAAAAAATAAAAAATCATTAACAGTCATCATCATCTTCAAGGTCATTTCTTCCAGTCACTATATCTCACGAACCAGATATAGTATTTGCATCATTAAGGTGTCAATCGTCGTGTTTTAAAATCTCTTTGATTATTTTAACATTATAAAAATCCGTTTCAGCGGTTTTTTTTTTAATTTAATAGAACAAAATCCGAAAACTTATGGATTTTTTCAGAAAAAATATTTTTTTAACCTGATTTGCACAACACAGTAATAAATGTTTATAAAATTTATACATCCTTATCAGTTTTTGAAGAGAAACCAGCAAAACTGTTTTCATGATTCTGGAAAAAATTCGATTGAAAATAAAAAATCATTCAATGTTACCATATGAAAAGGGTTCTTCCGAATGATATTACCTTATATCTTTTATTCTAAAGACTTTGTTGTAAAGTCAATCAAAGTTTTAAAATGTTTGAATAATGTGAGCAGATTTTTAATAGTTTTTGCAGTCTTTTAATTAAAATAAGCGGCTTAAATTTTGAAAACCAACAAAATATCAATTAATTTTGCATTTGTGGTAATCAATCGTCATCACCCATCCACCAAAAGCCTTACGTAATCAGTGGATGCTCCCGTAGATGATATGATTAATATTAACTCATTCCTGTTACTGCTAAGAATATCTCTCATTATTATTATTTAAAGTAGTACTACTTTCAAAATTATTATTGTGTTTAATATTTTTAATGTTTATCTAGATATTACTGGGAAGTTGACCGTGTGGACCTCAAGGGTCACACTTCGCAGCTTGTTTATATCATGTTTTGAAAATCAATTGAAAAACAAAAATCCTTGAAAGTGTAATTTCCATGTGCACATATAAAGTGAGAAACATTTAGTTTCCAAAACATATATGGTATGTACAACCGAAACAGTGTAATAAGGAATGTTATGATTTCATTAAATATATTTTAATGACGCTTTTTCAATTCACCTTAATAACAAGCCACGAAACGGCAACCGTGAGGTCTACTCGAAGAACTTCCCATTTACATGGATATTTTTTGTAATAATAAAAATCTATGCTCCTTAAGCACCCGATCTCCGAAAGCACACATTATTGGAAGTGTAAACCAGCTGGTAAAGAAATTATTTTAAATCCAACATTTTGTTTGTTTTCATTCAATTAAAAACCGGCTGTTTTAAATTTAGTCAAAAAGAATTAAAACTTGCAAATGATAATACGCTTCAATCGCTCTCTCTCATCATAAGAATTAATGTGATTTGGCTATGTTATTTGCATCAATCGATTATTCATTATAAATATCATGATTTTATTATTTTTATATGAAAAATCTTTCCCAAGTACTAAGGGATCTATGCAGTATGACATTGATGGGCAGAAGTACCAATTCATCTATTATTATTTTGAAAAATAGGTCTAATTTTTATCATTTTTTAATAGAAGGAGAAAACGACGGCATTCAATTTGTTGAGCTTATTTAAATGTTAACATATCTCGATTGAGACCTCAACGACGTTAATATCAAGTTATGTTCATGAGATATCTTGCGTGACAGCAATGATTTCGATGTGACAAAACAAAACAAAATCCCATACCGAATCTTACCAAAATCTCATGAGCTTTAATTGATAACTAATTCAAGTCTATACGACATTGCCCTCATGAGATATCGTTCTAGAAAAAAATGACACGAATTTTCGTACGTACTTACACACACATACATAGTTCTTTCCAGAAATACTTTTAAAGTAAAGCATGTTTCGGCAGTTTACACGAAAAGTAACTTTTTAAACAGTAAAACAGATTTTGAGATTTGAAGCTCAGATTTCAGATGATTGTGGTTTTCACGCCACTTACGACGGTTTCGGTTTAGCGTGGATGAAACACCTTTGCAATAAAACCAGTAAAACCAATAAAAGAGTGGCGCCTTGCTTTTACGAAAAGCGAATATATCATCTTGGCTAAGCAATTCTTATAGTACACAGCTCAATCAGCCCTCTTTATTGCTCCAATTACCAAGGAATATCGATTTGTATCCTCGCAAACATATTGGACTATCACTTTCCAATCACCAACACTGTGCGTTTAACTTCCGTTCATATTAGTAACAGATGTGTCTTTACTTTCCTTACCGATACAACATTTGTGATTTTATCAACATAAAATACATATTTCCTGATGTAGACAGATATTCTACTTCACGTGAATTTGGAGTGCTAAATTTAGGCACGGTTTAAAACAGCTCAAAATAATAAAACTTGATAGAAAAGATAGATTGAAAAACTTTGTTATTATCAAAATACAGACGTGTGTTGAACTAACACATAAGCTAAACTCTTTTGTGGTTTCTTTCAGTTTCACGTTGCAAATGAACGTTTACTGTTTTTAATAGTTGTTGAATTCGCGAAAAAAATAAATCAAAAACTTGGCTTGGGACTGCTGATAGCTAAAGCTTAATGAATTTAAAACTGACTTATTGTTCTAGGATAAGCTCAAATAACAGGATGTATGCAAAATGTATTAGGTTATGAGATATAAGAGAGAAATATTAGAAGATTTTCATTCACAGTTGTTCTTTCAAGGAATGTGGCGCACAAGATATTTTATTGCCATACGGGTTAAGATAATGTTGGAGTTACCAAGTTACTTGACTAACGGAACACTAGGAGGTGTTTGGTCAGCACCACGCTCGTCCATGATTGTAGCCCTGATTTAATTCAGGTACTCGTTTACAGCTCAGTGAACTGATAATCCAGCTCAAAATTCGATTTCAGAAAACTATTTGTCGCCAAGCAGCCTCGAACCTGGTACTCGATGCTTGCGAAAAAATGCTCTACCCAGGAAGCCTTTTACTAGGAGAGGCTCAGGTTATGGAATCCCAGATTTGGACGAAATTTGGCACATAAGTAGAAGACGTCAAGGATATTCGATCCTTAAAATATTAGAGCGCAACACTCCTCCTTTTTGAGAAAAACGTCTTTAAAGGTTTTTAGCGTCGCTAATGAATTATTAAGTTTTTACATCTGGCAGAAGCGGTCCAGTGTAGAGCTCGCGATCATGGGGTCATGTGTTTGATTCCCATCGGAGTATAGTTTTTCTCTTTGAATAATTGTCGTCGTCGTGTGTTCGATCACCGGTGGGTACTGTTCTTTTCAATATTTGTGGATGTAATTATTTTAAGGTAAATCAGCAATGTTCAACTGCAAAAACATTTATTTTGAGAAATCAGCAAATTGTTCGATCATTTATACAAGAAACTCATTGTCAAATTATACAAGAAACTCATTGTTGAATGGATAGAGTCTTAAAAACTGTTGTATTCGAAGCAAAATCATAGCTAATGGTAACATCATCCTTTGTTTCTCGAATCAACCATGCTTCCTCTTCGTGCCTCAAAGCCAAGTCGGCAAAAGGCAATAAACCAGGGTAAACTAAAATTATTGCATACATCATTTGCAAAGACTGCAAGATCGCGTCTAGCGTTCGCAGGGATTACAAAAGTGTAAATGTTGAATAAAGTTGGACTTAAGCATGCCGCCTGAGGTTCTCCTGCTGGAATGAATCAAAGAGTTTAAGAGTAAGTATTGCTAATTATTTCTTTCCGATAGTCTTTATGAGTTTGGAAGGCGAAGTTGACTAGTTTCAATAGCAGCCCCCAGATCCAATATGAAGCATAAGCTTTTCATGATCATAGCGACCAAATTATCTCCTTAATGCATTTGAAACGCAAAGAACTACTGGTTTAGTTGATGAGTGGTGAAATTACCGTTCCAAAAAATTAATTATTCGCTGGGGATCAAACGTTTTTCGATTCTAGTTAGAACAATTTTTCCGGAAACAGGGAAGAAACTGGAACAAACTTTCAGGACGAAAATTATTGAGAGACTTAGAATAACATCCGGGAATTTGAATTGGGATATCGATCGCCTTCGTCTTATGAGCTTAAAAATATACCAATTCGAAGCAGAAGGCGAATATAAAAGAGATTAGAAAACCGCAGAATTAACCAGGGAATATATAAAATTAACATAGTACTCTGCAAAATTGGTTAATTTTCTACAAAAAATATCACATCACTATTTTTAATACAAAATGTATCCTATAATTGCTGGAATGTTACACTGCATAATAAATTTTGTTAGGAGATTCTTTTCAACCGGAGCAGATCGCAATTTATACAATAAATTTATAATACTTTCGAAGCTATCATACCCAGAGTACGAATTCCAGCTTTTCTAACGTCATGTAAGCGGCAAGTTGTTGTCAGGAGTTAGTTAAATCCCTTTTGAGAAAAGCACTGCCTATTAAATTTTAAATGCATTTTTATTCCGTCTCTTATTTCTTTCCGGATAACTTCTTTAGCAAACTATCGCTACTGTTTCTTTTTTAAGATTTTTAAATACGTCTTCTCAATATCTCAAGCTCAGTATCAATTACGGGATTTTTATATTAAGACAACTTTATCGCTCATCGTCAGCGATTTGAACTTCCTACCTGTCATAAATTTACGAAACATACTTGATATCTGAAATGACCAATTCTTAACAAAATGCATATTAGTGAGCACAAGTTACAGCAGTTTAAATTATTCACATTATTATTTATTTATTGAATGAGGAAATCGCATCTAAAGTTCGACATAAAAAAACTAACTTTGCTCGTAGATTATCTAAAATTTAATTCGACTTATAGACTGATTCCAATCGATGTTATTCGATTTCGAGAATAGCTTTTCGGAGAGATGTTCCGAAAACAAAAGTTTTAGTGATAGAGGTTCCATTGTATCCACAGTCGCTAGTGATCGATTGAGACGAAGATAGTTGCAACAAATTAACAATTCAATAAACTCTTTATAACATCAACTCTAAGCTTACTTTTTATCTGTAACATTTCAGGTTCAGATTTTACAATGTGATTTTCTTTAAAAAATACATACACTTGTACTAAAACTAACAAGAATTGTTTTATCTTTTACTATATGATGTTTTGTTAGATGAGCAAGTTTCTCTGAGTCGTGCCATACAAGAATATTTGTGGGAGAAAGTGATCCAAACGAGTCCTTTCAACAGGTACATATATAACTTCCACGTCGTGCATTTTTGAAATTAGACTCAGCATGATATTAACGCGTTGTTTTCGGAAAGGAAATACAAAGTAAGAGCAAACAAAGCAGTGTGAAGAAGCAGAAGTCGCTGCCATAACAATTTACCATTGAAAAGGTGTGCCTACCAGAAATTAGAAAAGCGTTGTGGATCAGATCTTACACAAACGAAGAAAAAATTGTATTCATAGTCTCAAGAGCAGTGGAATCTCAATAATCTCTGTAGTACATGATAAGTTAAGAGAAGTTTCGTCCGGTTTGCGTCCTCCAGAGGAAATACTGATATACTTGCTGGTAGTTTTTGGTCCCGATTATGAAAATTACATGAAAACTATGGGATCTAGCAATTTGCGAAACGCGCAGCGATATATCGGTCATTGGTAACACATGGATCCAAAAAGACCGACGCCAAAGTTAGTAGTCAGTTAATCAGAAATTTATGCCAAAAATAATACTGAAAATAACAAAAGATCCGATCTTGGATTTGGGATCTGCAAAATTACGTTCCCAGATTTTAAAATGGCACCCGTATATTCAAACAATAAAATAATTCTACCGATTTAAACGACTACAAAAGGAAATAATCAGTTTAATTTTCGCTTTAGCAATGAAGAAAAGGAAATTTTTGCAAAGATGTTATCGGAATCTACGATGTCAATTAAGGGGTTAGGTCACTTTAAGATTTTCAGAACATTCAAGCTTTTACTTTTCTCGAAAATGGAAAGCCAAAATATTACGGATGAAAATAATAATAAACTATATATAAAATTCAAATTCAGGCGCAGTCATCGTCTACTGAACGACGTAGAGTTTGTTCTTTATGTTGCATAGTTATTTCGTTATAAATATCTTTCTGACGATTTTTCATAGCATTTTAGATTTTTTTCAGAAATGCGACAGTTTTGCAAAATTCAATGTATTTATTAAAGACCCTACGTGTTTCGATAGCTGTTCTTATGAATAATCGAATCAAGTTTGGTGTTTTATCGTTACCTAAAAAGTGCAGGAGCTGTTGATCATCGCGATTATCCTCAAGAAAGCAAAGGGTCGTTGGAAAATTGCTGTACAATCGCCATTTTGATGTTTCACTATAGTAAAATTTGCTTTTAAAGTTCATTATTTGTATAATGACGAAATATTTTAAGAATTTCATGGTTCCGCTGGAAAAAATCATAAATTATGCCTATTATTTTTTGTTGAGGAAAAAAATCATGACGTGGCTAACAGATTACAACCCGTTTGAATAGTGTGTAAGACCCATGTAAATTCTCAACCCAAGACCCATAAAATATCCTAAAATATCCGTACCGAGTGTAGCGTAGAATCCTTGCAAGCGCATATGTAGTGCCCATATCCTGAAGATTTATTCGTAGAAAATAGATAAGAAGCCGGCTCGCTACTTTGTCCTCGATGCCAAGATAGCGGACCGGTTTGGCATGTTATTTCACACCCCATGTTGCGCACACATGCGACAAATGTAGCATTTGCCTGATCTTGGCGGGTGATCCTTGTAGCTAGGATCGGCGCGTCATTATCAGTGCATAGTTATTAGTGAAAAGTAGTGCAAGTTGAGTGTGGACGAGGAACCAAAGAAAAGAGCGTGGATTTACAGGAAAGGTAAGCAATTTTGCTTATTAGGTGCTGTGGTCGGTAGTTTTATTATTGGATATATATATATATATATATATAAATATATTGATATATTTGGATATCCCAAGCGTTAAGGGATTCAATAGTGCAATAGTTGATTGGTCACTAGGATCAACTGCCCGTGATCGCGTAAGTGATTAGATTCAGTAGCGTAATGTGACGCTGTGTTGAGGGAAGTCGAGCCAGGGACTTGGTGTGTGTGTGAGTGTGTATAAGGATGGGTTTAATCCTTAGGATAGCGGGGATGGAGTTAATCCTCGCGGGGTTGGTCGATGGCGCTCCTCGCCAACCCAAGGAACACGAGTTGTTGGCGCCTTGTGCGTTCTCCCCTGGCGTCAGCGTATTCGTGGGTTCCGTCTCGTCTTGCGTGTTCTCCCCTGACGAGGGCTCGGCTCCTCTATAAAGTTTGGATCCGGAAATAGAACACTCAAATTGAAGAGTGTATCGGAAGAATACCGGGCAGTTGAGTGTAGCGATTTTTAGTAGTGGCGTCAACGACTTAATCGTTGTATGAATATTCGACCATTGCACTTACGTGTTGCTTCTTTCATTTGTTTACAGACTCGGCAGTTCATCAACAGCGACCTGCGGACACTCGACATCCTGGCCGCGCCAGTGTGTTCCTGTATTTGAACACATTATATTATATTTAATTCGTAATAAATATATTTTTGTCTTACAATTTATCAGAAGTGGGATAAAGAAGTCCGAAGTCCGCAAGTCGCAAAGTTGAACTGTCGAGTTATTTTTTTTTTTTCTTCGTGAAAATAAATATAGAAACGATATTCGAATTACACGAAAAGGGACCTATTCAAATATTGATTTATAAAGCTTGAAATTGGTAAATAGTAGTTTATCATAGAAACTTTCCTTTAGCGTTGAAAAAGGTTGTTCGTGTTGAGATTATTCAGTATGGGCCGAACTAATAAAAGATCGCGACGGCATGACCGACGAAGTCCAGTTTCGGACTCAGAAAGTGACCGAGAACACCGTCGAAGGAGTCGTAGGCAGGATTCGACGTCAACCAAGGAGTCACTAGATCGGTTTACGGAAGCGGTCACCGCGGTATTACAGCGAAGTAATATGACTCAGCCGGGCATGTCTGTAAAAGCAGATGCAGTACCCAGCTTCAATCCGGAAGATCGTAACCAGTCATCTGATATATGGTTGAAAAAGGTTGACGAATTAAGGGAAATATTTTTATGGACGGAGGAAGTTACCATTTATTTTGCGTTGGGAAAACTTCGCGGATTGGCAGAAACCTGGTACAAAGGGTTAGGGTCAGTCAATTATTCATGGGAAATGTGGAAAGAAAAACTACGACGAGCGTTTCCACCGAAAAATGATTTCCACGCAATGCTGATTGATCTGGTCAACAGAAGAAAAAGGAAAGAGGAAACTTATTTAAAGTATTTTTATGAGAAGGTTGCACTATTAAATGCGTGCAAAATTTACGGAGCGGATGCAGTATCGTGTTTGATAGGAGGGATAAACGACCCTATTGCCAAAAACGGAGCAAAAGCCGGAAATTATTCGTCTCCGGAGGAACTGTTACAGTATTTGAGTCAACTGACTGACACTACATCCTCCAGTTATCTGGCTTCAGATCGAAAGTACTCCTCACAACGAAAGGATGTAGCTACCACCTATAAGAAGCAACAACCGGGTCAGAACCCAAACCGCTCAAACAATACATGTTTTCGGTGCGGCAAACAAGGCCATTTTGCCAATAAATGTTACACAACACCGAAGGATACACCGCGTTGCCAGACTTGTAGAAGCCATCATCAAAAGAATGAGACATGTCGCAGGCAAAACCAAGGAGAATCGAATAAAGTAGTAGCCTTGCTGGAAACAGTGGACACGGATGCAGCAAATCGGAAGTATTATAAAAATGTTAAACTGAATGGGACGTTGTCGACAGGTTATATCGATTTCGGGAGTTCGTGTACCTTGATCACGTGGAGCGAAGCAATGAAACTTGGACTTCATATAAATCAAGGAGATATCATAATATTGCGAGGCTATGGAAATGGAACAACGACAAGCAGAGGGTCCACCGAAATAGAAATTGAATTAGATGAAATCAAGACAACAATCAAAGTAGTTGTGGTATCCGATTATGAGCAAAATATTCCGCTGATTGTTGGTCGAACCTTTACCGAACTACCACAAATTATCGTAATCAAAAACGAATCGATTTTAAAACTTTATCGAAAAGCCTTCATGTGACTACTTACTAATGCCAGAGATGGAGATACCTGTCAGTAAAATCACCTTACGAATAGCCGATACGGTTTTGATATCACCGAAGCATTATCGCAGGATCAAACTAGATTGCGACCAAGAAGTGGAGAATGCTTACGTCGAAGCTTGTTTGCGACGGAAAGTAGGAAAAGAGGCGTGTATCCCCCGAACGGTTGTATCTATTGACAAAAACAAGCAAGCGGAGGTAGCGTTCATTAATCTTTCAGATGAAGATATCATTCCTCGGAAAAAAGAAGTCTTTGCGCGGGCCTGGCCGATCGTAAACCAGCAGGATCCGAAGGAACACGTCTTCAAAATCAGCCAGAAATCAGATAGAAAGGAGATTCATTTGAGCGAAGTTACTATTGGAGAAATAAGCGAAGAATATCAAAATGAGTTGTTACAAATGTTGAACGAATTTCGGGATTGTATTGCTGTTGAAACGGGGGAATTAGGGTGTGCCAAATCAGTGGAAATGAATATTCAATTGCAGAACAACACCCCGTTTTCTTTCCGCCCATATAGAATGGCGAGAGCAGAGCAAGAAGTGATCAAAGAAATGGTGAAAGAACTCTTGGATAATAAGGTGACCCGTAACTCTGATTCAAGCTATGCCTCACCAGTGGTGCTCATCAAAAAGAAAAACGGAGAAGCAAGACTGTGCATTGACTTTAGGAAGCTCAATTCAATTACCATCCGTGACAGTCATCCACTTACGCGAATTGATGACCAAATCGATCGATTACACGGAGCAATTTATTTCTCGAGCTTAGATTTGAGATCGGGCTATTATCAGATACCCATGGCTGAAGAGTCCAAGCGATATACGTCATTTGTAACACCATCAGGACAATATGAATTTGAGCGCATGCCTTTCGGTCTAACTAATGCACCACGTATGTTTCAGCGACTAATGAATAAGATTTTGTCCCCAGTGGGCGATGTTGCAGCAGTTTATCTAAATGACGTTTTACTGCATGCAGAGACATTCAACAAATCATTGGAAGGACTCCGAAAGGTATTATTACTACGTCGAAATGAAGGATTAACCTTAAACCTGCAGAAGTGTTCATTTTTAACAACGAAAGTTACCTGCTTGGGTTATTTGATTTCCAATGATAAAGTTCAGCCAGGGAACAAAAAAAAAAAAAAACAAAAGCGGTAAAAAAATTTCAGCGTACCGAAACCAGTACACAATGTACGCCAATTTCTGGGTCTCACGGGATATTTTCGGCACTTTGTCAGGAACTATGCCCTTATTGCGCGCCTATTAACTTCACTGACAAAGAAAATGGAAACCTGGAAGTGGAACCAACCTGAAGAAGAAGCCTTCCGTACTTTGCAGGCCACCTTAGTCAACGTGGCATTATTCAATCCACAAGGTATAACGAAACTCCACACGGATGCCAGCTCGTTAGGCACAGCAGGAATCATTCTGCGGTATCCAAAATAAGACCGTATTCATCCAGTTGGTTCTTTAGTCGGCAGACTACCGAATTAAAAAGCAATAAAATTCGTATGAGCTAGAAACGATTGCGGTAGTAAAGTTTCAAAAAAAAAACCGTAGTGTTGTTTAGTGAGGAAGCGGATGAAACCGACGCTGTGTAACTCGAGGCGAGTTAATGTCAGGATGGACGACTGTAAGACCCATGTAAATTCTCAACCCAAGACCCATAAAATATCCTAAAATATCCGTACCGAGTGTAGCGTAGAATCCTTGCAAGCGCATATGTAGTGCCCATATCCTGAAGATTTATTCGTAGAAAATAGATAAGAAGCCGGCTCGCTACTTTGTCCTCGATGCCAAGATAGCGGACCGGTTTGGCATGTTATTTCACACCCCATGTTGCGCACACATGCGACAAATGTAGCATTTGCCTGATCTTGGCGGGTGATCCTTGTAGCTAGGATCGGCGCGTCATTATCAGTGCATAGTTATTAGTGAAAAGTAGTGCAAGTTGAGTGTGGACGAGGAACCAAAGAAAAGAGCGTGGATTTACAGGAAAGGTAAGCAATTTTGCTTATTAGGTGCTGTGGTCGGTAGTTTTATTATTGGATATATATATATATATATATAAATATATTGATATATTTGGATATCCCAAGCGTTAAGGGATTCAATAGTGCAATAGTTGATTGGTCACTAGGATCAACTGCCCGTGATCGCGTAAGTGATTAGATTCAGTAGCGTAATGTGACGCTGTGTTGAGGGAAGTCGAGCCAGGGACTTGGTGTGTGTGTGAGTGTGTATAAGGATGGGTTTAATCCTTAGGATAGCGGGGATGGAGTTAATCCTCGCGGGGTTGGTCGATGGCGCTCCTCGCCAACCCAAGGAACACGAGTTGTTGGCGCCTTGTGCGTTCTCCCCTGGCGTCAGCGTATTCGTGGGTTCCGTCTCGTCTTGCGTGTTCTCCCCTGACGAGGGCTCGGCTCCTCTATAAAGTTTGGATCCGGAAATAGAACACTCAAATTGAAGAGTGTATCGGAAGAATACCGGGCAGTTGAGTGTAGCGATTTTTAGTAGTGGCGTCAACGACTTAATCGTTGTATGAATATTCGACCATTGCACTTACGTGTTGCTTCTTTCATTTGTTTACAGACTCGGCAGTTCATCAACAGCGACCTGCGGACACTCGACATCCTGGCCGCGCCAGTGTTTTCCTATATTTTAACACCTTATATTATATTGAATTTATAATAAATAAATTTTTGTCTTACAAGTGATATGTACAACACTGATAATGGATAACCTACTTTAGATCTGTGGTGTCTCGGAATTTCCCGCCGCCGGCGAAACCCGCACGGTGAAAGCAAGTTCTGGCTCCGCGGCAAGTCTTCGCTAGCCGGCCAGTTCCGCTCTTCACCCGGAGCGGACCTGACTCCGTCCTCGACACGACGTCAGTACTCAACGCGACATTTTTATAAGTGCAAATAAACAACATTAATAAACTAACAATTTGCATAGATCTTTGTATGAACGCTTATTACGCTCAACACAATCGTGAAGAGGTTCTATGAATCGATGAGAAAAGCAAATGACAGACAATAAGGACTCCCTCTTTATGCTATGTTCAATCTTCTGTCCTCCGATTTCTCACCATTACAAATCCTCTTCACGAGACCGACTCGATTTTTTCTGATCGTGAAATGACTTTCTTGGAAATTTCAATTTTCATATGTTTTCCGTTTATTCTTCATATTTAGAATGTGAGAAAATTGTGTCCATCTTGTCAGTTTGACCCTCAAAGCTTCAATTAAGTGAATTATTACTCACCTTCCATTTCTCCGATCAAATATAGGTTTTTCCTTATATTCCATTTTTCGCATCACTAAAGTGGGATACACCAAAATATAAATTTTATATTTCAAGGGCTTCGCCTCTCACGTTTTAAATAGTTTTCATTATAATTCAAATAAAGCTCCTCTTGAACATTATATGATACTTCTAATTTTTCGGCAACGTACATTGGAAAGAAGTAAATTATGCGCTGAGTCTTGGTACTTACTATTAGATGATACTCCGTTGTCGTTTCTTGTGAAAGAGTCGATTGAAAGACTATACGAGCTACTATTAGAATTTCGGGACTAACTCTCAACTGAAAAACACCCACTTGCGTATCTTTCATTGGCTCTAACTTGCTTCGAACATAATCTTCGGTTTTCAGCAACGCAATCTGGATTTGAGCTGAACTGACTTTTCCGTATTGCAGTCGATGACATTCACAGACAATATCACACGCTTCAACGCATTCGAAGTCCCAATAAATATAGATTTATAATAATCGTTTCTAATGAAACCAAGCTTGTAGTGAACTTTTTTATTATATTTGTATGGCTTGCATTGTTTACAAAGTCTAGATCATAAATAAATTGACCGAGCAAGTGGAAATGTCTTGAGAGTGTCTTAGATTTTAGCATGGGTTTCAAGTGAACATGACTGCCAATCATTGATCAATACACATTTATATAATCTTAAATGGGTGTTGAGATTGCGATTTACTATCATTCAAACAGACGCACTGATCACGACTTAGAAATGGAGCTATTAGAATATCCATATATACAAACAGTTACTTGCTAACATCTTAGGCTGTCTTTTTTCTATCATAGAATTTTCATTGTTTCTCGCAACATTGCTGCGAAGTGTGTTAGCTTAAATATGATTTACACACATTTATCACATCGTACAATCATAGAATACATAATTTTTGTTAAACTTAAGCATATTCTAATATCATTTAAAGCTTCATTTTATCTTACACCTAATTGGAATGATGTGAATGCCAGCAATCCAGTCAGTAGGGATATAAGGCTTAAACTACTCTGACTACCCGAACAGGGCAGTGAATCACGAGGGTACATATTTGAGGGCGGCGCCTCCTCTCGTATTCGACATTCTTCGCCTCTTTGCGCGAAATATTCGCCGCACAGCTCGCGACACGGTGGGCAGATGATAGCACCTTTGTGCAGCCATTCGCCGACTAGGATGCGAATATAGAGCTCCTGGCCCGGATAGTAGCACGTATATGTGTAATTGGCCACTAGAATATGCAAGCGTCCATCGGTGCAGTTGTATTTGTAACAGCCGGAACCCCAATGCTGCCATTCACGAGTTTGCCGGCACGAGCGCTCTTGCCAGATATTTTCGGTGTGTTCAAAACATTTTGATCCTAGCCCGTACGTTTCCAAGGCGAAATTTTTCTCCGGTTCTACAAAAATATAAATATGAACAGTTAAAAATTGGAAATGATAAACTATTTAATATGATACGATTCAATCAAATCCTCTTTTTTTGGAAAAAAAATATATTTATTTGATTTTGCTAGTGACAAATAAAATACATTTCAAAAGACATGACACAGGAAGATTTAAAAATAAAGAAAATTCATTATAAACACAAAAGCTTATTTGGTTTGGTGCGTCAGAAGTCAAGAAACCTATAAACTTCTTAAAGCGCAAAATACAAAGGTATTCTGACTGACGAACTTAACCCATTCTTTTATGAATTTCGAATCTTAAAATATAGTTGACTTTTTCTATCGTCGATTATGCACATAAACTGAATTGTGAGAATCAGGTAAAAATAGAAAATACATGTGTGTCGCTTTGATTATATTTTTAACTTT